>VWZK01009513.1:131898-189338 GCA_013396935.1 Baryphthengus martii | reverse complement strand
ATCTTGGTGGACTATCGGAGTTTGCATCCTGGCGGCCGCGCTCCTCCCAGGTGAGCCGGTCCCCCCGGGAGGCGGGGGGACTCCGTCGGGGCGCCGCGGGGATCGGGGCGGCCCCGGAGGAGGGCTGCGGGGTGCCGATGGGCGAAAGGGATGCGGGAAGTGCTGCGGAGCGACGGGGAAGGATGGGATCGGCTTTTTGGGGTGCGCGTCCGGCTCTGGAGCAGGTGTGGAAGCATCTGCCTGAGGGTGGGAGAGAGTTGGGGCCGATTTCATCTCTGGCTTGGAGAGGAACAACACGATCGTTTGTTTTGGAAGCAGCTGCAGGCAGTGGGCTCCGGAGTCCTGGGAGCTGAGGCGGTTTGTTTGCTTTTTGGATCGAGCTACGTCTAGCAAGGCATAGCAGCCAGGCTTCCCGGGAAAGGGAGCCACGAGGCTGGGTAACGAGCACAGATGTTTCGGAAGGAGAAATGGAAGGTTTCAGCTGTCCCAACATCCCCGAAATCCCCGCTCCCCACAACACCTACACTTCCCACGGGATTTTTTTTTTTGCGGAGGGGCTGGAGTGCTCCCGGGTTTCAGACCTTCCTTTCACTGCTCTGGCACTCGGGTGCTTGATGGCATCTGATCGATCCCTTTGGTTCTGATCCATCCCTGGAAAGGGAGAGATGAGCAGAGATTTGAATCGACTTCTCCCCAGCTCATTCGACCCATCGTGGCGGTTGCAGAACAGCCCGGGTGTCCCCACGCCAGGGCTTGGTCCTGCCCCGGGCTCCGGCACAGCTCTTCGGAGCGAGAGAGTGACCCACTTTGCGAAGTGCCCGGGAGGGGAATCTTTTTATTCTGCTCCAGTGCAGAACGGGTTAATGTCATCCTGGAGGGCTTTCCGGAGTCGGTTGTCGGAGACATGGAAAGGGGACCAGCAGTCTGGGTTTACAGCGGTTGTGAATGCACGGGGAAATGCAAATAGAACCGATGTTTGCCTTTTCGAGGCAAGGCTCCCAGTGACTGGGTCTGGGTTGCGTGGCCGTGGGCACATGTGCCACCCCCGGGTCGGTATCCAGCTTTCTGCAGGGATAAGAGGCAGCCTGTGCCTGCAGAAG
Organism: Baryphthengus martii; assembly: GCA_013396935.1. Taxonomy (NCBI): domain Eukaryota; kingdom Metazoa; phylum Chordata; class Aves; order Coraciiformes; family Momotidae; genus Baryphthengus; species Baryphthengus martii. The sequence goes on along the minus strand of VWZK01009513.1, from coordinate 188,238 downwards.
GAGGGGGCTCTGCAGCTGGAGAGGAGAAGTTGCAGTGAGGGGGGCAGGGTGGAATTGCCTCCGGTCCTCCTCTCGTTGGGCTGGGGCAGCATCCTAGCCAGACTGGCTGGGCTGTGACTGAGATATGGCCACGCTTAGCGAGGTCTGGGCCAAAAGACCGTCTTGTCCGAGCAAATGCCAGTGACCAGGGATCTCCAGTGCTTGCAAAGACAGAGATGATAATGTCCAGGGCATAGGAGATCAACAAAGCACAGTGACTGGAATGGGCAAGGACAGAGGTGAAGTGGGAGGGAGTGGTGGACAAGAAACTGGGCAGACTGTGAAAGGGAAAAGGCTAGCAGGGTGATGGGAAACCAGGTCTGGGCATACTTCTGTATTCCCAGGACAAAGGGATCTGCTGTGCATTGCAAAAAGAGGTGATGGAAGGGACAGCCTGGGGCTCTCTGCACTCCTCTGTGCTTCCAGGCAGGTGCCTGGCTGAGCGCTGGCTCCTCACAAAGAGGCTCAGATCTTCCTATGTCATTCTTCACCTGGTCTTTCCTCCTTCTCACCCCTCCATCAGGCAGCCCCATGCAGGAAATCCTCCCCACAATCCCTGGGAAAGGCACTGGAGGTGGAGTAATGCTGTGGTGTCTGTGCTGGGTAAGCCAAAAGGAGTTTATGCTCCCTCAGTCCCACTAGGAATTGCTTTCACTGAGGAGACACACAGACAGTAACCCTGGTGCAGCCTGGCGTCACACCTTGTCCTGCCAAGAGAATTTTCCCCCCACTTATCCTATTTTTGGCCATTCTCGAGGCTTTGCTGGCAGCAGTCAGGCGATCTCATCTCCTGCCACTCTGCAGTAGCCTGGTAGTTTGTCTTGCCCTGTCCCGCTGACAGCTCTGCCAGGATAAGCCAGTGGTGCATCTAGCGGTGCCTTGCCAAGCAGAGGGTACGGCCAGCTCTGCAATGTTCCGTCCGGGAAGATAATCCTGCCCGACCCCTGTCTGTGATCACCGAGTACCCTGCAGCCTGCGTGGGCGAGACTCTCGGCTGGACCAGTTCAGTGGGGGATGCAGCACCTTTGCAGGAATGCCTGATCCTATATTATGTATTTATTCATTCCTTCGTTTCATTCCTTCGCACGTTTATGTCGTGCTTTGTCCCAGCCAAATCCAGGACAGCTTATTGGTACTGTGGAGGCATCCCAGAGCTGCAGGGAGACACCAGCACAATACTGTGCCAGGTGCTGCACAGCAGACTGAGTCCTTACGACAGCACAGGTCTGAATATTGCCATCCTGACGTGGGCAGTTCCTCAGGTGTGCAATGCGTCCTGCCAAAATCAGCTGAGGGTGTGTATATATAGATATAAAACAAGCTGTAAGTAAGCTTTGAGTGCAGACAAGCTTGCTTCTCAAGGGGAAGGGGAGAAGGGAACTTAGGATCCTCTATTATAGTGAATTAGCAGCTGTGGACTTTGCTGGAAAATGTGGTCTGGTACCCAAGAAGGATGAGAGGAAGGCAGGAGACACTGCCTGCTGTCTGGAAAACCTTCCGTGCTCATCCGATCAATGCCGTTTCATTTCGTTCCCATCCACGTATGCTACCTCCCCCTTCTGACAATGTTAGCTTTTTTTTTTTTCTGATAAGGAAATAAAAGTTCCCTGCTGTAAAAGCTGTAAGGAGTCCCTTATAAAAATCTGCTTTACAAATTGTCTTTAATGCGATCGACTCAATCGTCCAGAACAGATTCAGCTCGGGGTTCCTGCAGCCTTCCGTGCCAATCTGCCTGCCTGCCCATTTGGAACCATTACCCAGGTATCAGCTCAGGCTATGGCATCAGGGCTTCAAGAGACTGATACGAATAGAGCTTATCGAAAAGCCGTAGGGTACTGGGGAGGGGAGCTCCTCGGCGGCTGATCTTCAGAGGTTAGGAACGTTGGTGGTTAAATTTGTGCTTTACAAGTCTTAACAATCTGTCTGTTTTTCCCTGCCATGAAAGTCAGTGCAGCTTGAGAGGCAACTACGCAGCGCAGAGGCATTCATCTTCTGCCTGGCCCTGCATCTGCAGAGCTGGGCCTCTGTTTCCAAACACTCCTCTCTGTCTGGGGACAAATTCCCATCTGCCATCACTGGGCTAACTCTTGGACTCCAAGGGGGGCCTGTGAGTCCTTCCTTGAAAAGTGCTTTGAAATCCTCAGCAGAGGAGAGTTGGAGAGGTGTCTGAAGCTTTGACATAGGGTTTTCCCATTAGGGTACTTGAAAGATGCGTGGACTGAGCTGTAGTGACCTGGAGGCCATAGGTCAAACTTGGCTACAGCTGGAGGGAGGGGGATGTTCCTTCTTGGGGAGATAGGACAGCTCTCACGAGTGCTGGAAGAAGTAAAAACATGTCACTGCAGGGTTTGGTCCATCTTGTACTCTATAGAGCTGCTTTAATATCCCAAAGCAACTTCTGAAAAGCAAAAAGTTGCCAGAGTTTTGTTCAGCCTTTGGTTCTAGTTCTTAGTTGTTTATTTTTAATTTTGCCTACCTATCTCCACCCAAAACTCAGGAACAACATCATCAGGCTATTTCAGGAAGCAAAAGTGTGTCTTTTGCTGATATTTTCTCATTAAACCTCGCTTGTTGCGGTGGAACCGACCCATCGAGTTTTGAGGCGGCCCGAATTGATGAGCTCATGTGTGTGTCAGAGTGGGTGAGGCGAGAGGCTGCGTTGAGAGCCAGCTCAGCCCACAAGCAGGAGAGTGTCTGCCCCATGGCCAGAGCCAGGGGACGACCGTGATTAATGCTATTTGCTCTCTGAACCGGCAGCGTTAATCAAGCAAGAGCTCCCAGCCCAGTGCACATGGATCCATTTGCAAAGGGACCTACAGAAGCAGGGACATTACCGCATCCAGCAACACTTCTGGCGCGAGGCAAATTAACTGGTGGCTGACAAGATGCCGATGCTGGCGGAGCCTGGCACATCTCTCCTCGCATCACCCCTCCTCTGGGCCGCAGCTGTACCAGCCGCAAAGCCAAGTTTACAGGGAGGCACCAAAAGGATCCTTTGGGCACCGCTCACACCTCAGCTGAATCACGAAGGGAACCAGAAGAGCCGGTTGTCGTGACCTGCTTCCCAGGCTTGCGTTTCCACTGGCACCCCTTGTCGTCTGCTAGCGCCGCCGAGGCTGGGGACAGCGGGGACAGCCCATCATAAGGCAGGGGGCAGAGGAGTGAGTGGCCACCACTAGCCAGGGGAAGGCTCTTTCCCACCTGGGGAGTTACACAGCACTGCCAGCACACGCTTACGTGGAGGAGATGGTAGGGAAGTGCCAGGGGAAAAAGATTTTTTGGAAGAGCAGCAGTCAGGCTGCCTGTGAATGCTGCAGGGATGAGTTGGTGTCCTCAGATGTTCGGCCACAAGCCTCAGGGCCTCTGAGAAAAGGTTTGCGTCTTGCAACATCATTGCTTGAGGTCGTGATGGCTCTTGCTTAGTCCTTTTCGCAGGCCAGCAAGGCGTGTTGCTGCAAAAAGCAGAAACAAATGAGAGAGGGACAAAGGTACTCCAGTCTGAGCAACCCCTAGAGAACTTCTTGCTTTCTCAAAAAGATCAGATTAAATCAGGGCAGCTCTGATGCAGGGTGAGTTGGTGCCACCAGCCACAGGAGCTGGGACCCAGTTTGCATTTGAGACACCTATTGTGTTAATTACCAGAGCGCAGCCATCCCAGCACAGAGAATTCACAGCCCTGCAGTGAGGGCTCCCTAACCCAGATTATTTCAGGTGAAGATTTGTTTTAACTAAGGAGTAAAACATCTCATGATACATCCCCTTGCTCTCCTCCTGGCTGCTGCTGAGCTGCAGATATTCTTCTGGCCTTACGGTTTGCTTCGCTTCTCCCAGGGAAGATTTAGTCCGGGCTAGATTGATGCACGTACCCTCCCAGCACACACACCCGTGTCCTCCCAGCTCGGTTTTCAAGGGGAACCCCTCAGCTCTGTAGCAGAAGGGGAACTGCTGCCCAAGCTGCTCAGATGCAGAAGTTTCATCCATGGGAGGAAGGGCAGCTTCCCCTCAGCCTGTGAGTGAGAGCCCGTGGCAGCCAGACAGGCACCTGCCTGTCCTTCCACTGCCACCATGCTTGGCTCAAAGTCCTGCGTTCACAATCTTGTCTCTGTCACGCACAGAAACTGGAAGCAAAATTTGCAGGTGCCAGGGCAGCGTTTCCCAGCACTGTGTTGTCGCGTATGCCCCACGCTGTTGTTTCCGTGTGTCCCGGCCTTCCTGGGCACCCAGGGAAGCGGGGGAGTTGAACACCACGCTGTCCGCTTGCTGTGTCTCCCCGTCTCTGGGGCTGATGCAGCCGCTCACGCAGGCTGGCATCATAAAAGCTGCAGCAGCTCTCTCAGCTCTGCAGCAATCCCGTGGCAGACAAACAGCGGCTACTGGGCATGAGATGGGGAAAGAGAGCATCGGTCCCTTGCTGTCTGTCCAGCCCAGGAGGACAGGGGGTCCTGGGCTAGGGAGGCTGCTCGTGCCCTGCACGGCACAGTTCTGTAGCAGCTGGGGCCAGTGGGCGTCTTGCCAGAGGTCTCTTGTCCCTTTGGCATCTCTGTGGGGTGCTGGGGATGGGTAGGAGGAAGGGACCCAACTTGATGAACCATCTCTTTTCCGTTCCCCTGCGATAAAGCTGTCTCTGCAGGAGGTTTATAATCCTCCTTTGACATTATGTGGTGTCATGCGAGAGGAAAGCCTTTCTAAGCACTATCCACCCAACTCTGCCTCCCTCGCTCCGCTCCAGGCCTGCCCTCCCTGGTTCTGAGCCAGCCCTCTTGGAGACTGGTGTACAGCACTGCCTTCCATCTTCATCTGACCTACAGGGATGGGGTTTTCTGTTCCCCATCCCGGCCTTTTTGCCTTTCTAACTGTGGGAAATAGTGAAGTGCCACCATCTGCTCCCGCCCATGCAGGGATGCTACGGAAGGACCTGCAAATCACATCACTGCCTTGAAGCAGCGGCAGGTACCAGATGGACCACCTGGCTATGAGACAGCAGGTGCTCCCAAGCCTGGTTAGTCAAGAGGCCTCTGCCTTCATCTCTCTTCTCGGCAGTTCTCTGTCTGCCTGGGAAAACCCCGTCATCAAACTGATCTGGAGGCTACTTTTCCTCTGCCATGGAAAATCCATTCCTCCCCCCATGCTTGAGCGAGGCATCTGGAGGCATGGCTGGGAGTGACAGAGGGGCCGTGCAGCTCGCAGCCAGTGGCCAACATCCAGCGTTTCTGCTCCTGGTGACGGGCAAGAGCGGTTCCCAGCTCGAAAGTTTGGGGAAGCAGTCTGGGGGCAGAGTTCTGGCAAGGACTCCAGGTTTAATGCTGATGTGTAGAAGAGGCTGTGGGGACTCAAGGTCTCAAGCAGAGGCCTATAATTAGAGGCTGTTGCGCCGAGTGTTCTCGCAAAGCCAGGGGTTACTAACGGTCTGTGATGGGCAGAAGTCGTAGACCTAGGGGAGAGTTTTAATATGATGACCAGGGTTTACTCCAGGGCAGATACAGAGAGCTGGATAGTTCAGGAGAAAGGTCAGGGTTTCCATCACTCTTTTCACCAGGTTTCTGTGTAGCTCGGCCTTCTACACAATGGTTATGCTGGTCTGTGTGAGGCACCGTGGCACTCAGGGCAAGGAAGGAATGAACCCTGTCCTGCCTTTGAGAACAGCTCAAATTATCTGGCCAAGCTCAGAGTCCAGGGCTGGGTGTTATCAGCACCCTGTGGAGTCATAACTCACCCCTCACACAAACCCATGGCCATGACAGAGGTTCCTCCTGCTTTGAAACATCTCGCCCTCCTCTGGGCTGGAGTTTGAAGGAAAGAGACCATCCCAGTCTCGGTGTGCTACAGCCCCAGCTTTCCTAACTAACTCCTGGAGCTACAGCCGCTCTGCCAGAGACTGAAGGGTGCTCTGTGCCCAACTAAGTGAATGCTGAGGTGGCAGCTGGGCCTGTTCCTGCACTTCCCCTTGTCAGCTGCACCGGCTCGGTGGCTCAGGACTGCGCTGCGGGAAGGGGTATCTTCTGGGTGCAGGGAGAACTGAGGCTGTGCCCATTTATGGTCATTAAAGATCAGGGATGTGTTGCATAGCAGCATCCTTGCCGTGGTGTAATTCCTATCAGCTGCCAGAGTTTCCAGGGGATGCAGGACCCCTCTTTGCTCAGTAGGCAGTGGTGCTGGGCGCTGTTGGTCTGTGCGCTGCACCCCACAGCTGGACACGCTGGAGCTCTGTAGGTTTTACTCAGGAAGGATGAGTCCATTTTTGTGCCCCAAGGGGCTGAGATGCAGGTGGTAGGTGCTGAGGAAAGGGCAGTCTCGGGCCAGCCCAGGATCCAAATCTACAGGACACCTCTCGTCACGGCTTCGAAACCAAGTGCTGCGCTTGTGTTGTATCGGTAAAGCACATGGTGCCTTACGAAAGGCTTTAGAAAAGGCTTCTTGCTTTCTTCTTGGAGGCCATGGTTATGAAAGACTCATGTGCACCAGCACATGAATCAACACGCGTGTTCCAGAACGCTGCATGTCCACCTGCTGCCAGCGCTCCTCTCTCCCTGGCCTTCCTTTGATCTGCTGCTCTCAACCGAGGGGAAGCAAGGAGAGGAGGGTGGCGAGAGGACCCGTTGCTATGGCTGGTGACATCTGTGGCAGCTCCTCTCGCTGCCCAGCCCAGCCTGTGGCAGCCTCTGGACATCTGCTGTGTGCTGAAATGGAGGAGAGGGCTTGCTGGGGAGCAGGGAGAGGCCAGGAGCTACATGGGTGCAAGTTTTATGCAGAGATTTTACTAGTGATGGGGCTGAACTTGCCAAACACCTCTCATGTGCTTGAGTTCAGCAGGAACCCAGAGAAAGTGGGGGAGGGCTTATTGGGCTCTTCTTGCAGAGGGAGTGATTACAGTGTGCTCTGATCTTCAGAGGCAGCATGTTTGGGGATTTGCTTGATGCTCTGATGCCTAATGGGTGTGCTCATGTATCCCTTTGATACAGGCTGAATAGGATCCTTTTGGGAGGATGACGGGCAGTGCTGGTGAGGGGTAGGAGGGATGGGAGGAAGAGAGGCTTGCACAGAGCACAGCTTGTAAAAGGGGGAATTTTCTCAGTGTCTGAGGACCCAGGAGGCGATTAGGAGCCGGACTGAGTTTGGCAGGAGGAAAGCTGCAGCAGCTGCAGAGGAGGGCAGTGCTCTGGCAGTTTATCTTTGGGTCCTCTAGGAACCCCTCTGAGAGCAAGGCTGAGAACTCTCCCATCGTTACACCTCCTGTAGTAGATTGTTCCCACGCAGCATCATTCAACCTGTGGTCAGTCGACCTGTGATCAATCAGCCGCTGACAAGATTTCATGACTCTGATAGCTGCCAGAAAAGAAACCCACCCTGCACAGGGAAGGAAACGCTAACCAACTGGAGGAACAATAAAGCACCGGACAGGAAAACTGGCCTGGCCTTCCTGCACAAGCCAATGCCTGGATTTCCCTGCCCCAAAGCTTAGGTGACCTTGCCAGGCAGAACGCCTGGGACACGCTGCTCCAGCGGGCAAAGCACCACGTGGGGCTCTGCCCTGGCTCTAACTCCAGGGCCACGTCCTTCAGTTGACATCGACAGGCAGGTCCCTGTGCCCCGGTGTCCCAACCCTGCTTGGCCTCCCGGCCCAGCAAACCGGGCGGCTGCTCCCAGGAGGGTGCCGCTGCGTGGAGCCATGCGGCCTCATCTCTTGTGGGACATTATCCTAGACACCAAGTAAGCAGGGACAGTGCAGAAGTCACCCTTCAGGATTTGGAGGGTATGATTTGCATTTGCTACCAATTCAGTTGGGAACTGAGCTAACAATTTGCCAGTGAAGCAACCTTTATCCCCTGACTCCCCCCAGTCCTTTTGGGAGTTGGATTTCTCATCTTACAACAGAATGATGGTGGTAGGAATTAATTCTCTGGGGCTAGTATTTCCAGCTATCACACTGTAGAAAGAAAATTCTCTCTTTCTTTCTTGGCATGGCAGGAACAGACTTTCAAAAATGTATCCTGATTTTTAAATACCCTTTTCGCCTGTGGTGTAAATACTAAAATGTGTTTTTTCTCTTCCCTCTCTCCTGGAGTTTAAAAATATCGCTAGCCTGGGGAGGTGCATCTTTCAGTGAGATTTATAACGGCTGCTCTCAAGTGATGTGGAAAATGAGCCTCCCTCTGCCCCATCCAGCCTGGCACCTTCCAAGAATTTATTTCCTTTATTTGCGTGAGCCTGAGAATACTCAGAGGCTGCATCTCTGCCCAAGTACTCTAATTATTTAAGTTTTGTTTATGGCCAGTCTCTGGGGAGCTGAGTAGGTCCGGGCTGCCGATCCCTCCCTGGTCTGGGTAATTCAGCCGTGCGTTACTGCCGCTTGATAATGATCAACAAATCACAGATGCTGTGTCTATTGCCCACTATGCATCACCCTGGCTCTGTAAATCGGCCGAGCCTCCGGAGCTGGTGTGAGCAAGGCCTGCGTGGCCTCTTGCTGCACAGGGAGCAAGGAGCAGGACGTGGGCAGAGGTCTGTGAGTCAGCTTGGTGGGGAGCTTGCTGGGGCAGGGACTTTGCACAGCACCTGGCGTGGCAGGGATCCTGACCCAGCTGAAGCCTTTGGATGCCACCTCAGCTTTGTTTGTACTCGGGCTCAGCTTCCTAGGCGAGCACAAAGCTTTGGCTCATTCCTGTGCAGCCACCCGAGTCCTGGTCAGTGCCCCGTGCCATGCCCATGCCAAGCTGCCACATTGCTTGTCCCGTGATTCCTGCTCTCTTTTGTCCCTGGCAGCTGGTGGGAACTCCTGGCTGTGGGGGTGGCAGAGCACTGCTGGGGAAGCAGGAACTGGGGACGTCGGGAGGCAGTGAGGAGGAGGCACGCTCCCCGCGTCCCCATGCCCTAGGCTGAGGAGGAAGGCTCCTGCTGCCGGCCAGTGTCCAGCTCCACAATCAAGCTGGGGCTGGCTCTGCTCTTACCCTGACTCCGCACCTCCTTCCCACAGCACGTGCTCTGCCAGCAGCCCTGGGTCCCCATCTCCATCTCCCTGCGGTGCCCAGCCAGGGCTCGCTCTCTCATTAGCCTGCTCGGCCAAAGGCAGGCCAGAAGCTTTCAGCAGTGAGGGCTCTTTTCCCACCCCTGTGGCAAAGCTTCCCAGCCCCAGTCTGATCCACAGGAATCTGTAGTCTCTGGAGGCCGCGTGGCTCGGCTCCCGTCACGCTCCACGATAAAGAGAGCGCGCCAGAGATTTTGATTACGTTATGACAAGCAACAGAGAGATGGAGTGAAAGCTGCAGTCTGCCTATTGTAATTCCAATTAGCAAGGGTAATGTGGCCAAAGCCTGACAGCTGTATTGATCCAAACTTTGTATGGGGAGAACCTATAACGCAGTTTGGAAAGGTCCCTGGGGCATGGGGCCGAGCACATGTACAGCTGTGGGGCAGGAGAGGAGAAGAAAGGCCTGTTTATAATGGAGAGCGTGAACAGCCAACTGCATCTCGGCATCTGAAATGCCAGAGCCAGCCTGGGAGCTGAGCTCTCTCTGGGGCTGGATTTGCCTCAGTCTGTGCTGCAAAATCCCCTTGAACCCTTTACGACTTCTTTCTACCCGCGTGATGAAGCGGGTCTTCTTGGTGTGCGTGTGTAATGAGTTTGTCAAGACTCGGTTTCTTCTCCAGACAGAATGTGCCCAAGTGAAAGAAACCAGCAGTGATCTCCCTGCTGGGGAACAAAAGCCCAGGGCTGCACGGGAAGGGGGGAGGAAGGAGGAAGGGGGAGTTTCCCTCTTGCACTTCAAGGCAACTCCTCAAGGTCAGAGCTGAGGCAGGCTGGCAGAGGCTGTGGGCAGGCTGCGTGTGCAGATGCTGTCTCAGCTGTACCCTTTCTGTGGCTAAGGGGAGGACTCCAATTTGCAGTTTTGCTGGTATTGATCTGAAACCTTTCACTGGCTCTAAACTCACTTCGGAAATAAAAAGATGAAATAATTATTTTTAAGTATGTATTTTTCTTTGTATTCTTGACATGCCAATTGCTTCCATCCATGCCTGTGGAATACCTTACGGTACCTCACTGGAAATGGGAATATCTGCCGCCTCACACTAGCTCCTAGCAGGCGTGAATCAGCTTTTACTGAAAGGGAAAGAATGGCCTGGAGGTGATGGCAAAGGCAGGCTGAGCTCAGAAGGGTTGGCATCATTCCTTGGCTTTGCCACAAACTCCCTGGAATATCCTTGGCTAGCTCACTTCACCTCTGTGTGCCTTTCCTTGTCAGGAGCTGCCGGCAGCAGTCCCTCTCTTCTCTGCTCATATTGCCCTGTGTCTGCAGGGCGCCTTGCACAACTGATCTCGCCGACGTTACTCTATACAAGGAGGAGACCGTTTGCAAAGCGCAGGGAAAGGTGACTGCCCGTTAATTTGTCATTTTTCATAGCAGCCAGGAGCCAGCAGCTCCTCGCCCAGGGATTTTAGAAGGCAAGAAATTGTTTTGCGTGGATCGATGTACAAATATTCTGTCAGGGCAGACACCGGACCCAGTTTCTTACTGCTCTGAGTGTGTGATGTGTGGGTTGGAAATCATGGAAGTGGGTGAACATGGTCCATTGGCTTCCCTGACTGGTTTAATTCAAAGGTCTCTTGATTTCTCGCTCCACTAGTTTTGGATTTGGGTCACTTCTGGTTTCCAGTCACTGTCTGGGGGGGGTTGCAGGTAGCTGAGAGGTGTGGGCTGGACAGCCCTCCAGACTCCTGCTGCTCTGCCAGCCCAGGGCAGCTCCCACCCGCACCCTGGCTCTGCTGGACAACACATGGGGCAGGACAGGGAGCAGGGGCTCATGCTGTGCCCTGTCCTTGGTGGATTTGCTGGGAATGCTGAAGGAAGGATGGCTGCATGCTGGGGGCAATAACCTAAGTGTTCAGATATCTGCAGTGTGTTTTGCTTTTGCCACTAATTTCCTAGGTGGCTGTGAGCAAGTTTTGTAACAGCTGAGCTGCCCCACCGTAGGATGCAGGTAACAGAAGTACCCTGCCTGTTGCATCAACAAAGCACTTCAAAAACCCTCTGCTCCTGCCATAAGAGGGGGCAGGTAGCAGTGCAAACCCAGGTCCCAAGAGCCATCCAACTTGTTTCACGTGTGAGCCATCACATGGTACTGATTATAGTCGCCTCAGACAGCAGATGGATTTAAACAAGTGTCTTTATGCTATAAAAGCTTTCTAGTCTATCTCCTGGGTAGATTATGACTTTAGCCATATGCAAGAGTCTATAGTATTCCAAGGCTGGGGGAAATTTCTCTAGGAAGATGTGTACCACAACAAGTCATATCATTTTGTGGCCAAAGGAGCTGCAAGATGCGTTGAGGGATGGAAAGGCGGTTCCTATCCAAGCTCCCTGGAAACTTGAAGCTGGGACACTGCAGCTTTATATAAAAGCAAGGAAGCAGAAGGCTCAGTGACTGCCTCCTGCCTGCCCAGGAATCTGTCTGCATCCCTCTCCTTACTCTTCCTGCCCCAGTATGCTCCAGCAAAGCAGGCTGGGAGTGTTTCAGACTGGATGAGTTATTACAAAGTCCTGCTCAGGACAGAGAGAGAGATGGAGGGTTTTAAAGTTCGATAATTGTTAATTATTACCCAAGCTTCCCATGAGACTTTCTGGGAAAAAGACATGCCTTTCTCGCAAAGGTGTTTCGTGGAACATTAGTCTCTGTCCTGGCCACGCTGAGTCTTTTTTCTCTGCCTTCTTTCTGCCTCCACTGGGATTAATAAAGAGCTGCTGGAGAGCTTCTTATCTAGTAGCTGAATAATGTTTGTAATACAGGGAGGGGAGGCAGCTTTGATCCGGGAAAGAGAGCAAAGGGAAAAAAAAAAAATAAAAAAAAATGGGCTATTGGGGCAGGGGAAGGGTGTGGGCCAGGCTGGGCTGTGCTGGCGCGTGGGAAGCGGGCACGGCTGCTCCTGCACCCAACCTGTTCTGCAGAGAAAAGATGTGGGTTTCCAGGGTTTGTCAGGCTGGGGAAGAAAGGGCTGAACCCAGATGCCAGAATTAAAAAAAAAAACCTGGGAACCCCCTCTGAAGGAGAGGAAGCGCAGAACAGGGGCGCTGCGGCTAACCCCGTCCACAGCAGGAGGCTTTGCAGCCTCCCACGAGCCGGTGCCCTGGCGCAGAACTAACTCCCTAGGTTGCTCCGCAGCAGCTCCTGCTTTCCTTTTCCCAGCTGGCCAAAGTGGCCGCATCCAAGCTGGCAGCGGCGCTCTCGCCGGGCGGGAGGCCCGAGGCGAAGGGCCACACCTGAGAGGCAAGACGGGCTCTCGCTCTTCTCACGGGTGTGGGCTGGGAGCCGGTTGGGCCGGGCTGGGCCCCCGAGGCCAGCATCTCTGTGAGCGTGCCAGGGCCACGGGAAAGGGAGCAGCTCGGTGCAGGAGCGGTTGGCACAGGGAGGAACGATTGCTGTTAGGCAGGAGGGGGTTTAGCTCCCCTCTCTCTGCAGCGCTCCGTGCAGCCTCCCAACGCGCTCGTACCTCACCCTGGGACCGCCTGCTTTCCATCCCCAGCCTCTTCTGGCCCTTGAGCCCTGAAAAATGCTGCTTCCCGGGTGGGACGAAAGCTCCCCGGGTGTCCATAGGCAAGAAAAGCAGCTGTCTGGTCCCTGTGGATCTGGGAAGAGGGCTGCAAAACTCTGCTGTGATCCACAGAGACTGAACTTATCTGGAGCTAAGGAAGTTGTGATAATGGTGGTAACAGCTCCAAAACTGGCTCTGGAGAGCGAGTGTTGCTTTGGGTTCTTCAGGAGAAGACAGGCCTGAGCAGTTGAGACAGCCCGTGCCAGGAGCCCAGGTTCCTAACGGAAAAGCCACTTCTTTTATTTTTTTCTTTCTTGCAACCATGTTCCTTGATGCCTTTAGTCTCTGTCTCCCCATAGAAAGTCCTTCTCCTTTGCAGGTCCGGACAGCTTGGTAGGCTTTGAAGTGTAGTTTCACACTTGCTGCTTTCTCCCAAAATGCAGCCGGTTACGGGGCTGGCCACACCATCAGGTTTGGAGCTCACTCTGGTCTGACCCCCTGAGAAACACCCTCTTTGCTCTGGGTGCCTGGGGCCTGCTTGGCTGCTTCTTTCAAACACTCCAGAGGAGTCCTGGGCATCTCCAGGAGGCCTTAGATGTTGTTTGTCTGTTCCAAAGCCCCACACCACAGCCCCACGTGGACAGGCTTGACAGTTAATCCACAGGGAGATTAGTGGCTGAGTTTTATCTTCACCCACCCGGGCGGGTCCTCATCCCCGGTCTGCTCAGATGAATCTGTCTGGGAGACCCGGCAAGGCCGTGCCAGCTGAGCCCTGGGCCCGCTCACTTCACAGATGAAAACGTCTGGCCCCTGTGCCTGCCCACTCTGCAATCCCTGTCCTAGGACGTGAGGTTTGCTATAGGAGAGCAGGGAGAAGCTCCAGCTGTCTGAGAAATTACGGCTCTTCCCATAGCCAGGGCAGTCCAGGTCATGGGATGGTGAGTTCATGCCCCCTGGGAGGGGAGCATCCATGTCCATCCCTCTTGTGCAGCCACCCTGAGGTGGCATCAAGCCTTCGGATGTCTCGCCATGGCCAGAGGACCAGGGAGAGGAGCGTGAGGGGAGCGATCTCCCGGTCCCCACAGGTGCGTGGCTGGGGATCGCTCGTGCCCTGCCCCGCGCCCCTGCCTCGCTTCCCTCGAACTGGGATTTGGCTCGCCAGGACCATCTGTTCCTTTCGGCCCGTTGCCATGGCGACGGGGTGGCTTGAGATGGGGCTTCAACCAGCGGCGGCTGGGGATGCTGGGAAAAAAAAATCCAGGCAGGGTGAAGTCTGCCTCTTTTTTTTTTTCCTGAGCGGAAATGAAGGAAGTGATGGAGGTTGCGTCCCTTCCTTCCTCCCCATGCCCCTGCACCGCTGCCCTGTCACCAGGCTCCTCCTGCTTGCCCGCCTTTCCCTTCCCGTCTCTCCCTTCCTCTCCGGTTCGAGTCTCCCGTGCACGTGCGGAGCAGCAGCGGCGAGACGGGCCGTGGCTGTGCAGGTGTGTGCTGGAAGGTGTCCTGCCTCCCTCGGCACGGCAGCCAGCCCGCAGGGTGCTGCCAGAAGCGGCCGCCGTGCCTGCCTCTCCCCCAGCCCTGCTGCTGGTCCCGTCTAACACCCGTCGCCGGCCCGCGGGGAGAAGCAGCTGTAGTGCCCCCCAAGCTGTGTCTGTGCCCGTGTCCCACCGCTTCCCCACTTTCTGTCTGGTGGTAGCTCAGGCTGAAGTCACCTGTGCGGCGCTGAGCACGAGGGCATCCAGAACTTCTGCTTCTGGGTGGCTTGGTTTGTGCTCGTGCTCAGCCCGAACACTGGGAGCGAGATTTTGGGTTCCTGCTTGCGAGGCCATGGTCGGGCCCCTCCTCTCCCGATGCAAAACCTGTGGTTGGGCGGGAACGTGTCGGCTGTTGGGCAAGTGTGGACTGGCAAGCGGGCTGAGCTCTGCCGCCGGCACGGTAGAGATGGCCTGGCCTCCTGCTCTGCCCCTGCACCGGCTGAGCCCGGGCTGTGCGGCAAGGCTGGGCTGAGCCCCTCGTCCTGCTCGTGGATGCAGCCGAGAGGAGGCTGTGGCACTTTGGCTCTTGGTTTTAATGCAAAGAGTCACTTGTCAGACCAAGTTACTCCCAGCTTTTCTCACTAAATAAGCCTGGAATAGAGAGTAAGCCTGGTGAAAATGGCGCCCTGCTATTTGTGGATGTAAGGCTGTGTCTGTGTGCGTGTGTCGGTCTATTTCAAGGGGAAACGGCTTTGAAAAACAAAAACGGAAAGAGAGGAAGCAATAAATAACTATCTGCTTGTAGACAGCAATATCTGGGCTAATGCCTGACAGATGAAAATGAAATGAACACGAAGTGACAGATTGACAGAAAGACAGACATGTTTGTGTGCTAGTTTAGCATCCTGAGAGAAACAGAAGATAATTCAGGTTGCAAAGGACCTCAGGAGGTCACCTATCTACCTGCTGAAGTGGAGGGGCGTGCTAAACGCTATCTGCCGAGTCCTCCATCGCCCTTCCCCTTGGTGCAGACACCCTAGAAGGCTGCTCTGGAAGGCAGGGCATTGCCAGGGCTGTGCCAGCAGGAGCTGCGAGGCCGAGCCCGGGGCAGCTCCTTTGCACTAATTGCAGACTGATGGTAACAGGGTTATGAGCAGCGTGGGCCCTGAGAGAGGCAGGGGGTCAACTGGCAGCGGGAGAAACAGTAGCAAGCTGGAAGAAGCATAAAGCCAGAGCTCCTTTTGGGTACAATTCTTGCTGGAAAGGCAGTCCGGGGGTTTCGATGATGAGGCTTTTTGTTTGTTTCTACTAAATCTAGGGAAGCGGGATCGATGAAGCGAGTTACCAGTGTGTACCTTTGTGCCGGAGTCCCGCTGTGCTGGCTGCAGTACCAGCTGGGAGATTTTCCCATCTCTGGCTTTAGCCTTGCACGGGACGTGTTTCTGGACGTGTTTGTTCTGAGGACAGGAAGGCGCTAGGAGGCATTTGGGACTAGGGCTGAATCTGCTGTCTTGGAGATTAAGTCTTGGTTTCCCAGTGAGAGCTGTGGGAAGCGGAGTATCAGACCTGAGGCTCCACTGATCTCTTCTGGGAGCTGAGAGGAGAAACCGGGAGCTCCCGTGGCCCTTGTGAGTGCAGAGCTGGCTTAAAGTCACCTTTCTCTTCCCCTTGTATCGCAGATCCGAGTGCAGCAGGACTGAATGTCACCTGTTCCCTTGTGACTAGCGATTTACAAGCGCTCATCCTGCTTCTTGTTTGCAGAGCAAATGCCCTTTTCCTGTTGGCTCTGCCCTCCCTGCAGTAGGGAATCAGCATATTCTGGTCTTGAAGCTTCTCCCAGATTTATGAGCTTGCTCTTCACCTTGAGGGTAAGGCTTCCTTGCCCTGAGAAAGCTTTGAAACCCAAAACACCAAATGCTGACTTAAGCAAACACCATTGATCCTCCAGCAAGTAAAATTTCTTTCCTTTCTCCTTTTTAGGACATGGGTTGTTGAGATTTTGTTGTTGTCCTCTCTGTATTTCTCTTTTTCTCTGCAGACGTGAATCCCAAATGGTTCTGAGCAAAATCAATAAGATTTGAAAAGAACTCATCGATAACACTTATGGGGGTTATCGCCTCCTTGCCAGAGACCAACAAAGTCCTGCAAAAAACTCTTTTCAGTTTCTTCTCCCCTTGAAAAGCAAGGTTCTTTAATTGGCTTTTAATCTGGGGAAGACTAGAGCTGTTTGCATTGAATTGGTAATAGGGGATAATACTTACCCTGAGTGACGGGTTATTTGATCTCTGTGCCTCAGAAACATGAGCATATGTCTGTGAAATCAGACGGTGGTGGGGGGATAACCAGGGTTGGCTCAGGGCCCAAACAGGAGCACAGCTGCTTTTTTTATTTCCAATAATAATAATTAGAAACAAGATGAGAAACAGTCACTTTTTGTCCTGTTTGCTCCAGGGCATCAAATGATGGGAGGAAGCCCAGGGAAAAGCCTCCTAAGACACGCATGGAGCTGCCCCGCCACAGCGAGACCTCCAGTCCTGCAGGGCAAGGAGGGCAGCTCGGCTCCTTGCAGCCCTTCAGTGCTTGCTGAGCTCCAAGGGCTGTGAGGAGCCCTAAGGAGAGGCAGCAGCCTGAGTGCTCCCTGTCGTGGGGCAGCTGCCCGGCGTAGAGCGGTGAGCAGACCTGCACACCCACTGCCCACCGCCACACTGCGGGTTAGAAACAACCCTCACACTCACACTACGGCCTTTTCACTTGGGAGGAGGAGAGGGAGGAAGAAAGGCAGAGGCTGTACCATCCAGAGAAATGTGTGATCATTTTTTCAAACCGGACAAATCTCTGTCATGGTGTGATCAGGTGCTTAATAGGGCCGCAAGAAACGGTCAGTTTTGGCCTAGGGACATCGTTTTGACCTCAGTTCCCCCGCGGTGTCCTACACTTGAGTCCGAGCTGTGACTGCACAGGGCCAAACATTGCAGCAGTGGCAGCCTCACTGAGCTCTGCAGCTGCAGGCTCCCGGTGCTGGCCCAGCACTGCTCAGAGCAGCCGCCCTGCCCCGGGCTCTGTGCCTCTTGCACAGCTCACCTCCTTCTCTCTCTCTAAATGTCATTGTCAGGGCTTCTGCTGGTCCCAAACCGGGCTTTGAAAAGGGGATGAAAGGGGGATAAATCAGGCAGTCACCAGTTTACCCTCCCAAAGCGGCATTAGCTCTGCAGGCATCGCAGAGGTTTTGTAGCGAGATGCAAAGCGAAGATCATTGACGTCATTAGCCTATGGATTGGGTCTGTAGTCGGTTCACTCATGCGGCGCAGGGAGGAGTGGTGGGTGCTGGGAGGCATGTGGGCCTCGGAGAGCGATGCACCGGCAGCGCCGGGTCCCCGAGCGCCAAGCCCACTGAAACGTGCTCTTAAATGCCTTCTGGCTTCAAGCTGACTCAAGCACACAAGGGAAACTTGTTGATGTGGATGACACCGTTCACTCCCGGCTGGTTTTGTTTGTTTTGTTTCGTTTCTTGCCGCAGCTGCCTTTGGAGCAATAAATAGCTGTGGATCTTGCTTGTGGTCTGTGCAAAGTAGTTAATATTTAATCAGAGGACTGAAGATGGGTTGGGTTGGTTGGCGAAACATAAAAATGGCTTTTTGTGTTTTTAGAGCTGTGCAGATAGGGCCAGACGGTCAAAAAAAGCTCAGGGTCAGCTTTTAATTAATCAATTATTTTCAGATTATAGGACACCGGTCAGCGACACATTTTCTAAACACCTCAGCTCCCAGCAAACCACCCTAAGAAATGCCTAAACATCTGAAACGACTGGCACCCAGCACACCCCTGGTGTGAAATATTATTTATAGAAAAAGCCCTGCTGACACGTGATAGCTGCATCCACTCCCTCATCTCCTGTTCCTTCTGGGGCTTTCCTCCAGATCTGTTCAGAAGGTTGGATTCTGCTCCCCAGGATACAGGTACGAGGCGAGAAGGATGTCCTTCCTGCAGCAGGATCTGGCTTTCTTAGGAGGTGTCTTCCCTCTGGCTTTGCTGGTATTAGGGATCCAGGCCCTTTACAACTGTTACTGTAGAAACCCTGCTGCAAACTCCTAAGGGAGAAAGGGTGAGTTTTGATTCCCCCATTAGTGAATTTTGTCTCCTGCAGAAAGTTTTCCAGCAGGTATATTCAGTGGGAGCCCATGGCCAGGCTATCTGGAGCATTCTTCCACTTTTCTTCTCCTGACTCCTTCAGGCCAAGGTCAGAGAACAGAGGAGATGCACGGTCTCTTGAGAGGGCTGTTGCCAAATGGGAAAGTGGCAGCTCTCAGGTTTAGAGAGAAGCACCCAGGAATGTTCCTTGTCCCTGAACCTGCTGGAGTACCAGAGGCAGGATGCTGCTCATCATCTGATCTGCAGCATCCTGCTTCTCCTGGTCCCTGTGGAGTTTTCATTATCCCTTTTGTCCTTTCATTTGGGAAAGATGCTGGCACACCAGCCTTAGAAATTTGCTGTTTCTGCTCTTCACCTCGAAGTAGATGGTCTCTTTCCAGAGAGAGATGAGAGAACCCTGCCTATACTCAGACTGCCCAGCACTGTGTTAGCAGAAAGCTCAGTCCCTGCTCAGTGGATCCTCTCCCTCTGCAGAGTGCAGCTCCCAGGCCAGATCCCAATTGTTCCCGTATGCAACATCTCCATGTTGACTTTGGATTGCTGTAGAAACTCTCTGGATTATCATCCCCTGAGACTAGGCAGTGGGATGGCCAAGATTTAGACAGCTGGTGTTTTCATTGTGTAGGAGGACACAGTTTATCTGCAAGAAGGACCAAGCACCAGCATGTCATCTCCGTTGCGTGATGATCAGAACATCATGCCTGCTAAAAACCAGCAATTGTATTAGGTCATGGAGTCCAGCAGTCCACCTCTGGGGTCCAGGGCCTTGTCAGGTCTTCTTTCTGAGGGTGCAGGGTTTTGTGTGTGGACAGTTATGGAAAGGATAGAGACCTTGCTTCTGACCCCGTTGATCAAAACACTCCCTGCTGGGGCTGTAGCAGAGGCCCGACTGAAGTGTGAGATGCCTGTGCAGGATCCAGCCCACAGCCCTTTCTGCACAAGTGCAGGGGGATACGAGGGCTGCAGGATGGGGTTAATGCCCTGCCAAGGCGTCCTTTGTTCTGGGCAGGCTGCTGAGGTTTGGAAATGGAGTGCTAAAAAGTGAACACCACGAAATATGTACGTGCGCAGTTTATGATGCTGATTTTCAGTTTCAACATGTACTCCAGTTTAGTAGGAGTCAATTAAAAATAAACCGAGGGAGAAGGGTTGGTGGTGGAGCCCAGCGACGCTCATCGGACAGAAAAGTTGCATCCTTTCAAGCCTGGATTTTCACTCCCAATTTGCCACAGGCGGCAGGATCTAACTCGGAGCTCTCATTAGCATAGAAATGCAGTTGGTAGCTCTGAATTCCTGGCCCCATCGCTTTGTTCCTGCTCATGGCAGGAGCGGTGATAAACCCGCCTCCCCGCCGCTCCGTCCCGGCCCCTTCCCCCGATGCTCTTTGTGCGGGGGGCCGGGGCCAGGGGCGGCGGATCGCGGTCGCCTCCCGCCGGGTGACACCGCTGGGAGGAGGCTTTGGAGCCGGCAACCCGGGCGGATTAGACAGCAGACATCTGTGGGGAGGGGGCAGGGACGGGCCGCTGCCTCTCGTTGCCTCTTGCATACCGTCTGTAGCTAGAACGTGGCCGTCGGATGGGGCCATCCTCGGGGTTTTTTTTCCTTCTGCTTCCCCAAAGCGACAAGGAAAGAAAACGTCGGCTTGGCCCTGTGGCTGCACCAGGTGACCATCCTGCTGTCTCAGGCACACAGGAGAGGAACGTTTGGAGGAGGAGGGTTTGATTATAGATAGGACTTCTGTAATGTCCCTGCTCTTATTCCTGGTCTGGCCATGGTTTTTTTTTTTGGCAAGAAATCTCACGTCTTTCTGCCTCTGCTTTTGGCAGCAAGAAATTGCAAGCTAGGTAAGGAAGTACAGGGACATTCCGGGAACGTAGGATGTGGGGTGTGCCCTCCTAATGGAAAGCACCTAATGGCCCACGGTAGGATCTCAAGTTTCCTCCCCTTCCTACAGTTGCTAAATGGGTTGTCCCTTCGAGCCCCTCTCTGCCGAGATGGGAAACATCGACAGGTCCCCGCAGCATCAGCCTGTCAGTGCCTCCTCCCCTGCAACAAATACATCTGGGTTACTACTGCCTGTATCTCTCAGACTGGCTGTTCAGGAGGGCGGGAGGGGGTGGGAGAGAGAAGAGGCCAAGCATCGTTTTACAAAGGCTAGATTGAGCATTGGGCCAAGATGCATCATCTTTAAGTGATGAGTCAGAAATATGATCCACAGTGTCAGTTTTCACAGAGGGGTAGTTTGCAAAGGGAGGAGAAAAAAAGACAAGTGCTTTCCTTAGAAATTTCGTCAAGAACTAGTACTGCCAAGGAGGCTCTGGAGGAGGAGACAGGCTCAGCTGATGTTCCCCTTGTGGCTTGTGACTTGGGCTGTCCAGCTTAAGACCCACTAAGGAAGCCAGCACTTTGTAAGTCATTTCTGAAAAGAAAACGTGGGCCAAGGTCTCCTGAACAAGTGTTGTGAGCAGTTGTTGGGTATGTTGCTAAATGAGCAGAGCCCTCTCTCTAGCCCAGGTCACTGGGAAAGGCTTGATTTCACTGGGATGGGTTCCTGCGTGACCCTGGTTTGGCACTGAATGGGAATACAGAGCTAATCTTCCAGACTTCTTCATGTCCAAGGAAACAAATAGGCAGCACACTGGGTGAATTATAGGGTAGAAATTTCTCTTCCTTGACTCGGGAGTTAGTGCAGACAGCCAGCAAAGATGAAGATGTCTGCACTGTGTGGCGTGAGCTGGGTTTTTCCACGAGGGGGGCTGCTCGTTGTGCAGGCAGAGTTTCTGCTCCTCTCACCTTTCTGCCGCTGCAACTTTAGGAGCCATTTCAGTAGCTTGGCATCAGTTTTCTGGAGATGCTAAACAGCTTTCCAAAGTGGAAGATGGCCCCATTCTTGGAGCCTCCTTCTCCCCTTCCCTGCTTCTCTCAATCATTGCTTGTGCCTTCCAACATTTTTAGTAGTATTTGTGTGGCAGGGAGAGAAAACATAGGGATGGGAAATGAAATGAGAAATTTATTAATTCATTAATATGACAGAACTAATTACTGTCGCTCCTTGCCTGGGTTCCCACACGCCAATGACTTGTTCCCAAGAGCTGCATTACCACAGCAGTAAGGCTGAGAAGAGACTCCTGAGGGGAACAAAGAGCAAAACACACAGCCTGGGCAGGCAGGGGCACAGTGACGGCCTGGCACTCAGGCTGGGTGTGTACAGAAAGCTGAGGATAAGATGGAGCAGGAATGACTGGACAGAAGCTAAGCCATCGCCTCCCTTTCAGCTGCTTCTGCTCACTGTGGTCACTCCCAGTACAGTGCTTCCTCGGGGATGGAGGCAGTGGTGTGGTGGAGGACAGCTCAGGCCAAGTGATCTGGCTGCAAACTGGTGTCTGCACTGCAGGAGTTACTCTCCATTCATCTAAAGGAGATGCTGACTCTGAAAGCTGAAATCTCCTGAGTGTGTCCAGCAACAGCTTACGTGGTACTTGGAGTGGCTGGGAGGCCTCGCACCCCTGTTTGCACTTCTCTTCCTGTTAACTTGCTATTTAACACTAGCATGGGCAGAATTCTGCAGTCTTGCAAGATGCCAAAACACTGATGAATCCCCTGACTTCAGCCCCTAGCATCAATGGAAAAGCCATTTGTCCTCAATGTCTGCATTGAAAAATTCTCAGTTCATTTTATTCTCCATCACCTTCAGTGTATCAAGGCCTGGGACTCTATTTAAAGTCTGTTTGAAAAACAGTTCAAAGGTTTCACAATGTCTTGGTGAGGTTTTGTGGGTTGTCAGTGACTGTGTTGTGAGAAGTCAGTGACTTCTCTGCATCCCTCAAGATCTTTTGCTCTATTTCTACATCTTTGTAAAAAACAAAGGCAGTGGATCAAGATCGGTTTTCAGACAAGCTCTCTGCATGCTGCAGGGACCTTTGGTCCTGATCCTTCCTCAGCAGGCGGTAGAAAAAGAGGACAGCATAGGCTCTTCGCTGAGGAATGGTGAGAAACTACTATTGTGGTGCTTCCAGTCGCTGGATATCTTTGCATTCGTGTTTGTTGAGTGCAGATGTTTCAAGGTGGGCTTGACAGGGAAAAGTTTGCTCAGTGAGATGGGGTCAAATGAGCCTCCTCAGCTCTCCCTTTCCTACACACCTGGCTCCCTGTGTGCCCTTTGTGAGTTTGGTGGCTCCGGATTTGTCGGGTTGCTCTCTCTGGCAGTGAAGGACAGTGCTGTTGCGTGCAGAGGTGTCAGAAGGGCAGAGCGAAAGACAGCGGGGAGGGTGGGAGAAAAGGGAAAAAAAAAGAGATCGAAAGTTTAAGTCAGGTGCATTTGTGCACGTTTTTGAGCCTGCTGCTCTGCTTGCCGGGAAGGCAGAGCTGAGAGACGGAGGGGGAGCTTCGCAGCCAGCTCTTTGCCGGCTGCCCTTGACACGCGAGAGGGAAATCACCACTCTGGCAGGGACCCCAAGGCAAGCGGTTCCAGCACAGCTTGCCTCCCCCGCACGCCATCCCCCAGGAGAAGGCAAGGATGCTGCCAGCAGGCCCTGGCACCACAGCTACACTGAGCAGCTCCAAAGAGAGCCCCGGGCTTCCCTTGGTGCATTACAGCCCTGGCTGAGCGTGCGCTGCAGCTCAGGACCCTGCCTCTGGAAAGCCAGCCCTGGCTCCCAGAAAGAGCTGGAGGAGTGGGGTTGGAGCTCTGCTTCTGTACCAAGAATCAGCGCTAAGCTGCAGCACGAGTTGGAGTTACAGGAGCCCAGCACCTCCTCCTTTAGCATCAGGATCTCCTGGCTCTGCAGATGCCGACACTACCCAGCATCTCCTTCACTGCCTACATCTGTTTGCAGGAGGCAGTGGCCTGGTGACAGTTTTAGATGCCTGTGTGTCACTCTTCCCTCCTTCACCAGGCTGGGAAGCAGGAGGGCAGAGCAGGCTGCAGGAGCAGGACCTTAGGAGCTGTGATGATAAGGGTGCTGGACAGCTCCTCCGGCATCTTCCAAATCTCCCCCTCGTTTGGTTGAGGGGTGCTTCCTATGGAGAGGGCCCTCTCTCCATGTGCTCTGCACCAGGCCATGGGTCCTGTGGGGCAAGAGAGGCCCACCAGGCACCCCAGGGGTGGTAGAGGTGAAGGTGCTGTTCCTCTCACTGTGCTCCAGCCCAAGGCAGTTCCTGCAAATGAGGTCATGCCGGGAAGCCCTGGCCGTGCTTTCCTCCTGCTCTGCCCAGCTGCTCCGTGCGGAACTGTCTCTCTGGGAAGGTTTCTCATTTATGGGCTGGGTTTCTCTTTTGGCTGCTTTGTTTACAGGGGAATAAATGACACAATCAGGCGGCCTGAACTTATGTGTTAGGGGGGAGGAGAGGATTGATCCAGATCTTCATTGCTGCTGCAATCAGCTTAGCCATTCCCAGGATCAGGGTCTGGAGAGATCAGCCTCGGGAGGAAGACCAAGGCTCTGCCTGAGGGGAGAGGGGTTTTGTGGGAGAACAACTGACCCCTGTGTCACGCTGCCGCCGTACCCAGATCGCTTTCCCAGTGTTCCAGTCCTCTTTCTCCCCTCGGCTTTTCAAGGCCAACCACTGTGGACAGACACGAGCCAGCCTGTCACTTCCTCCCCTCCTGTTCTCCGCGTTTGTGCGCGCTTGCTCCTTGTCCCACTTTCCTGGGTGTCACCCCTTCCTGAGGCGCTCCTGGCGCTCGGCCTCTCCCCATTTCTCGCATCCAGTGTTCCTGTTTGCTCGGTGGCGCTACGGTTGGAGGGCTAAAGCAGAGGGAGATGACACACTCCCTGCCCACCTGCGCCCGCCAGCACCCGAGCGCGCACGGCCGGCGAGCCGCTGCGGGAGCCAGAGCCAAGCGTGGGATGGAGAAGGCGGGTAGGGAGTGAGCGTGGGAGAAAAGGGCCTGTGTATGAAATATTCCAAGTGGAGAAAATTGGCATGTTTGCTAATGCTACAAAGGAGGAGGCAGCCTTTCCTCAAGCCCTGGGGCAGATAGGTAGGCAATAAAAGAGAAAAAAAAAACACCAGAAATTAGATCCGCCAGGCTGACGGCGCAAGCAAGCTGAAACCTGCCTGATGAGGAGACCTGTTCCAGAGTGGGAAGGGGCAGATTCCCAGTCAGGACTGGCTCTGTGCAGTCCCTTTCTCATGGTAATGGAACCCGAGGTTTCTAGGAAAAGCTGGGCTTCCAGTATCTGGAGGGGAACTCTACCCCCAACCCTTAACCTTGACTTCAGGCTGCCCCAAGCTTGAGGAAGCCTGCGAACTCAGTTTATGCCCAGTTGGAAATGCAAGCCCAACCCAACAGTTTCTCTCTGCAAGTCACAACTCCCAGAGCTTATCTGGGTCCCATCTGAAGCCACGCTAGGGCTAATTTCCAGTGACAGTATAAAAGCAGGCTAATTCTAGCACCACGCCAGGACCTTTCACTTGTGCTCAACCATGGAGATCCCACCAGAATAGGAATGAGAGGAAACCTTTTTAGTGGATTCTGCTGTGACAGCTGGATTTTTCCTCTGCATAGGACTTGTGAAGTCCCGAATATCACCCTGCTACTGGCTCTGCTGGTCCTTGCCCTGTTTCATATGCAATATTTGCAACTGTCCTCGATTTTCGCACCAGAGCAGCTGCATTTAGCGTGCCCACCCTTGCTGAGGCTGGAGGAGGGGAGGGCAATGATTATTCTGCACTAAACCATCCGTGCCATTGGGGCTGGGAGCCAGAGTACATTCCTCAACACGCCAGCACAGACCCCCTCCCGGCACGCACACCTCTCCCTGCTTTGCACATCCCTGTGTTGACGACAGCCTGATAGGTCCCCAACGACGGGGACCGATTCCATGGCCCTTCTGCTTTCCCGCTGACGTTTCTAACTCAAGTTGTATTTCTGGGGCAAGTCAGAGCAGGCAGCCCAGTTTCTGGTTGGACTGGCTTTGTTTGTGCTCTGGGAGAAACGGAGATGTTGGCTGCAGGCCTCAGCTGGGATGGGAGTTGCACAGTTGTGGCCTGGGAGAGAGAAGACGTGTTGCAACTTGCTGCCCGTTGCTCCCCGCTCTCTCTGGTTCCCTCTCGGGGTTTTGAACTTTGGAAATGTCTTCCTGCAGAAAGAGGTATAAAATGGCACTGGAAGCAAAGAAGGAAAAAGGGGAACAGCAGAAGCAGGTGATTCTGTTTTACAGGGGCAGGCTTTCTGGAGTGCGAGCGCTAAGTGCCTGTTGAGGCTGTACAGTTCGGAGGTGAAGGGAAGACCAGGCACCCCCCATGAACTGATGCTCCAGGCTCTGGAATTAAATGGCCTGTAGTCTCCTGTCCCCTTGGAGAATGAAACCTCAGTGGCACACTGCTCTGGTAGCTCAGGCAAGGCCGTGTGAATCCAGGAAGGTCCTCTGAGTTGCCGGAGACCCCAGACGGCCAGATCTCTGCCTTTGGGGTCTGGGCTCCAGTGGTGGGAGCCAGCCTCCCCCTTGCCCTCTTGCTGTACCTGCTGAGAGCTCTGTGCAACTTCAAGCTCTTTCATAGAGCTGGACTTTTGATGGGTATCTGGCAAGAACAGCAGAGGAGCGTCATGGGGTGCCTTGAACATGTGGCCGTGGGACCTGGTTTGCCTCTATCACGTGAATCAGCCACGAGACCCGGGAGTGCTCGCATAAGATGAGGAGGAATAGCATTGTTTCCGTTTCCCACTTCCCTCTCTTCTGTTCAGCTCCTTCTCCATTTTAAATGTTGTGGGTTTTGTTCCCAACCCTTTCTCTTTCCATCCCTCTCCTCTCTCTGTTCTCCTTTTGTCTTTCTCTGTTTCAATCCCCTTCCTACGTGTCTGCAGAATGCCTCTGCCCAGACACAACAGATGCTGAAGGGCAAGACTGGAACTACTCTAGATGCAATCTCCATTTTGCTCAAGGATCATTAATTACCTTGATGATTAAATACAATTAAAGATCCGTAAGACCTTTCTGATATCAGAGCCTTTAGCAAGGGCAGCTTTTAGGAACCTTCACCAACAGGAAAACAAAAGGAGGAGATGGGCCAGTAAATCAGGGAATCCCAATTAAAATCCATGCTTAGCTCATTAACCTAATTACACATTGTGTGGCACTACCCTCAGCTCCACCGAGGGGGAAGAGGCAGCGGTGGGGGCAGGCTAGTTAGTTACCTGTGTGCTAACCATACTAGGTTGTTTATGTTACATCTCTGTTGTCTCTTTGGCTGAGAAAATGGCCTTTCTGGCTGGGCTGTGGAAGTTGGGAAACGTTTGTGCCAAGCCCGGAGAGGCGGCGTGCGTGCGTGTGATGCAGTGTGTATTTCCTCTTCCCCAAAATGTACTTTCTACACACACCCTCCTCTATACCCGCTTGCCAGATGGCAGCTCCAGTGCTGGGCAGGAACCTTCCCACAGCCAGCTCACCCTCATCCCTTACCCTTGGAGTGGCATTGAGAGAGCTGGTGGAAGAAGAGCTCCTGAACGGGATCATAATGGAGATGAGGAGGAGAGGAGGTCTCTGAGAAAGAGGGGAAGCAGAGGGTTGGTGCTGAGCTGAGAATCCTTCAGGCGAGGCAGGCTCCTTTGCTGCGGAGCCGAGGCTGAAACACGCCAGGCCTCCGTGACTCGCGGCGTGCTCCGCAGGGAGCCGCCTGCTCTAGTTATCTGCTACTCTACCAGACATCCCTGGCCTTTCTTTCCTTCCCCTTTCCCACAACGGGGACACCCGGTTGCATGGAGGACTCCCCTTAGCCCGTCCAGAGGTCTGGTTCCAAGATCCTGCTCCCAGAGCCCAGCACAGCTTGGCAGGAGCTTATGCTGGTTATTGGGGAGGGAGGAGGGAGGAATGGTGCACGGCTGTCCCGCTGAGAAAGGGAAGAGAACAGGAACATTTGCGGGCTCCGTCTCAGCTGAATCCAGGTGACTCATGGATTCGTGGCTTTTCCATACCGAAGTCTGAGGGCTGGATCCTGCGGTGTGCAGCTGCGTTTGGCGTGCTCCGCTGCCTACGTGTCTGTGTTCAAAGGGACAAGGAGGAGGCGGCAGGCCCCAGCATGTCCGACCCACAACCAGTCAAATTTGGAAAAGCAAGTCAGAGCTGGAAGAGGTCAGGGTGCGGCTTCCCACATGGCAGGGCAAGGGAAGCGGGAACATTCTGTGGAGACCCTGAGTCCCACGGGACCAAGCTGCGACTTCCCTGGTACCTGCAGACACGGAGAGAGAAGGGAAGGAGGCAGGGAGCGAGGAAGGCACGCTCCCCTCATCAGAACAGCTCCCTGTGGGGTGTGTGCAGCAGAGCCATTGCCAGCTGGGAAGGGGCAGGTTTACCCTGGGGAACATCACTGCAGTCCCTGGCTCGATGGAGCTTGAACTGCCCTGCAGAGTGCCTGGGAAGAGCCAAGAGGGCAAACTGGGCATGTGCAGGAGTTCCAATGGAAGCACAGCGCAGCTTGCCAAGCAACCTGCCACGTGTGGGCTACTTCAGCTCCTGGTGGGGAACGCTACCATAGCCTCAGGTGGCTTCACACAGGGCCAGGGTGACCCAGCTGGCAGGCAAATAGCCATCCCTGCACTGGGAAGAGCTGCTGCTGATGGGAAGCACCAGCTCCCATCTTCATCTCTTGGGAAAGATCTGTCTCTTCCCTCTGCCCACATATAAACACACTCGAGCGCCATTTTCTTTCACACCAGTATGCTGTGGGCATGTGAGGAAGATGGCAGGGATATGAGGAGACCAGAAGTCACAGGGAACGACTGGGAGAAGGGTAGGGCCGGGTAGGTTGGGGACAGATGGGCTCAGATAGGCAGATGGAGCCCAGAGGTGCAAGCAACCTGCTGAGTGGGTGAAATGGGATCATGACAGAGCAAGTCCCTTTGCACAGCAGTCCAGCGTTCCCGTTTAGTCCGTGGCTGAGCCTTGGTGAAGGTGTTTGGCCTGGCACCAGTTTACCTGAGGACAGTGAGCATGAGAACAGCGATTCAAAAGCTTCCACAGCGGGTGCCAAGCTGAACTGAGACTGCAGAGCAGCCAGGAGGCATGAAGGTGATCAGAATCTTTTGAACTTCAAGAAAACAACAAATAGGAAGGAAACAAGCTGGGAAGTTCAGGATGTGTCTTTTTTTTTTTTTTTTTTCTGATTAATTTGTCCTTATTTTGGAAAGAAAAAAATCCCTACTGTCTTAACAAGCTGTCTATCAGTTTTGTGGGGTTACTGTGCTAAACCCGAAATCCACTTCCTCTGGCCCAGCAACGGCTGTTTCTGGGGATGACACATCCTGGAAGACACGCTGATCTCCTGAAGCTCTAGGGCTCTGAGTAAGTGGGATCTGCCTCTCTGCAATGATATGAATGGAAAAGCAGCAACTTCAAACCCTGCTGAAGTCACAGTTCCTGGGATTTTGCAGGGCATGTTGTAATGAGGATGAGAGGTTTGTAGTTGTACTGCTCTGGGACCACAGGCATCGCCCCAAACCAAACATCAGACTCTAGGCTGCAGGAACAAGCTATCCCCATCACCATAAAACTGTAGTCCAGCTCGCACAGAAGAATTTAATCTAGCAGCAGATCAGCAGGCAGCCTTTCTGAGACATCCCAGCCCCAGTGGGACAGCGGGGCTTGTTTTACACATTGACCGTTCTTTGGCTGGTGCTCTGCTTCCAGGTAATTAAAATGGCTTAACCCTGCAGCCCAAACAGCTGCCTGCAGATACCTTCTCTCTGTGCCCAAGGGACCCTTACCTCACTGTCTGCTCCAGAGAGCCCCTTACATGCAAGGCGTGTTTGGAGGATACAGGGATTTCATTACACGGTGAGAGAGGGGAAAGCAGAAACTCAAATACCTTTTTTTTTTTTTTCTGGGATCAGGGCAATGGAAAGAAAGAGGCCATGAGAGAAGAGGAAAAAAAAAGATCCTAGGGAAGTGAAAAAGCAGAGGATTTGTGGGTCCTACAATGGGAGAATCTGGAGTCTGTTTCTCAGTTATGCCAGGTGTATCTGGAGTATTCCCAGAGCAAACAGTGCAGTTGCTTTAGCTTCACTCTGTGCCAGTGAGTTGTCAGGCCCGAGGTTTCAAGACTCCCAAAGGGTGCTGTGCAGACTTGCACAAAAGCTGCTACGCTTTCCTCGGGGATATGGCAGCTTGGAAAAGCCACATTCACTTTTCTGAGGACAGCTGTAAACTTCCTTTTCCTCTTGGGCTTCCTGTTGCTTCCCTGTCTGAGTCCTTTGCTTGAGGAGATCCACAGCAAAAAAATCCCAGTCCTTAGTGCTTGTTGAGCTTGCATAGCCCACAGGGCTGAAAACAGCCTTGGGGATCAGCTTGGGCTGTCCTTTTCGGTCGCCTTCAGCCCTGCAAAGAGGCAGTTGTCTTCCATTTCAGGGGTGTTATTTCTTCCTGATGGGATCTCTCCTGAGAAAGGCGTGTCTCCCCTAAATGAAGTCTCTTCATTTCCCTTTGGGGCACATCACTCCTATCCTCTTCTGCTGCTTTTCCTACATCTCATTGTCTATGTGTTTTTCTGGGTCTGAGCACAGGGTGACTCCAGGTGCAGAGCCCATCACCACTGCATTCGTGCAGGGGTGCTCCCAGCGTGGACTGATCTGCTCTCCACACTACTCATCCATTGAGAGTTAAAGTCCAAAGACCTATTCCTTATGACTGTCAAAGATGTGGTGCTGTGACAGCATCAGGAAAAAAAAAAAAAAAGGAGCTTCTCAAGTCTGGTGCCTTTCCAGAATTAGAAAGAAACTTAGCTTTTGGTTTAGTTAATGATTCTTTCATTTCACCCAACCTGTGAGTATACTGGCAAGGTACCAGTCTCTGTCTTGCTTGTCTACCAGGCTGCTTAGCACAAGTAGAGTCCTTTACCAGAATGGCTGTACCATTTCCAGTACCCAAGCTTCATTTTAATGAGGAAGGTGGTTTCTTTCTGCGGAGCACTGCGCTGTGCCAGGAGGACATGTCCTGCTCCGCTCTGTGTTCACACACGGTGACAACGTGCCTTAAAAATGGTGTTTCTTTCTGCCCACTTTTGCCTCCTCTCAGAGTTTCTGCAGACAAGCCTCTATTGCCAGACACAGGCCCTGAGACCTCTACCCTTAGCTGAAGATTGACCCTTTGAACTCTCTAACCCCCACACTAATAGGAGTTAATGACATTTATCTACGTGCTTATCTTTCTTTTCCACTGCCTACTCCATTACTCCTCACACTGAAGTACCTGGATGCCTTACTGCCAGTAATCGTTTGTGGCAACCGGGTGATAGGAATTCTTTTTCCATGATGGGAGAATTACTGTTCAAACAAATTAAGAAACTGCCTTTAATCTTTTTTTTCCCCCCTTTTTTTTTTTTAATTTTTTTTTTTTTTATTATTCTTTTAATACCCATGTGGTTATTTCTGGAAGTCTTTCTCCACTACGATTCTGGTCATTTTTTACAAAATTGGAGATGGGACTTTTTGTCCTCTTTTCTCTTGCTGTTAGATATTTATATCCTTCCATCCATCTTCTTAGGTAGCCCAGCATCCAGCTGTGTTCTATCTGTCACCTTGGTACCTAAGCAACAAGTAAAGATATTTCTTAACAGCTATTAGCTCAGCAATGGCCGCTCTAGAGCAGGGGTGGCAAAAAAGCGACGCTCCAGCTGCTCTGAAGCTTGTGAGCAATTCAAGCCCCGCTGACCAGCTGGGGTGAAGCACTGTGGGGAGCCCTGGCCAGGCTTGTCTCATCCTTCTGTGGAGCATCAAGACCCCAGGGGAGACGTTCTTATCTCCTAGGGATTCATTTTGCACAGCTCCTCCTTCCCTTGTGTGATGGCCCTCAGCTGTTCTGGGATCTGGCATGGTCAAGAAAGTCCATCACATCTAACCTACAATTCTCGCTGCAAAACATTCCAGTGTTTTGGCTCCGGAGGCATTTCCTCCATCCTCAGGCACTTCCCTTATAGAGGACAGGGCTGTTTCTGCGGGAGTCAGGTGCTGAGAGATCTTGCCCAGTTGTTTTCAGCTTTCCAAGGGGAAAATATCAAACTTCTGCTTGGAAACCTGAAGGACCCTTTCTTTTCTTCATTTTTCCTCCCACCAGGAGAGCTGGCTGACATTTTTTGGGGTAAAGTTTGTCTTTAAAAACGTACAACGTTCTGCAGGAACTGTGTCCATATTGTCATGTCTGCTAAAAAATGTAATAGTCTGGTTTGTGTTCTCTCCTTTTATTCCCCCAAATCTGAAAAGAACATGAGTTCTCTTAAATAGCCTCCCATGTAGTTGTTAGCAAGTGGGAAGAGACAAACAGCAGACGGAGGAGGAGGTGGGCACACCAGGCAGGTGGAGGGTGGGAGCAAATCCGTCTGTCGGGAAGGAGGAAGAGACAGAGAGTCCAGAAGGAGAGGTGCTGGAGCCGTCCCATCCTGGGCTACATCACATGCCTGTTGGCCCAGGGCCCCAGAGAGCTCCTAACCTGGGGATGGGGTGGGATGAGACTCTCATGGAATGAATCCAGACAGACTGGAGCTCAGAGTGGGCAGTGGTAAGTGAAGGTGGGGAGATTCACAGGCAGGCGGGAGGTGCTTTCTCTTGGGATTTGAGAGCTGTTGGAAAGGTCAGCTGTGGAGATGACTAAAACACAGAATGGGCTTGCAAGTGGGGATGTTGGGCGTTTCAGAATGAGTCTTCCTTCTGCTTTGAAATAAACTGGCATTTGAAAATTTCCATGGAAAAGAAATTTCAAAAGAAAACTTTGGCCTGGCTTAATCCGAAATGTCCCATTGCACTGCAACCAAAGCGTTTCTTTCTGGTTACAGTCCTAGTTGATGTTTTACCATACACCACAAAAAAAAAAGAGGAAACATTCAGTCCCAAGGCTAGCACAGACCACTTCAACCTTATCTAAAGACTTTTTATTTTTCTAATTGAATTTTGTCAAAATCAGCACGTTCCAGTGGATAGTTTTGGCTTGAACTAAATGGCACTTTCCATCAGAAAAACATGTCATGTTGGAAAATTTTCCACTAGCTCTAGTTTTGTTTTCACATGCTTTCCATTTTTGTGGCTACTTCAACAGTCTCCAGTCAGCTAGGATGAAATGCACAGAAGTCCCATGAGACCAGTTGACCTCCTGGTCTTTGAAGACCAGCATGACTCACTGATGCTCTCCTCAGTGGCACAGAGGAAAATACTTCTGCCCTGCTGAGCAACCTGCTGTTCACACAGCCAGCCTTTTGAACATGGCTTATTACTATGTAAGAAGGAAACAAGAGGGCCTGGTGCTGATGCAGTTTCAACAGAAGTCAATGAATAACTATGAAAGTCAATGAAACATGTCAATTAAGGCCAACAGCGTTATTTAACCCTCAGTCTCTGGGACTAGTTTCTCCAACTAGGCTGGAAATGGGATGTTGATTCTTGGCTTGCTCCATCCCTGTGTGCCCCACCAGAAAGAGGAAGCCTTGCTCCCATTGAGAGGTGTCCGAAGGGAAATATGGGATGTGATCCCTATGTTGTAAACTTCTCTCTGCAGGACAAATCTTCTTTCTGCTCAAGTCCCTGTGAACTCCTGCTCCTCCTGACTTGCCCTCTGCTCTAGGCTAAATGGTGTCTGTCTTTACAGTGCAGTGAGCCCTTGCTGACTGACCTGGGCAGGTAAGAGCGGATATGACCGTGCTGGTCTCTCTTGCCATCCCCAGAAAAGCAGAGCTGCCACCCCGTGCATCCCAGATCTCTGTACCAGGCAGGACGAGGCAGGGAGCATGACCCCCTGTGGGAGGCCTCCCCACCAGTCTCTGACCCTCGCTCATTGCCTTCCTCCCCCTGCTTCAGATGCTTACGACTGGGGCCAGCACAGGCTGATTTTAATGGGTGGTCTTGTCACTTGTTTACAGTCCAGAGTCTTGTAAGCTCAGCAGGCTTCTCTGAGCCCCCACCTGTGCAGCAGTTTTGAAGCTCAGCGATCATTCCCGAGACAGCCTGGGTGGAGGCTGTGACCTTAGCAGATAGGGGTGTCGCATCTCCATCGAGCATGGAGTGGATCTACCTGGCTCAACCCCACCAGCTGCTGTGAGGACTGGAGGGAGTCAAAGGGACTCCCATGGATGGAAATCTGCTCCCTTCAGGTCTCTCTCTAGGAAGACCACAGGAGTTACCGATAGGCAAGCAAGAGAGATGAGGCAAAGCAGGAGTGTGTGTCAGCTCCTCAGAGCAGTGAGGTCTGGAACTGTGGAGCTGGATTTTCTCAGAAGTTGAATGGGACACTTGCCTCAGTGTCTCTCATAATTCCTGGCATGTTTTTAACATAAAATGTCCTAGGTTTGGTTGCAGCCAGTTTGCTCATTGAGAAAAACACAAGCCACGGTTTGGGAGCCATTAGTTGAGCTGTTGACATGGATAGTGGATAATGTTTTGTTTTGTTTTGCTTCCAGGCTCTGTCAATAGAATATGTTCTCCAGTTCATCTCCCTGTGCCTCAGTTTCCTCAGCCATAAAAATGAGGGTGACCTTTTCTGTTCGCATGAGTAGTGGGTGGGGCTCTGAGGCCTTACCACAAATGCCTCCATACCTGCTTCCTTGGGTGAGAACTGACACTGTAATATGCAGATGCCCACATCTAAACCAAGCCATTCAAGTGAGATTGCCAGTGATTGCCTGGGTGGCCTTGGGCACATCTCTTTGTCATTCAGCACCTCTGATTTCCCCATCCCTGAAAGCAGGGGTAATAATACTTTCCTGTTTCGATGGGTGTTGGAGGATTAATTAGTTACTGTTTGAGAAGCCTTTTGAAGATGCAAAGCACTTTATAAATATGCAGACTTATTCCTACAGATGGGGCCCAGGTAGGACTGAAGCATGGTGTCTGTTGCTCTGCACCATGGAGATCATAAATCCAGGAAGGGATGAAATCTGTAAATTTAGTTCCCTGCACAGGGACTTGATGATAAGAAAGCTGAGAAGCAGCAGGCTGGAAATCAGGCAGGGCACTGAGTTTTGATTTATACTTACACACCGTTCTTTACAGCCTATTGTTCATGGGCAGGAATCCTGAAACAACCCAGACAAAGTTGGGAGGTCTGAGTCTCTTTCACTTTCCTGCAGAAATATCTCTAGGTCAAGATGAGACACATGACAAGAAAAATCAGCCAGCAAAGGGTGTCTGTCCATTGCATCTGCTGGGTGCCATGTTTGCATTCCTGTTGTCTGCAAAGATTTTTCCTAGTTGTCAGTACTAATGGATCATAAGGCACCGGCACATAGATCACATTTTTGTGATTCACAAAAAAAAATGTGTTGTTGCTATCTTCGAACAAATTATAGTAGAACAGATCATGGCATTCCCACTTGCAATAGTAGAAAACATTTCTCTTTAGCTTAAGGAGACAGTAAAATACCAGCAATGCATTATATTCTAAAAGGATAATGGGAGGGAAGATAAGAGGAGAGCAAGACCACAGTCAGAAAGCTGGGACTGGTTAGCATGCTTTTAAATTATAGGAAACCAGGAGTTTTGATCTTCCTCACAAAAATTGCAGGCCTGGCCAATACCAGCGTGGTTTGGCAGGAGTGTATTTTTCACGATGTCTTGGACAGAAGACCAGAGAGTTTGTATCTTCTGGTAATTTCCCGTGACCTGGCATCTACCCCTCTGATAAAAGAGGCTTGATTTGAGAGAGAGGACTGAGAGAATCAGGGGGTGGCGGGGCTGGTGGGGGCAGTCAAATGAGGGCTTCCAGCTATTAACCCTGGCGCTGAAGTCACGCCTGAGTCAGCAGAGTTTCGGCTTTGTCGCGTTCCCATTGTGGAGGCGAGTTGAGTCATCACCCCGCTGAGCCCCGAGAGCTCCCAGGTTTCCTGCTCCAGCTCTGAGCTGTCAGCCCAGGGAGGGAAGGAAGGATCTGACGTTCTCTCTGTGCCATCAGATTTATTTTTGTGTTTTGTTGTTGGTTTTTTCCTTACTGAATCTCTTCAGTCTCAAGTTCCTTCATTTCGGAAATGAGACTCTCTATGGGTTACTATCTTGATCCCCTCTTCACAACTCTTCACTAAATCCCTCCTCCTTAGCACCTGGAGAGCTCTAATAGTGAGAATATTTAGCCCTGGACCAGGGCTCCTTGAGCGCCACCCAAGGCAACACGGAAATGCAAGAAGAAGGCAGGGCAGAGAAAATACTCATGTAAATTTAGGGACTCAGCCCATCAAGATAAGTTCTCGGGACAGTCTTGGCTTAATGAGCTTCCCCCTCCTCATTGCTTTAGCTTCTTTCCCCTCCTCCACACTTGATTTTCCAGCTGTACTGTTCTTCGCTGCCCTTGCTCCACCACCCAACCACCAAATAAGCATTGGCTCTGAATGTGGTCCCCTTTCCCAGTCTTTCCTCTTGTTCGCAGGTCAGAGTTGGTAAGCAAGAAGACCCTGGCTTTTTCCTTGCTGGAGGGCAATGAGATGACTCTTGGGATAAGGGCCTTTGATTTTTTTCTTCTTTTTCCACCCTTGTCTTTGCCTGGCCGGCTGCTTGCTTTTCCTAGTGTAGAATTATGATCCTGGACATATTCACTGGTGCCTCTCCAGAGGAACTAGTGGCTAAGGATGAGAAGAGGCAAGTGACTGGCCTGGGGTGTGGTGATGATGTTGGAGAGACACTAGAGGGGTGGGAAAATTTGTAAGGCTAAAATGGAGGGAGAGCAAATCAAAGAAACAGGCACTGTAGACTAGGCTGAGAGGCCACCTTCTCCCAGCTTATGGAGACAGGCAGTGGGGGCAGAAGGCAGATGTGACTTGGCTGTGCCAAGCTGCACAAGGCCACAGGGAAAAGGAGATGAGAGCCTTGTGAACCCAGGCGCTGGACAGGTATGAGTAAGCGCGCCCAGTGGGAAAAGAGCTGAGGAAGGAGCTGGAATGAAGGCCAGTCCAAAAGGCCTGGAGGGACGGGCTGCACGGGCAGGAAAGTGGGCCAAGTCCCGAGCGGTGGTGCGTGTCAGGTGGAGGCGCGGGGCAGCCCGGTTCGCCGCTCAGGTGTGTGGGAACCGGCGGCTCTTGCTGAAGGATTAGCTGACGTGCTCGCGGGGCGGGGCGGGCAACAGGGGCTGGCTCCTCGGCGGTGACTGAGGAGCCTTTGTGCTTTGTTGCTGAGCATGGGGTTTCACAGCTTTATTGCAGGAAGGCCTTTCCCACTGCTGCGTCAGCTCTTTCAGCCAGGAGCCCTGCTCTGCCAGCCTTCTCGCTTTTGCCATGGGGCACGTTCCCCTCCCCTTGACTTGGGGGGGTGAAGCAAAGCACCTGTGTGAAAGCCAGGAAAGGTACGGCAAAGAGCAAAAGCCAGGAGCAAAGGCAGGCGTGCTTGTTCTCTTCGCACTCCTCTGGTTTGCAGCCCTTTTCCTAGAGAAATAGAAGGTCGGTCTCAGCTGAGGCCGTTTGCAAGGCTGAAGCAAAGACAGCAAGAACTAGTGGTTCAGTCCGGTGTTCATCGCTGCTTTTCGTGGTCCGTTTGCTCTGGGGATGGTCTCACCCTGGTATCTGCTTTTCTTTCATCTATTTCTGTGAAGAACACCCAGGACAAATGTGGCCTTGGTCTTGTTTAGGGCCTTTGTCTGAATCCCAGTGGTGGCTGAATGAATGGACTTCACAAACCTTAGCAGAGAACAAGTGGAGCATCAATGGATCAGGCCCTTTGGGAAAGATCTTCCATCAAAGTGGATCCTGAGGCTGCTTTGTGCTCTGTTTGTCCAAGGAGGACATACTGCAGAGGCAGGAGAAGGCAACTCTTCTTTATCCCAAAGGCATCTCCACTGTCCTGTCCCAGAAGACAGCCAATGAAGGGCTGGCTAGAGACCTCACTCAATACAAGCCATTGACCGGTCCTCAGATAATAATATCTCTGGTGTTGCTACTGTGTGCTGGTTCTGGGTATGAACCAGTGACCTGGAGTAAAGGGCCCTGTGTTCCCCATTTGCAAGCCAAAGCCAAGCCAGTTCGTTCTTTTTTTTTTCGGGAGAGATTTGGATGAGAGCCAGATGGGCCATTGCACACGCTGCCATTTCCCGTCAGCTTCCATAAAACTCCCAGCTCTTGGCTGGGGAAAGGGATGCTGGGGCCTGCAGCTTCCCTTGGTGTGCCCCTACCTGACCACAAGGTTCTCTCAGGCCTTTCACTTTCACGTGCAGCCGTGTCACCTGGAGCTATAATCTTCCCACATCTTTTAGTCTCTCATCTTTTTCCTAAGGCCCCCTCCCCTTGTGTTGGAAACTCAGTCTTCCTCTTCTGCTCCCTTTGGTGTTCAAGCTCCACACTTGAGTGGGGCAGAACGGAATCGGTGCATGATGGAGACCTCCAGTGAAAGTTGCTGCTGCAGGAAGTGCACGTCGGTGAGTCACTGGAGACCACTCCTTGCTTGCAGTCGCCTGCAAGCCATTGACTAAGCAGGGTGAGGCAGGAGCTGTGCTCTTTTGGAAGAGCAGCAGAGCACTGATTTGAATGCCTGGCAATCAATACAAAGCCTCTCTGGCAAGAGGAAAGGTATTAACCCCAACAACTTGGCCAAGCGCCTGCTCAAACCTTTGCTTCTTGCCACCTGAAATTCCCCTGCTGACATTTAGGATCTCCTTTCCCACTTCCCACCCTGCCTAACACACCCGTGACATTCCTTTGGGCTGTTGGAGGCTGGTTGCGTTCTGCCCCACAAGGGTGGCATTTCAAACCTGGATTTCCACTTAAAAATAGAGATTTGAGAAATGAGTTTAGAAATACCAGGAGAACGTTTTGTAAGTCGCACTGCTGGAAAGTTTTGAGCTCCTGTTCCGTCCCCGGTTTTCCCCTCATAGAAAGTTTCTCTTTGAAGTGTCTGTCAGGCACAGGAGACCATGTACAGGACATCATTGCCCATAGCTAAGGTGAAGTGAAAGAGGCTGTCTCAAAATCCGGTGCATCATGTAGGGTCTTTTGTAGGTTGCAGTGTGATGCACTGTTGTGCCCTTTTGTAAGGTCCTGCTGTGACTGTGTAAGTGATGTGAAGACTATTAGGACTGATTCCTCTGACATTTGCATCGGCCATGATATTGCCACACCACGGGGTGGCTCTTCACTCTTCTGCCAAGGGCTGTTTCAGTGCCCTTGGGGTGAGATGAGTATCAGGGAACAGGAGGGAGAGAAATTGGTGAGTGGCTCAGCAGAGGCACGGTTGTGCAAAGCGGTGTGGAGTTCACATGGTTCTTAACAAAGAGGCATTGATCGGAGGCTCAGGTGTTGTGACAGAGCTCACTAGTGCCTGGAGATCATTTCCAGAGCTTTCTATATGGGGGAGCAAGAACCAGATTTGCAAGTGTGGGAGCCTCAATGTAACAGCACCTCCCGGGCTTTTAGGAGAATGGGTTTTCAGGTTCAAGAGCCACCAGCTGCCACTCACTCTGCTCCCTCTCCAGCGTGCTCCTCGCACCCGGGGAGTCCAGGCCTTCCTTGCCAGCCCACTGCCTGTGCCTCAGGGCACCGTGAGTTCTGCACAGTGCCCCCAAGGCCTTGCATGACCTAGTAAATATCTAGGTTTGGGATCGTGGGGAAAGGCATCAACACAAACCACTTCAGAGACCAAGGTGGAGAAGCAGGATCTCAGAGGTCTCCACTAATGAGGTCTTGGCACTAACATGTCTTTGGCGCTCAGCTGGGTCTTTTTTACCGCTTTAGGTCCTTAGCGAAAAAATAACACGAAAAATCTCCTGAGTAAAACACAAGTCGGCAAGCTTCAGCCTATACAGCTAATCCTCCTGCCTGTGCTGGCTCCCTCTGGGAGGCGTCAGGGCGGATTGGTGGGCACAGGGAGATCTGGCACAGGAACCGCAAATGGCAGGATGTATCCCAAGTCGTCCTCTCTGCCGTATCGACCACACACATCATTCAGGAAAAAAAAAAAAAAAAAAAAGGCGAACCCCAGCACTGCTCATGCACACACACATCCTGCTTAATATGTGCAAGCCTCTCCAGAGGCTGATTAGTGATTTTAT
The DNA here is from genome assembly GCA_013396935.1 of Baryphthengus martii. Lineage (NCBI taxonomy): Eukaryota > Metazoa > Chordata > Aves > Coraciiformes > Momotidae > Baryphthengus > Baryphthengus martii. Next base: position 149,116 of record VWZK01009513.1, on the reverse strand, counting down.
TTTCTCCTCCTCTCCCGCCTTTGTGCGCTCATTGCCATCAATTATCTATGCATTTGCCGCGATGAATTATTGAGTGTGTAACGGGGCGAGGGAAGACCCGCCGTCCCAGCTTAGTCACCTTGCAAACAAACGCTCCCCAGGGTGTGCTGGCAGCTACTTTGCCCTCTGGTTTCTGATTTAGGATGGGGAGCAGGGGAAGCTGATCCAGCAGCTTGCAAAACCCCTTTACTCCATCTGTTCCCCTTCCTCATCGTTGCTGTGGAGGTGTGGGTGTCATTGCTGTGGTACAGAGCTGAGCAACGGGTGAACTAATTCCCCGATGAGAGGCTTGGAGGAGCAGAACGTAAAGAGTCTACCCTGTCTTGCCAAAGAGCCGTGAGTTATTCAGTCACCTGGAAAGGAAGCACGATTTCCGCACGCTGTTTGGGGTTTTCGAGGGTATTTTTTTGTTTGTTTTGTTATTTCTTCTGCTGATTTTTTTTTCCCTTTTCCCCTGAAGCCTCTAGAAAGTTTGGAATGTGTTTTTGTTACAGCTGCTACATGTAGGGGCCTGAATCCCAGCTTTGGCAGCACTTTGTTGTTGGCAAGGCGTCCTCAACTGGCATCGGCTTTCTCCCTGGCCAAGAGTCTGACTCTTTACACCTGGGCAGAGCAGGGCTCGGCAGAACCATTCTGGGGTTTGGTTCAGGGTCAAGTTCATCAACACCAAAATCTGCTTTTTCTCCGGTTTGTGTCCAAGTACCATCTGCACTGATGGATGCAGCCCATGGCGGGGGGAGCTGTAGAACTGGGAATTGCTACTACCACTCAAGGTCAAGAACAATCACTTGATTTTTAAAAGGGTCATTCATTAATTTGCAGGGAAATCATAGTGCAAAGAAAAGGCACAGTAGTGACGGACTGGGCTGATCTATATTGACTGGATTAACATATATCACATTCTCTGACAGACTGGCTGGCGACATCTTTACTTAAGGGGCACATCTTAGGTGCCCATCCTTGGGCAGTGGTGGCCTTCAGCCTGGCATGGCCTCCTGTGTGCCATGCTCCTCGTCCGCATGCCCCACTGGGGGGAGATCAGGGCGTCCTCCCACTCCAGTATGAAGCCGGTGGCTTTCTGAAAGTCCTCTCTCTGCAGCTCAGCTCGCCTCTCACTTCTCTGGTGCCGCGAGGAGGCGCCGGGCCACGGCTCCCTGCTGCCGCGAACGGGGCCTCTTTTATTGGGATGTCGAAAGCCCGGTTCAAAGGGAACCGCTGAGGCCTGTGGGGGGTCAGGGAGCTTGTGTGGGAGCGGATCCAGCTGTGCCATCGCCCCAGCCCCGGGCGGGCTCCGCTCAGGGGCATGGGCCCTTCATGAAAGAGGTGGGGACCGGTGCTGATGAATCCGTTCTCCTCCAGCCTCGGGAGAAAGAGGGGGTGCCGAGCACTCCTCCAGCCAGGCAGCCGTGAGATGGGCGGCAGGTTGTTCCCAGGGCCTTCGCTACGTGATTGCTTTTGCTCCCCGGCAAGCTCCCACATGCTTTGCGAGGCTCGAAAGACTTCAGAGCCAGACTGCTTGGCAAAGCTGTTGCTCACCTCTGCGGGTGTGGGCAGTTCTGCAAGAGGCGCTCTCACCTTCAGGATAAAAGGAGCAGCATATGCTGCAGAGCATGTTGGAGGCATTGCCCCCCTCCCCATTCACTCATTCTTTCCTCAAATCCCAGCATAACGTTATCTGAACCCAGGCTTGCTCTGCACCCAGTGCCTTCATCTCATCAGGAAGTCTTTTGTGGGTGACGGGGTCCCACAGGACACCAGCCAGACTGGCGTCGGAAACGTCTTTCAGTGTGTCTTACTGCCTGGTCGGCTTTCTCCAATAGGCCAGTGCCTCTGGTTCGCAAGGAGAAACGTCATGGTCCAGTTGTGACTTTATCAAAGCAGGAACATCCCTTCCCTCTGGTTTCTGGAGGAACAAGCATGGCAAAAATGGCCCTGGCTCTACTGGGAGGAGGAACGTGCAACCCTGCCAGCTCAGCTGACAGCCTCCAAGGACTGGATGGCTTCGTGCATGCAGGCACATGAGGGCACCAGTGCTTTGCTGTGGCTGTAAGCAGCGCTGAAAAACATTCCTCAGCACCTAGCGGCAGTGCTAGGGTGTGGGGCAAAGCAGCGCTTGACTCAGGGAAGGGGGCAAGTTCACACAAAGCTCTGGAGACTTGAGTTTCAGTCTTAACTGCTGATGGCTGTGGTCAGCTGATGGCGTCTTATGGCCGGGCGGAATTGTTGAGGCTTGTCCTTAGAGTCACAGGCTTGGCATGGAGGGAAGGAGAAGGGGAGAATTAGATGAGATGTGGGGGCTGAGATCAAGCTGAGTAGAGCAAGCACAGGGTGAGGGGAGCGTGCCGAGGGAACAGTAAAGGTGGGTGAGAAGGCTTCTGTGTGCCTGCAGTTGCGCGTGTGAGAAACTGCGGGAAGGAGACTCCTGCTCAAGTTCACATGTAGAAGTCACAGGGCACATCTGCCAGGGATCTGGAGGGGCTAAGACTGAGGAGTTCAATTTAGCTTTGCATGAGGAGCCCATTTGTCCCCTGGAAGAACAGGGTAGGGCTGACATTTCAGAAATCCTCTGTCCCCGCACTTAGAAGATGCTGTCCTGTTTCTCTTGCTGTGCATTTTTTCCTTTCCTCAGCCTCTCTCTCTTTTATTACCCTTTCATGTTCCTCACTCTTTGTACATCTTTCTTTTTTTATTACCCTTTCCTTTCCTCTCAGTCTCCCAGAATACATCCAATTTCAGATTCTGCCAGAAGCAGTGAGCAAAACCCGCTTTTCTTGTTCTTACCACCTTGCTTCTCTATTGTATTTATCATATAAATACCGGCTGTATAATTACCAGAGCATTATCTCTAAACATACAGATTAGGGAAAGACACAGTGGCAGCCAAAGATGAATTTCAGAGTCAATCTGGTGGGAGACATTTTTCTCCAGCTGTCAGGAGGAATCAGCTGAGGCAGGGTAGCTGCCACGAACACCAACCACCACTCTTCCCAAGCACCTTTCATCTTTACTCTGCACAATCAAGATGGAAAGTTCCTAAATGCAGGCACTTCTGAGGTTAAAATAAGGCCACGGAAAACAATCTAGACCAGGCAGGTAGATCGTGCAAGGTCTGTAGACATTGCCGTAAATCTGTTCTTGTACGGGAACTGTTGCTGCTCCAAAGTCAGGGCTGAGCCTTTGCAGCTCATTTAATTACTGATGCATTTCCAGTAAGATTAAATGGATGTCTGAGTGTGTGTTAGCATATGTTAGGATATGCTACGCTGATACCTATCAGTGCTTCCATATAGCTCCAGATACGCATGCTCTGTACCTCTGCAGTGACTGATGTAGTGTCACCCAGGTTGGAAGACAAAAGGAAGGAAGATGTTATTGATCCAGCCTCGTGCCTTTCGGTGATCACGAGCCCTGGGTTGGCTGCAGAGCGTTAGGGCTGGTGAAGTGTGAACGCCAGTTGTGGGAAGGAAGGTGTTCATGAATAGGAATGAAGCTGCAGGTGGGTGCAGGAACTGAGTGCCTGTAGCCATGGACTGGTTTTGTATCAGCCATGCCAAGGAGAAACAAATGGAATAAATAAAGGAGTTCATGGGCTTGATGTCCAAGAGCTGTTCTATTTCTCTCTTTCTCTATCTGAGAAGTACACTTGTATTCATGTGTTTCTGGTTTTTTTTTGCAGGGCTGCAAGCTCAGACTGTCTTAGTCAATGACACAGTCTCGGGTTTTATCGGGACGGACGTGGTCCTGCACTGTAGCTTCACCAATCCGCTCCCCAATGTGAAGATCACGCAGGTGACATGGCAGAAAGCCACCAACGGCTCCAAGCAGAATGTGGCCATTTACAACCCCGCCATGGGAGTCTCCATCCTCTCTCCCTACAAAGAGCGGGTGACTTTCCGGAATCCTTCCTTCAAAGATGGCACCATTCAGCTCTCTCGGCTAGAGCTGGAGGATGAGGGAGTTTACATCTGTGAGTTTGCTACCTTCCCAACTGGCAACCGGGAAAGTCAACTGAACCTCACTGTGCTGGGTAAGAAACCAGATAGGCTTTGTCTTGTGAACCATTGCCTCTAGTTAAACAGATCTGGAGGAACCTGAGACTGATGTCCTGGGAGATCAGGGCAAAGGTGAATCCTGGGTGTAAATTTTACCTGTGATGATCTTTCGAGTTGACTATAAAGTAGTGAAGAGCAGGGAGCCCAGGGTAGGTAGTTCACTGAGCTATCACAGGAATCTTCTTCCCCTTTCCAGGCCTCAGTTCCCCTGTTTCTTAATGCAAATGCAGTAACAGTGACCTGTTCCCTAAGGGAGTGGTGAGTTTTCATGAGCTAGTGGCTGTCAAGTGAACAGAGAGAAAAAACAACAGAGAGCCTATGCACAAGTAGAGCTTGTCCATGGAATTTAGGGTTGTGAGTGAACAGACCCCACCCAGGGTCTGTCTGCTTCATCTGCTCTCCAGTTTTGGTTTCTCATTCTAACATAGGTCTGAAAATCTATGGCAGGAAAGGGTTGACTTGCCATTGTGCATCTGTGCATGTAGGGCACCTCAGGCACCTCCACCATTCTTTCCCCAGAGCATGTTGCTGGCAATTTGCAGCAGCTCTGGGTTCACCACAAGGTCTGTCACAGGGTCAGTGACGCTAGATGTCCCTTGAGTTGTAGCTGAGAAGGTAACATTGCTTCTCTAACCATCCTTTTGTACCCTTTCTGTGTCTCCTCCTTTTTGCATTTCCTTGCAGCCAAGCCCACAAATCGGATGGAGGGCACCAAGCGGCCGCTTATTGCCAAGTCTGGCAGGACAGAAAAGATCTTGGTAGCTACCTGCACCTCCTCTAACGGGAAGCCCCCCAGCACTGTCACCTGGGACACCAAGCTCAAAGGGGAAGCGGAGTTTCAGGAGATCCGGAATAGCAACGGCACCATCACGGTGATCAGCCGGTACCGGCTGGTGCCGAGCCGGGAGGCCCACCGGCAGCAGCTGATGTGCGTGGTCAATTACCAGCTGGATCGCTTCACCGACAGCATGACCCTCAACGTGCAGTGTAAGTGAGCGACGCTCCCTCCCTGGGCTGGGTGATAAAGGCTGACAAAGGGCTGCTCTCTTTTTCTGGAGAGTGAAAACTGAAGTGATCCCTTGGAATAATCGTATGTTTTCTCTTCTTCACACCATCTTTCTCTCTCTGTTCCTTCATTCATCTCTCTGTTCCTTCATTCATCCCTTTGTTCCTGCCCTTCTGTCTCTCCTTCATTCACCCTCTCTCACATTCCTTGTCCCATCATTTTCCTCACTTCACAATCTCTCTCCTTGTCCCACCCCTGCCCCCTCATCTCTTCCCATTTCATTTTCCCCCGCTTCCTTTTCCATAACTCTTTCCTCTCCTTTTCCATCCTGCTTTCCTCTCTTTCTCAACCCACTGCAGATGAGCCAGAAGTCACTATTGAGGGTTTCGATGGCAACTGGTTTCTCAACCGGAAGGATGTGAAGCTGGTATGCAAATCTGACGCCAACCCCCCAGCTCACACCTATGAATGGAAGCTGTAAGTACCTACAAGGCTTCTGCTCTCAGCAGCACACATCAGCAGGGCCCTGGAGCCTCTGTAGAAACCTCAGTCCCACTCTGGTCAGTCAGGGCCTAATCCAGTTACTGTCAGTGGTGTCCCTCCGAGGTAAAACCCGCGCTCGTGAAAAAAACCTTTCCCTGGAATCAGCACCAGCTGGAAGCAGGAGCTCCCCTTCGGAGCACTCATCCCCACGCGACCGACATGAAACAGAAGCAATTCCTTGTCCTCCAGGGTTTCGGCTTTTGGCTGAACACACTGAAGGGACTAAAAAGTGAGCGAGCGGTGCCAGGGGAGTCGGATGGGAATTCATGCAACCTGATGTGGTTCTCTCTTTCTCTCTCTTTCTCTTCTATAAGCACTCATGTAACTTTAAAAAAGAAAGATCAAATGGATCCTTTCTTCTTTTCAGCTGGCATTTGTCATCAGGAGAGAGGCTCTCCAAATGGCTTTGCAAGGAGCTGGGCATATTCTCTCTCATTTCGCTTCCCTGATCAAACTGTTCACAGTGGAAGTCTGAAGAGGATTGTTTTTCTTGCCTTTTTTTCTAGTTCACGTCCCCAGCTCTCTCCCTCTGTTGGTTCTGCCAGTTTGACTTAAACTCCGAGGGGACACTATGGGCTCCTCACAGCACTGCCAGGAAAGTGTTAGAGGCAAAGATGCCCCTTGTGGCACCCAAGGCAGAAGAGATGCCAGTTTAGGCTGTCTTTGTGTAGCAGAGCTGGCATATCGAGCTGAAGGGAGCCTTGTGAGATGGGGCTGGGGACAGGAGGCAGATTTTCTCTCCGCTTTCGGCCAAGTCGTTTCATCCCTTTGTTCTGCTATTGCTGGCATGCAGGGCTGGAGGCTGAGCCCTTGCTGAGCCCTGTCAGGGCCCTGTAAGCAGAGGACCAACATCAGGCTGTTCTAAAGACTAATGTGCTTGCTGTACCTATGTGCCCGTGTGGATGTGTAGACACGCAAAATACGTCCACGTGCATTCCGGCATTTCTTTACAAACCTAATTATAACCCTTTTATTCCCTTTTGTTTCTTACAAATTGCTGACAATGTGTGCACATTTTTGTTGGGAGGAGGGGAAAGAATTACTTAAGTAATTTTTAATTGCCTAAGAGAAGTAATTACTTTACTTTGCTTCAGTAATTAAGAATAACCAGGCCATGCGTGTCTTTTCCTAACACACAGGAGTTTTTTTTCCTATTTTTTATCTGCCTTTGCTCACTTATGCTGTGTAGCTCTAGACTTAGTTTTGCATTATTCCAGTTTCACACTTATCTGAATATTCTGACATGGGCAGGTCGTAGGTGGCAGGGCTCTAAATCAGCACCTCTTTACTCGAGCTCGAGTTGCAATTAACACTGGCTGATCAGCTGTCCAGGAGAGTTACACGAGCAGGAAATTGGAGTAAAGCAGGGTCAGGTTGGTGTCTCATGCCTGTGTTTTCCGTCAGATGGAAAGTCAGGGATGGAGGAAGACTCTGAAGATGTGGCTGCTAGATGTGAGCCACCCGAAACAAAAGAGTGACCCTAAGCTCGTACCTATTGGGGGATTGTGCTGGAAAATGAACTGCTTTAAGGCTCTGAGTCTGTTTTCCTGGATAGAACATAGAATGAAAGTGCCCTACAGCCCATTAGCCAAATCCAAGGGGCTGTATGTCACCCAGATAAGTCCAATCTCCCTGGTAATCGCAGGGAAGGGAAGAAAAAAACCCACAGAATCTATGTGAAGAACTTGATTGCCATCATGCAGTGGATCTACCCTGGAGACACTCTCCTGACTCTTCCCTGTAATGCTGCTGCTGCCTGAGGGTTTGGTTGCAAGGGGGACAACATTACTGGGTATTTTCCAGCCAGCATCACCAGGTTCTGGACCTGACCAAGGTCAAGCACAGAACCAGCGTGTCAGTGTCACCCCTGCAGTACTGCTTGACCCTACTGAGTATCATCTCTGGGAGCAACCATGATCTTTGTTTCTCCTAGGCCAAACGGGACTCTGCCAGGGAGCGTGGAAATCCAGAACAACACCATCTACTTTAAAGGGCCTGTCTCCTACAGCGTGGCTGGCACCTACATCTGTGAGGCCTCCAACGCCATCGGGACACGATCGGGCTTGGTGGAAGTCAATGTCACAGGTAGGAAAACAATTGATGTGCTTTGAAAGAGAGAAGAGGAGGAGAAGGAGGTGGGAAGAGGAGAGTGTGAGCAGCTAACAACTACCAGTCAGTTGCATCTCCTCCATGTCTGTCGTAATCACCAGTGTCTCCTTCTAGGTGTAAGGTGTTTCATGATGCAAAGGGAGCGGTGAAGTTCTTTGCTTTGTACTGGTTTTGCACTGGGTTGGCTTGGATTTTTGTCTCCTTTCCTCTTGTTGTCTTTTCCTTTCTTACACCAGGATACACTCAGTTTGTTTCCCCCTTCCTTTTGCTTTGGATTCAGAGAGATCATTGGATGTGTTAAGAGTGAAGACATGTCAGGGAGATATTTGTTAGAAGGAGGAGTAGGATGAGGATATAGGCTGCCACTGAAGCAGTAAAGCGTGAGATGGATGAGTCGTTTGTTCAGGCAGGTGTCTGGTGTTTCTGATCTTAGGCAGTTCTCGTGGTTTTTCATTTGTGCTCCTTCCAATGCCATGCTGGTCCGTGCACTTCCTCACCTGGCTGGTGGGGATTATCGAGAGGCTGTGAGCGTTTGAGTGTCTTTGTCTGGGCTCCAGAAAAGAATAACACCACGGAATGCAAACAATGGGAAGTCATGCTATGTGATGTCATATGAGACAGAAGGAATCTGACAACTTACAAATCAGTGTCGCCACAGGAGTGAGGAAAAGATGCAGATATGCTTAGGTAGCGTCAAGGAGAGAAAGTGATGTCAAGAAATGGGTTAAAGAGAAATCAAATGTGGCAGTAGCCTGATTTCAGACAGACAAAGTGATACCGCAAGGCTGGGCTCACAGCAGGGACCGTGGGGTGTTGTAGCTCCGGATTCACTCTCTTTGGGGAGGGCAGCGGGACTGTGGCTGCGGCCGGGTGGGCTGGAGAGCCTGCAGATGCCATGGACAGCACAGTGCTGGGTGGGCAGTGAGGAGCATGGCGGCTCCCAGGGCATGGGAAATGCTGAGCAGGTTCCTGGGGTTGTTAGTCCTTCCTGCTGTCCAGCCTGAGGCAAATCAGAGCGCCTGCTGAACTGATAGCTGGCCACCTCTGTGAGCTACCCCAGTCCTTGAAGAGCTGTCTAACCTCAGAGGGATGAAACTCCAGCTCCCTCCACCGCCCTCTACAGTGGTAAGTGCTGAGCAAGCATAAAGATGAGGCCGGGTGGCTGACCTCCTGAAATTAGTTATAACAGTGTGTTTGGCACCCTCACCACTGCAGTTCCCCTCTTCTGTAACGCGAGTAAACCAGGCTAATCCTCCTCTATCCAAGTGCTTGGAGGTCAATGGATGGGATGTGCTAATTAGATGCTAATTACCAAGTATTTATTTATGATTGTTATCACTGTAGCAGGCCTTTAATTCACACCTCCTGTCCTGGATCCTTGCCTGCCGAGTTGTTCCTGGTATATGCTTTTCTCTGGGGGCGTTTCGTTTGCCAGTGAAAGGCACCACAATAACAAAGCTCTTCGCTCAGGACAAGCGCGGAGCAGCACCCGCCTTGCCCAGCCCTGTCCAACCACCTGAAGATCGTGCCCAAAATCCATTCAGCTACTGGCCCTTTCTTGGGAGTTGCCACCAAAAGCGCTGTGTTTCTGGGACAGTGCAGGAAGCTGCCTGGTGCTGAGCAGACTGGATTCCCATCAGCAACAGAAAACCATCCCACACAGGAACTAGCACCTTGAGTCACATTTGAAACAGTGATTGGAGGGAAAACACCTCCAAGCTCAGTCCCCAGTCACAGGGGAGCTGGGACAGGTATTGCAGAAGACTTAGAGAGGAACAGACTCTTTACACCATGTCTCCTTTTCCATTCCTGCATAGGCTATATGTCCATTTCTTGCTGTTGTTCTGTCCATCCAGCCATCCCGGATCTCTTGCTGTGTCAGGACACACGTTCCCAGACACCAGATCCAGCCCTCTCTTCGTATTTCCTGCTGCTCTTGCCAGCATTGTATGAGTCTCAGCACCACAATAGCATTGCAGCTGGACTGGGCTGCTCCAACTCGCCGGCACGGGCTCTAGGGACAAGGGACTGTGGGTTCCCTTTCCAAGCTTCAGGAAGTGTCTCCCTTCCTGGTGGTTTTTCAGGGGACTGGTAGAGCATCGTTCTCATGCTCGATCAGCGCGGTGCTGGCAGGGGAAGCGGTGACTGGCAGGATTTCTGGGGAATGACTTTGGGTTGAAGTCTGCCTGCCTGTAATCTCAATTTATTCCCAAAGGTCCGAATTGTGGGGTTGAGGTCAAATGAGAGGGAACGAAGGACACACCCACAGCTGCCCAGCTAGGAGGGATTAGCAGCCAACCTGTTAAGCCAGGCCTCCACCACATAAAAAAAACAACCCTACTTTTAATAATTCATGGGATCTGAATATGTTTATCCAGCTCTCCCTAAGGACCAATTAGGCCAGTGCTGGGGAGGGCTCAGCCGTCCTTGCTCAGCTATTACAGGTACATTTGTTTGGGTCTTGCAGGCAATTTAGGGATTGTCAGTGGACCACAAAACCTCTTTCAAGAGCTGCATGCAATAAATGGAGTTCAATCTAGTGAGCAGCCAGCCTTGGGAGAAAAAACCCAGAAGGCTGATGCAGAGAGAACGCTGCAGTGGCTTTTCCCTCTCCTGTCTCCTCACGTGCAGACCTCCCCTCTCCTGCCACCCAGCATCCTTCCTCCCGGCCCCAGAGAGGAGGAGTCCAGGGCTAGTTCAGCCCCTCATGGGAAGGGTGATTTGTTAGAGGAAGAAGGCTGAATGCTTCTATTAGAGTTATAGCGCATTAAAGAGATTGATAAGTGGAAATTTAATATTTTATTCCAGCAATCTGTTTCTATAATAGCTTCTCCTGCCTTGCAGGACCTTTGTCAGTCGCAGCCAACCCATGTAGTGTGACATGTAACTATTTATCACAGGCGGTTGGGTGACACAATAAAAGGCTGTGGTTATAGCGTGTCCCTGGTCGTACGCACTCACAGATATGTGCCACCCCAGTCTGCATCCTGGCGTGGAAATGGGCCTCCCAAACCTGCCTAGGTGGCCAGGGCACGTGTTGGCTGGATGGGCTCGTGTGCAGCAGCGCAGAGACGTGTCCTGGCCCTGGCACATGTGTGCACATGGACACTGGGGAGCGGTGATGACAACACATGACCTCTGCACTTGTGTGCTGGCTTCAGCCAGGTGAAGCACACAGAGAAATACGCTGCTAAAACATCTTTTCTCCCCTTCAAACACCAGGCAAACATCAAAACCAAAGGAGAATCACAGTGCTAGAGCTTGGGGGAGCAAGGAGATCGGCCTCTCCGCTGCAGGGTTCCTGCCTGTTTCCTGAGGCCAGGAAGAGGTCTTTTCCTCCAGGACACTGCAGGCTCCCCCGTTTGCTTGGCTTGCAGCAAGGAGTTATTTACACACCAGCAGCGATCTCGTTCCAGCAAGGTCACTGCAGCCAGCCCATGGGGCTCACTGGAGCCCTCTGCCATGTGGCAGCAGCCCTTTGCTAAGGCTCAGAGCACAAGGGCTTTCCGGGAAGCGTTAAATCCCGAGCCCAGAGCAGGTGCACCCAAAGCCCAGCCACCAGCACCGTGGCCACGCTGCCCCAGCAAGGCTTGTGGCTGCTTTAGGTGGGAGGACTTAAGGCCGGGGGCTACAGAGGTGCAAGCCTAGGGGGGAGCATCTGATGCTAATCTACCGGATGGGGGGGTAGGAGTGTCTGCTGCATCCTGATGGCATCTGTGCCAACGGCCCCTGCGGGAGCAGAGCTTGATTGACAAGCGATAGGTGACCTGACAGAGAGATTAAAACCTAATACACGTTTGGCATCTGGCCTAAAAGCCGTCACAGCCTGAAATGCCAGTGGCAGCTGCTAAACTTCTGGATTAGTTGCCAGTGGTTTTTCCACCCCCACCGCTTCCTCTCCCTTTGGCCCCACGACGCAAAAGAAGAGCAGAAATCCCTGGTAGGGAGAGGAAAAGCAGGATGCCTCGAAGCCAGAGATGGGCATGCATAGGAGCAAGGGTTGTCGTGGAGGAAAAAGGACAGCAGTGCTACGGGCTTGTCACATTGCAGCTTTGTTCGGGCTGAGGCAGGGCCAGAGGTACCGCCCTGTCTTCACTCGTGTGTACATCTGTAACACAGGGGGTCAAAGTCCCAGGATAATTTGGCATGAACTGTACTGGCAGGGAAAGTTTGCCATCAGCAGTCTGCCTCTTAAAAAAACCCCACGTGATCACCACTGTATTTGCTGAGGCCATCTGGGAACTGGGAAGCTCCATGAACCCACTGGAATTAAGGTTTCCTGCTTCTCCCCGAAGCTACTCACCCTGTCTTCCCATTGCAGCAAGTGTTTGGTTTTGCAAGGTCAGAAGGAAATCCAGGGCCTTCCTCTGGAGGAGCTTCATGCGAAGAGCAGCTTGGGCTGACACATGTCCAGGAGGTAGTTTCTCATGGAGTTTGACGTTTTCCTCAATGCCCATGGCTACAGTGAGAATCTCGGCTGGTGCTGGGTTTTTCCTTGGCCCTTATGATTGAAGGGAAAAAGATGGAAATGTCACTTCAAGAAAAAATGTGTCCACAGAAAATAGTATCTTTTAAAATATCTAAGCAGTGTGATGAGCAGAAGGGCTTTTGCAAGCTGGTTTCCTGTGGATCTGCATATCACTGAAGAATTACTGGGTGTCTAAAAATACGCTTTTTCTGATCTGGGCCCTTCCTGCCCTTGGGAGCAGCTTCTTGTCCCTGTGGGTTCTCTGATGTCTAATGAGGTTTAGCTCTCACCTCTGCCAGGGATCCCACTGCAGCTCTCTCCAAAAGTTTTATGATAGGGATAATTTTGGTTCATTCTTCTGTCAGCTAGCACTGAAATTGGCCAGCAGGTTCAAAAAGCCTTAGATAAAGGACTGATGGACAGGCAGGATGATTTGCATACATCTCGTTTTTATTGGAAACCAGCCATTAAAAGAAAGGCGTGATTTTTAAAACGTGTATGTCTGAAGCCACTCTCGTGACGAAGGTGGCCTGGTTTGTCTCTGCGGCGGCAGCACTGCTGTGCACCCTGGATGCTGCAGGGAGAAAGCAGGAGCTGGGGTAGGGAGATGGTGGGAGCCCTCTGCCTAGCACGGAGGCATCAAAGAGAACGTGTGGGCTCGGCCAGGTGCCAGCGCGAAGCCCAGGGCAACCCCCAGCCTCCCAGCTCTCCCAGCTGCCGCCCCAGAGGCCTGGCTCCTGGCACAGCGACAGGAAGCTGGGCTGAATGCAACAGCTGGCAGAGCCGGGCAGCGGGCAGATAGTGTTGCTGCTTTAATTCCTATTCATACAGCACTCCCTCTTTTTTATGAGGGCTGGGGGGTAGCAGGAGCGGGGGAGTCTTTTTATGCTGGCATTAAAGCCTGGTTTGTTCCCCCTCCCTCCACTCTGCTGTCTCCTGTTTCTCCAGTCCTCTTTTCACAGCGGCTTTAATTCTCTCCAGACTCTTCCTAATGGATTTTTCACATGGGGCCTCCAGAATGCTCAGGCATCGCACCGGTTTCCAGAAATTTCACGCACCTCTCAAACACAAAAAGGGGATCCTTTTCCCACACTTTCCCCTCTTTCCCCAGGCTACAGTTCTGCTCTCATTTGTGCCCGAAACACGGTGGGCAGAGGGGTAAATCCTGCTTTGTGGGGCTGACAGCCGGGGGTGCTTGCAAAGCAACACCCACAGAGAGCCAGGCCTGCCCCGAGCCAATAATCAAGCTGGCCGAGGCCGGGCACCCTGGCAGGTGGCTGCAGCCGTGCCAGGCCGTGCCCGGCAGCGGATCCCTGCCAGGCCCTGGCTCTGGAGGAGGCCGAAAGCGAAGGGATCCAGCGGGGTGAGCCGCTGCTCCCCGCTCACCGCCCGGCCTCACCAAGGGCGCTCTGTCGCAAGGCAGACACACCTCAGGGCAGAGCTCAGGCCTCCGTTCCCAGCCCAGCCCGGGCTCTGGCAGCTCGCTGCGGCCTGCTGGCCACGGTGAGGGGCCGGGGCAGCAGTGGCGACGGTCTGCACCGCCATCCAGTGGCACAGCAGCCTTCCTCCTCCTCCTCCTCCTCAACCTGGGGCACTCCTGCCTCAGTTCTCTCCCTTCCCTCTCCACATCCCCAGAGTCACGCACTTCTCCAGGCTCCAGGGGAGTGTGGTGGGTGGATGAGACGATAGGAAGCCGTGCGGGGTAGGGAGGGGATGATTTCGGCTGCTGGCTTGCGATCTTCCCGTCTTTCTTTTCCCTTTCTTCCCACAGTTTGGTTTTGTTTTCTCTGGCATGGGAACTGGGCCACTGCGAGGAGGATGGGGATGGGATCTGAGCAGAAAATAGTCCTTTCCCTGAACAACGTGTGAAATCCAGCACAGCGGCGTGTTGGTTTTCGTGTCCGCGGCGTTGGCAGTGGCAGGGGGGTGGCATGTAGGCGAGTGCTACCTCAGGGGCGGGCAGCATAAAGGGCAGGAAAAAAATAAATATATATGAGAAAGGTAGAAAAACATTCCCCCTTACGCTTTATATGTCCAACCTGGGCTGTTAATGAGGCTTTTAATAGAAAAGTGGGCCAAGCTCCTTTTGAAATTGTGCACAGCCTTCCTCTCTCAGATCTGTCTGTTTTCCAGAGCTGGGAGGCAGAGGGGATCAGCGTGGCTTTAGGGACTCTGCACCTATCACACACACCGTATCTGGGGCTTTTCAGGGTAGGGTGTTGGGACCCACAAAATCAGCCTTGCTGCAGGGGAAAGTGAGGAAGGAAGAGGCTTCAGATTGGAGTTGTGGGTGAGGAAGAATAAAAGAGAGAGCCCCTAGGGTCTGAGACGGCTTGCTGGTCTTTCCCTGCACCCACTTCACCTCCAAGAGGACCCCTGCTTTGGGCACCATGGGGATGTAGAGGCTGTGATGGCAAAGAGCAGGCCTGGGGAGGTGGCATGGGCAGGGGTAGAAAGAGCTGTGCAGATGCTTGTGTGGTTGAAGCTGAGCCCTCGGCAGCCAGGGTTACCAGGGGATGGACGTGACATTTCTTGCTGTCTCTGAGGAGAGGCTTTTGCATTAACCAGCTGGCTATGACAAGCCTTTTGTTGATGCAACATGTGGTTTTGGCTTTCCAAAACCCAATCCCCACTCCCCGTGCTGAAATACATGCCCTTGTTCCTGCTCTGAAGGCTGTCTTTGGAAAGAGATGCTGACTCCTGCCTGCAAAGCATCTTGCTCCTTATTCTGGCTGCAGCAGGGAGCCCTTCCATCTGCCTGTCCCCCAGCTCATTCTGGCCACGGTGCTGCTCTGTGTGTGGTTTCAGGCTCGTGAGGCTTTGCTGAAGGCAAGTCAGCACTGCAGAAACCAAGATGCTGTTGTTGGGATGATGTCTCAGGGAAGGCAGGAATGAAACAGCTCTCAGGCAGAAGCAAAAGGTTTATGCCTCAAGGATCAGACCAGCAATTGCTCAAAGTCAATACCATTGTCCAAAATCTGCAGCTGTTTCAGGAACTGCCTCTACCCAGGAGAAGTGCTTTTCTTCCCTCTTCTTTAGTGGCTGGGCTAAGATGTGCTGCAGGGAAACCCACTCCCTGCCCAGCTCCTAATGCGGAAATGTGGCTGCTGGCAGCAGGTAGTCCCACAGGCACCTGAAGAAAGGCAGGAGGCAGACTCTGCCTCATATCCCTTTTGAATTTGCTGCCTTTGAGCCACTCCTTCCCTATCACCCATCCTAGTGCCAGGGTAAATAGTGAGGGTCAGGAGACTCCAGATCAGCAGTAAAGGCTTGCGGCTATCAGCAGAGCTGGCAGACAGGCCTCGAGGGGGAAAAAGTGGTGTGAGGGGTCTGAGCACGGTGTGCAAGGGCAGGGCTGCCAGGGGGCATTAACCAGGCGCCTGCTGTCTCAATGCAGAGGCAGGTGAAGGACTGAGACAGCCGTGTGCCGCTCAGTGCTCCATCGACACGGACGCCCAACGGGCAGTGTGTGAAATCTGGGTTTGGCCAGGGGCTGTAGCTGTGCCTAGGGAGTGTTAGGAAAGTCGATTTAAGTCCCGGATCAAACTTTATCTGTGCAAGAGTGTAGGTGTCGAACCGCATGAAAGAGAAGAGAGCTTCTTTGTAATCTCTTTTTCTCTTTTGAATTATTATTTTTTTTAAAATAGGTCAGGGTAACTGTAGGAACAAGATTAGCATGAGTAGTGGCACTATGCTCGCCACAGTAATAGCAGAAGAAAAAGAAACCGTGGGAGGTCTGTGTCCCTGCGCTGCAGAGCACAGCAGGGCCAGCAAGCGGGTTCAGGAGCAGCGCTGTGCGGCCACACACCACTCGTGGAGCGGGTAGGAGGGGAGATCTCAAGGTGCTACTGCCTTCTGGCCCCACCTAGACTGGTCGTGGTCAGGCCAGGCTGGGATGCCGTGAGAGGACACACAAAGCTGGTGAGTCTAGCGTGACATCTACGGGAGCAGTCATGGCAGCTCGGTGCCCGCCGCTGGATGAGGTTTGGGTCTTGCTCCCCGGCAGGAGCGCCCTGTCAGTATGCTCTGGTAAACTGGACCTGAAATGTCACCCAGTAAAACGGAAAGCGTCTGGACTCGAGGCACTGGGCTTGTGGGATCGGAACACATCTGGAGAAACCAGGTGGGGTGGGGAGGGAACCACTGCTTCCAGCCTGCTGGGCTCCTGCATGAGGCTTGGCGAGCTTGGCACGGCACGCTGCGTTCCCCTCGCTAAGGCAGAGCTCCCGTGCGCTGACCCCTGTGAGGATGCACCCTTTTCCCCTTTACCTCGTTTTTCCCTTCCCTGTTCCTTACCCTCATCTTCCCACCCCCTCACCCCGCAAAAATGGCAATGAAAGCATGGAGGGAGGGCGCGTTTCCGCATGGTTTGACACTGTTCCCCCTTCCATCTGTCTTTTCCTACCCAGAATTCCCCTACACCCCGTCTCCAATCGATGATCGCAAATCCATGGTGCAGCCGAACATCCCCACACCGGTGATTGGGGGCATAGTGGGAGGAGTCTCGCTGGTCCTGGTGGTGGCCGTGGTGCTCTTTGTGGTACTCCGGCGCCGGCGTCACACCTTCAAGGGTGACTACAGCACAAAGAAGCACGTGTACGGCAACGGCTACAGCAAGGCCGGCATCCCGCAGCATCACCCCCCCATGGCCCAAAACCTTCAATACCCCGACGATTCGGACGACGAGAAGAAGCCGGGCCCGCTGGGCGGCAGCACCTACGAAGACGAGGACGAGGACGCGGGAGGCGAGCGCAAGCTGGGCGGCCCCAACAAATACGAGGAGGATGCTAAGCGGCCTTACTTCACGGTCGACGAGGGGGAGGCGCACCCCGAACCTTACGACGACAGGACACTCCGCTTCCAGTACGACCCCGAGCAGCTCGACATAACGGAGAACATGGTCTCACAGAACGACGGATCTTTTATTTCCAAAAAGGAGTGGTACGTGTAGCTCGGCACCTCATCGCTACACACACACACACACACACACACACACACACA
>VWZK01009513.1:0-131646 GCA_013396935.1 Baryphthengus martii | reverse complement strand
CACACGTACACACACACAGGTACACACACACACGAGCGACGCCCTCCCGCTCCCCCCCGCATCCCTGCCGAGCGGAGCCGATCGGAGCTGAGCGTGCGGCGGCCGCTTGCACCCCCACTGCACGCACGCTCACGCTCACCCCGCACGCACGCGCGCCCCGGCCAGCCCCAGGCGCTCAGCAGAGACTTTGGACGCTCCCAGCACTGGCAGGAAGGGTCGTGCCCGGGGCGAGCGGGGAAGGGAAGGGGTCAGCTTTGCTTACGGATCATTTTTGGGGCGTACGGGAGGTGGGAGGTTGGGTAATTATTTTCTCCGTTTTGGTTTTGCTTTTTAATTTCTCTCGAAGACTTTCATCCCCTTCTGTGGTGTTTGTATTGGTCGGTGGCTTAGGTGTTACTATTTGCTTTAACGACTGTTGCCCAGCCTGTATATTACACTCTGTTTGTGTCTTCATGTCTCAGAGTGCCCTTCAGCCCCACTTCCCTCCCCAGGGTTTCTCCTCCTACTTCCGCACCCCTGAAACACTGGAATTTGTTTGTATGTTGTCTTCTTTGTTGTTTTTGAGCCTTGGGAGGGGGTCACGTGGGCTGTCCATAGAAGGACAGAGGCCAGGAAAGCTCATGGCAATGGAACCATAGGTGCCATTATCAGGTGAACTGATTATTTTTTTATTTTTTTTTTCCCTAATCACTTTCTTTTCAGTGGAGTCCGTTCCCATTGCCCACTGCACGCCTGGGGAAATCCACTCCCAGTTTTTTATGACTCAATAAAAGGAAAATGAGGAGAAAGGGGGGAGAAAGAGCCCTAGAACAAACCCCAGGTGCATGGGCTGATAGCAGGGCAGGGAAACAGAGCTGCCATTTTCCTCCTACCATTTATTATTTCCTGGCTTTTCATTTTCTGTCTTTTGTTTGAGCGTTCTTTTAAAAGGAAGAAAAGGAGCATTTACAGCTGACATTTTTTTCCTCTGTGATGGCTTAGAGAAACGCTGGCTCTTTTTGTTCTTGTCGCTGTTGTTGTTGCTCGTACCGGCCACAGAGCAGTTAACTCTGGCGCAGGGGCCGTGCGCGCACCTCGCTGCCATCGCCCGGGGAAGGGGACCAACCGATACCACTTCGCTTCTCCCACAAACACGCTGCCTTCAGCTCTGGTCTGCAGACCAGATCCTGGCAGGGCAGATCACCCCAGGGTACCATCCAGTGTCTTTGAGGGCTCCACTACAGGATCAGGCCTCAAACTTTTGTTATACCACTACGACTTAACTGTCATTTGTTTACAGGTTTGGGTTGGTTTTTTTTAGGTCAGAGCACAGGGGGGCTTCTCTCTAACTCTCGTAGCAACAAGCCCTGCGCTTAGATATAGTGCTTAGTCTGTATTGATTGCCACTTTTTCAATATCACATCACTCTTCTGAAGAAAAGCTTGTTAGACAGGGCAGGAGTGAGCGAGCCTGGGGTATTGATCTCGTCCTCCTTCCCTTGAGCCGCTGCGTTGTGATGGGGAGGCTTGGTTTGCTGCTGTCTCTGCTCTGTGGATAAATGGGATTCCAGATTTCAGGGCCCTCTATCTGACACTGACCGCATCCAAATTAGATTCACCGGTTTGGGGATTATTTTTCATCTTGTGGGTTGTTCTGGTTTTTGCCTTTTTTTTTTTTTAATTTGATGTATAAATAAATCTTTTCTTTTTTTTTAAAAAAAAAGAAAGAAATCCCCGGTTTTCTGAGCTGTATTATCATGCACATCTAAAAATAGTAGGAGTAATTCTCCTCCTGCCTTACCCGCTGGGTTCTGTTCCATAGCATCCAGCGGTTATCCTGCTACAAAAGGCTACAAAGGGTGGAAAGTCAGACCCCCGCAGATGAGTCAAGGTCAGATCTCTGATCCAGGCAGCCTCCAGTGCTTTCATTTAGCCTGTGGTGCTTGGTCCAGACAACATGAAGCTCACCCTGAGCCATCCACAGTTTGTAGCTTGCTCTTATTGCACTGGCCGGGTAGGGGAGTGGGAAATCCAGTTGTTCTGCTGTAATCTTTCTGCTGTTCCTGCCAGCCCTCCAGGCTTCCTGGCTTCTGGCAGAACAGACAAATGCCACAGGAAGGTTGCTTTACGTCCACTCACAGCAGGGCAGACAGACATTCCCTCGGGATCTCTCAGGCTGAACCTTAACAAAATACAGCTAATCCTTCCCTTTCCCGTCCACTGCCACCAGGAGCAACCTGCTACCAACCAACCCCCAATAAAGGAAATGAAACCTCTAACATCTCTCCTTCTCTCTCATACTCGTAGGCGCTGGTTATTAAGAGTGGTTGTAAATCTGCAGAGGGAAAGAATTCCCTCCAGTGCCTTAGGATAACGGCATACACAGGGCTTTAATTCCTCAAAGTATGAACCCTGCAATCAGGATCAGGACGGAGCAGCGTTGCTGACCACTGTACCTGAGCCACAACTTAACTTTAATGGAAGATGGGGTGTGCTGCAGAGCGTGTGGTTCAGAGAGAATGCTCAACAAAGTCCCTCTCTCAAGTCACTAATCCTTTAGATCTGCGTTTCGTAACTAGGCTCTAGAAAGGGTTGTGACGACATTTCCAACACCAGACTCTGGGTGGTCCACGACCAAGCGCAGAGTGGAAATCGGTGGCACAGACCCTTCTCTGCAAAGTTCCCCCAGCACAGATAGATACTGCAAGGAGACAGACTTGGAAGAAAGCAACTTTTTATAAAACCTGCAGGGGCCAGCAGGAATTCTTTCTTGTTCTGCATTAGTCACAGGCAGGGGCCACTCATCTGATCTGGCAAATTCACACAGTGCTGACTCCACAGCAGTGTGGGGCTCTAGCCCACAGTGAAGCTGTGTCCTAAAGACCAAAGGTACAAAGCCTTGCAAGTGGAGCAGACAGACCTGGGAGAGGGTGGGACAGTGTGACTCTTCCTGAGTTAAGGTTTGGCCTCCAAGATATAGGAACAAGGAGCTCTAAGAAATAGGCTTTGGTAGTTAGGAGTCTTGCACTTAGAGGTGGCAATTTTTGAGATGTAGCCTCCTCAGCTTATTCATTGCCCATTCACAAAGTGTCCACAGAATTGGCTGCATGGAGGCTCAAAAAAGCAGTGGAACTCAGAGAACGAAAAGCTGATAGTGGAGCAATACAGTATTCCCAAGCTAGAGCCTATATACAGTCCCCTTTCTGCTACAGCACATTTTTTGCTCGCCAGTAGTGCACCAGCACGTGTCTAGAAAAGAGCTCAGCCACACAGCTCATCAGAATGGTTCAGAAGAGGGGTCAAATGATTATTTTTCACACAAAAATAATCAAGCCTGGAGTGCAAGATCCTTAAACAGTATTGCCTGGCACAGCAGTGAGGTACCCTGCAAGTTGAAGGTTCAGTAGTGCATGCCTCTCATCCTTGGGCCCTTCAGCATTACTCTATTGGTGCAATTATCCCCGAACGCCACCTCTGTGCAGTGAACTGCTGCTTCTTGCCGTCCCTTGCAAGGTCAGCTAATTGGCCAAGAGACTCTTGGGGTGGCAATTAGCCAAGTGATCAGCCATTAATCCATAGCAAGGTAGAAGAAAAAAAAGAAGTGTAGAGGAAAAAAAAAACAGATTGATGTTTCATCTGAGAGCCATTTAGATCCAGTAATAGCATCACTCCCTTCTCTGGGTTAAATTGCTCTGAGGGGGCCCTTGAAGGTGATTAGACCGGGTTTTCCACTAGCATCAAGAAGTGGTACCTGTCTCCATCAAATGCGAGGGTGAGCTCAGCAGAGATGTGCAATTGAAGACCACGTGCATCCTGCTTCCTGGAAAGTTCTACAGGGCAGCGAAGGTGCTGGAGCCCGTGCAGTACTCACCCTACAGGGACAGTCTTGCTGGTGGCCAGATCCCTTTGCTGGCTTCTGGCCAGCGAAGAGACATATCGGCGTGGTGCTTTTCCCTGCCTAAGCCCTGATCCTGGATGGCAACTTGAGGCAACGCTTGTGGTGCTTCAAGATTAGGATGGGTGGATGGGAAAGCTGAACAGGCAGATGAGAGGCAGCGGGAGGTCAATGTGAGCCCTGTGATATGTCGCTCTGGATCTCGCCACCATCTCAGCAAAGAAAATGCAGGTGAATTTGGTCTAAGCCCCCAGCTCCTTCCCTGTGTGTATTCAGGGAGCCCTACAGCAGAGGCATCTGTGTCCCAACCCAAACGAGCCTGTAGTTTATGTACAAAGATATCCCAGCTGTTTCCTGCTGGGACTTATCTCTAGGATTATTCATTGCAATTCGCCCTAGTGATGTTATTTTTCCCTATTTAATTACCAGATTATTTTTTTTTTCCTGTTGTTAAATCATCTTCATTCAGCCAGGGGAAAAAAAAAAAATTAAAAAAAAATCAAATCCTGGAGATTTCTTACTGAAAAAAAAAATCAAACCAACAGAAATGGTAGCACCAAATTGATTGCAAAGACATGAGGGACAAAGGGAGCCATTCTCCTGATGTCGAGTCAAAAAAGAAACACAACAACTGTTCAGCAGAAATCACTGAGGGTTAGAGCGAGAGAGATTCAAAAGATTGCTCTTCAAGCAATTAGAGAAGGGAACGCAATTAGAACGGGGGCTGCTGCTTTCCTTTGCCGTTTTTCTTCCCGAGACACAAGCGCACGCACACACACTCGCACGCACACGGATTGTGGGAGTTTCGGGCACCGGTCACTACGCTCAAAGAGTGGAGAGGGGAACACCATCACCCAAATCGGCGCAGGAGATGGGCGAAGGCGTCGTGCTGCAGGCTGCACAAAGCCCGGAGCCTTCACGCGGTGGAAATGGGGGGTATCCTGGGCCCGTTTTGTTCCACGGGGAGACGCAGCGAGGCGGGTTGTTGGCAGCTTTTTGCCAGCGGGTTAAAATTCACTGTAAGGTTCCCACATTCAAAACCAACCGACGTTTTCGGGTCTGTTTGCTTCGTTGGGCTGCGGATAGTGGGCCCTGGCGGGGAGAGGAGATGCTACCGGCATCCTGTGCACTGATTCTGCAGGGCTTACGATAGCACTTTATCCTCCCCTCGCCTGCAGGTTCACCCTCCTCTCTCCCTCCCCTTCATATTTGATGTCAATTTGAGAGAGGCAGGGGAAGCCTTGGGGTAGAGGTTCTTGGGTCCAACCACTGCCTCACCATCGCTCCTAAAGCTCCCCAGGGGCTGCTGGTCTGCAGCACAGGTTGGGGAGGCCCGAGGGGCTGGGGCAGAGCACAGCCAGGGCTGGGCGCCAGAGCTCGGGAAA
Organism: Baryphthengus martii; assembly: GCA_013396935.1. Taxonomy (NCBI): domain Eukaryota; kingdom Metazoa; phylum Chordata; class Aves; order Coraciiformes; family Momotidae; genus Baryphthengus; species Baryphthengus martii. The sequence goes on along the minus strand of VWZK01009513.1, from coordinate 126,388 downwards.
GCAGGTGCTGCCTTCTGCAAGCAGAAGGGACAAAGGGGAGGGTTCAGTCTGCCAGCAAGAGAAGGAAACCCAAACAAGCCTTAGAGAGGGGCGTGAGCTTGTGCTTCAGCTCAGTGTGACTTGCCATATGGAATTTACCTGGGAGTGAATGTAACAAGCGTACGGAGTCAGATCCTCCGCTAGCTTAAACTGGTATTGGTGGGGGTACTCTCACTGAGGATCTGGTTTTTCTTTTCTTTTGCCTTTTTTTTTTTTTTTAACATGATTCCTTAACTCCAGTGATTTTATCTCTCTCTATTTCTTCCTCTTGCTGTAATTATCATTGTGGAATAAAGACTACAGACAGACAAATAACCCCAACCCCCCCTTTTTTTTTTTTGTAATCTGTGTTGTAAGTGCTTTTGTAAAAAATAAAAAATAAAAATAATAATAATGTAATGGACTTTTATGATTTTTGTTTGTTTCTTTGTTTTCCATCCTTTGTAATTTGTTTGTTTGGGGTCCGGGGGGGACATTTTCATGGTTATAATTTGTGTGGACAGGGTGTTGCATCACCCTTCCTTTTACTTGTATAAAAACCAATAGTGGCTCAGCTGTGGAAAAAAAAAATGTACTTTTTTATAAATAAAGAATTTTAAAAAAATATACATTCTCCTTTTTCTTTGTGCACCTGTGACTGCGTCGTTCTGCAACATCCGAGTGGTAGCTGTAAGGAGAGTCGCAGTGGCAGAAATGGCATCTGCTTTCCAATGACCTAGGTCTCTTCCCAGGACACACAGTATTTTGTAATGGGAGTTGCTTGCTAATGAAGGCTGAAGGCTAAGGATTAAAAGATCTCCAAACCGGCAAGTGGCCTGGAGAAGGTGGGCAGGGAACGGCTGGTTTTGCCACTGACATAGGTGATACTGTGTGAAATTCTTGGATAGCAGATTCAAGACAGATAAAATGGAGAGCAAGCAGTGACATTCCTCGTCAAAAGATGCTGCTGATGCCAAAAGCCTAACCTGAGCTAAAAAACTGGCTAGAAAACCCCTTCAAAAGCTATTAAAAATTATGACACTGCCTCTAGCTTAGGGAGTTCTTAAGTTGCTGTTTGTTAGAAAGCGAATGGGACAGGCTACTGGGAAAATGCCCATAAACACTTGCCCTCTTCTTGCATTTTCTCAAACCAGGACATTTGTTACTCAAACCAGGACATCTAGGCATGTATAATTAGCTGTGGTCAGGGCCAGGACACTGGGCTAAGCCAACCTGTGGTTTGACACAGTAGGGTGTTGCTACAGTGCATCCAGAACAACTAAATGCTGTAGGGATGCTAAGGGTCCGTTGGGATGCAAGATCAGTCAGACTGCAATCCCTGCATCTCTGTTGCTGATCTCTGCACTGGGAAGAACACTTTGCCTTTCCCCTTTCCTCCAGCTTCCTGGCTGCGAACATACACTACAAAGAAAGCCTTGTTTCCCAAAGATCAAGGCAGACAACTGTGCAAGGGAGGGAGAGAGCAAGGAAGAAATCAGAGAAAAAGTGCACACTTCTCCTTGCCCTGATCCCATCAGGCACTTTGCCACACCTTGGCCCAGAGAGCGGAGCTCTCCCTGGGAAGGGATTTTTGCACCCACTTTCAGCGTGTGAATGATCTGCTGGAGGTTTGAAACAAAAGCCAGCACTCTCCATCACAGAGAGAGAAGGGAGAGGGATCCTGAGCCAAATCTGAACTTGCACTGGTCTCCATTGTGAAGAGATGAGCTGGATGGAGAGGGAAGTGTTCAGGATTAAGCTGGAAATGAGCGGTTTGGTGCAGCCTGTTCATTCCCTGTCAGCAGCAGAGCAGGCGTGGAGCACGCGCCGGAGCAGCAGGAGGCTCTTTGATACCAGGCTTGATGATCAATGCATTGTGTGCTGCTTGGCAGACAGGCTCCCCCCAAACCCCATGGCAGTAACCGAGCCAGTTCTCAGTCATTCTGCTGAAAAAGGAGTGTGCTGGGCACCTCACTTTGGCAGGGGTTGGAGGTAGCCCTGGGGAAGCTTTTCTCGGATATAAAGGGAGGAAAAGCCAGGAACACTCTTGCTATCAGGCACAACATGGCCAAGGCAGTTGTGACTGCTATCTGGGCTGTATCTATACGTCCACACATTTCGCTTCTCTCATTCTCCCCCATCTGCCAGCTCTTCTTATTAAGGACAGATGTTGGAAGTGTAGCTTTACTTCAGCTGCTCAGGTCAGTAGCCCTAGAAGTGGCCATGACAGCGACGCAGAGGGGCAGCATCCTACACAACTGGATGCTCAGCAGCTGGCTCAGGTGCATCAGCCAACTTTGGGGGTGGGAAGAAAGGGGAGAAAGAAAAGAAGCAGCAGGGAGCTAGGATGAGGGTCTAAGATGGAAGGAAGAGTCGGAGGGTCTGTCTTAGCCATGATTCTGTTGGGATGAGCTGCTGGGGAATGCTGCACTGATTTCCCAGCCCACGTCTTACAGTTAAGCGATGATGGATAAAACCCATTGCATGGGGCCTCTTCTCAGCAGCTCAGGTTGCAGAGAGCAGAACGCAGCAGGAGCTGACTCCCATGCAGTGCCCCTAAGTATTGTGTTTCTCTGGAACAAAACAGAAACATGTTGGGGGTGGGAATGCCAGCAATGCATGTAGCCCATGGAAAAATGGCAGCGTGGCTTGGGTCTCTTCTCAAAGCCACATCTCTGCAGGCAAGCGCTGCTGGCCCCCAAAAGCAACTTCAGGGCCCTGACAATCAGCAGATAGTCAGGGAGGAGCTGGATCAGGGTAGGAGGAGATGAACAAGAGGCTTGTCTTTGCTCTTAGGCTGTATAGCAGCAGAGAGCCAGTCTAGACCAGAGCGAACACCACGAGGTTTATCTCCCTAGAACTGGGAGATGTACACTGAGTTCAGAGTTGAAACGTCCATGATGAAAATACAGAACAAGGTTCCCAGTGGATACAAGCACATAAAACTTTCTAACAATAGAGTTAGCTTATTTCCACCCACGTAAATGAACATGGCCTAAGTAAGATTCGTAGGGAGCGAGCGAGATACAGTTCAACGTAACCAAGGAATTACCAGGCAACCTGCCCGGTGTCCCTGGGCACAGGCACCCAGGAAGGAAATGTCCTTCCCATTCTGGGATTAATGCCTCGCACAACACTCAAACCAGATGGATCCACACTCCTGGTGGACTCAGAATTGAAAGTGCAAGAGCCAAAGGGCTCGAACAGCCAGAGAAAAGGGCAGTGTGACTAGGAGATGTTAAACCAGGCTGGCTATGGAGAGGTGGGAGCTCGAGGGGCACTGGAGACAGGTCAGGTTACAGAGAGTGAGTCCAGAAATACATGACTTTCAATCCAAAATTCATTGTGAGGTAAGAGGCAACCTGTGCTCTAGTTGAAGTCAGAGCGCTCAAGGTCACACGTACCATTAAGTCTCCGGGAGCTACTGCTGCGAAAATGGAACTGAGAGAAACTTGTCGGTTAGAACAGTGCTGGGTGAATTACTTGTAGTAACAAATATGTTTGATTAGGGTTTTTTTTTATGGTTTCAGAATATTTGCAATCTTGAGTTTGATTTGTATGAACATATTTGTTAGAGGAAATTGCTTTATGCAAATGTATTCCAGCTGGGGGACCTGTGACACCAAGAAGTGCTGCTGAGCCTCAAATGCCCTCGGTGGTACCTGGCAGAAGGCGAGGGGGCTGGTTCCCTCCTCCTCCAAACAAGGCATTTCACAGCCTTCCCTGACATGTTTTGGTTCAGGATCAGACTGCAAATAAAAGCCCTGGAAGTGTGTTGCACTCAGATTTTACATACTAGCTAGCAGAAATCCGAGGCAGGCATGGCCATGCAGGAGGAGCAGGGGCACAGCAAGGTAAATGTGTACATGATTAAAATGAACTTTAAAAATATTGTATCACCCCCCAGGGGCTGAGTTATTGAAAGGTAGTAATTTATGGATACTAGCCATTGGAGTTTTGCCCTTTGCCTCAGCAGCTGAGGTAAATATTGTGGCCTTATCTGACTAAACTCAGCGCAAGGTGAGTTAGGGACACTCCCTCCTCCGTAGATTTCACAACTGCTGAAGCAAACCCAGATCCTTGCAGGAAACAGGCAGAGGTTTTCGTCGCGATCGTATGGAATTTGGGGATGAAAATGGTTTGCATGCAAAGAGGCACTAAATGCTCTTTCTGCCTCTTTGTGGAAAACATCATCCTGTAGTTTGCTGGTGAGCTCAAGAGGAGAAGTTCAGCGCTGGCTAAATCCTGGGAGATGAATATGGATCAAATCCTAAGAGATCAAAGGGAGCACCCTTTGAGACGCTGTGAAAGGAAGGGGTTTCTCTTTTCCATTAGTGCCTGGCTGGTAGGTCTTTCTCTGGCCTCACATTTGAGTCCCTGGTATATCTGGGGCTTTGCAAAGCGAACACTTTCCTCAATCCGTCTGCCTACGAACCAGCCCCACGGAGAGAGGGCACCTGAATGTTTCCATTTCTCCCTTATCTCGCTGTTCCTCTCAAACTCCTGCCAGCCTGTTTATCTCACAGTTTCGAAAAGAAAATTGCCAACTTCACACCTGTCGGGTTTAACTGATTGCCTGTCGCTCGGAGGGAGGGAGGGAGCCCGTCCGAATGGCCCTGGCTGCACAGGCTCTGCTCGCCAGGGAAAATGTCTCCATCCCTCGAGGAGCAAAAAGCTTCATTTCCCATCTCCCGGCCTCATTTCATTGTCCTGCTGTAGCTCCCAGCCCTTTCAATTGCCACTCTACAATGATAATGAACAGGAGCTGTCTCCCGGCACACAGTTTCGTCCACCCAAGGAGCTGACGCCTTCACAAAACACTCATCCCCTGAGGTCCACAATTTCCCAGCTGTGCAAAAGAGTGTCCTACCCCAGGGAGGACGATACAGAGAAGTGAGACGATTTCAGCAAAGGTGTGCAGGGAACCAGGGAGAAGCCTCAGGGGTGGACTTGGGAGATCTAAATCCTCATCTTGCTCCTCAGAGCACACTCCTGCCTATGGGATATATTCCACCACGTGCCCACCGTCGCCCTCTCCAGCACGTGTCTTTCCTCGGCTCTGGTGCATATCCCCTCCTCTACCCACTCTGAATCTGCAGAATCTGGAGGAGACTTAATTCTGTCTGTGCCCTTCCCGGTAGCTTAGCCAAGGAGGAGGTCGGAGAAGGAACAACTGTAGGAGGGGCACCCAGTCCAGCTGCTGCCATGTGTGCGATGTCCACGGCTGTCGGTCTGAACGCTGCAGCTGTCTGGTATTATGAATGGATACTGGAGTGGGAATGCTGAGTCTGACTGGCTCGAGTAAACACTGCAGAGCAGTCCAGAAATAATGGCATGGGGGCTTTATAATAGGAAGGAATCATAATTAAATAGAAATTTGTTACTTAAATGGTCACTTCCTGGGGTTTCGTTGATGTCCGATTAACTTAACTTTTAATTTGCATAAGCAATAAATGTTTAATTATGTTATTAATATATTTGAGTTGAGAAGCTTATGGGGTTTTATAATTGGCATTTAACTAGATAGTTCCAGCATATTAACTGATGTTTTATAGCTCCATGCGAGGTTTCCCAATTATAACTGACCTAAAAATTTGCTTGAAGGACCTGCCTTGAAAGTGTTACCTGAGCAACAGAATAGGGAGAGTTGAAGAGGATGATGTGTGGAGCTTAGAGGGATGTGTGAAGGCAGCTCTGCACCCTCCATAGCAGCTTAGAGACCCCTTTCCCCTCCCTAGGATGCTCTTCCCTTAAGGCCCTCAACCTTAGAGAGGGGGCCACCTCCCTTCTTGCAGCATTCAGCTGACTGCTGAGCCAAAAAGGCTGACACACAGCAGGGGATTAGGGTGGGGAGAAAGAGATTTAGAGATGGGGAAGGCTGGTTACAGCACGACCTTGTGACTGATCAGCTCTGGCAGCCTCTGGGACTCTGTGTTCAGCTCCCAGCCCTTGCGCATTCCCCTGCCCCTCTGCTGCAGGTTGGCGCGAGTTTCTTTCTCACCAGGGAGGTGTTAAGGAACATCCTTTAAGGTTCAGTTTCAACAAACTTACTGCAAAGTTATACTCAGGCATCTTCTGCATTTTTCCCTTCTGAGTTCTCTTTGTTTTAAAAATAGAGGGGCTTCAGCAGGGCCACAGAGTACTGCAATGGCTGGACAAGGTCCTGAGTCTACTCGTAATGGGCTTCTTTACAAACCCCTCGACCTCTGTCTCAGCCAGGGATTGCTAAGGCACTAAGGTGGTCATTGTTTCCACATTCCCTATGAAAGCATCGAGCAGCATCAGGCCCACCGCCCCTCCTCGTGGACTCTCTAGAAATGTGCCCGCTGACAGTGATTCCCTCTTGACAACTCCTCCTGAGACCTGTCAGTTAGCCACTCTTAATCTATTTTCTATTCCATCTCTACACTTACTTTGATGAGATGACTGGTTTAGTAGGCAAAAAAATGACATTGTGGTTGACTGACAAGACCCATTTCCCACAAACCAGGTAGACCGGCATTGATTGTATTCCCGCCTTTTAATTCTTTATTAGCTGGAACCTGTGTTACTTTTTTCTTTCGCGCCAGGAAATCACCCTGTATTATTCAAGTCATTCTCTGTGTCCTTTTCCAGTCTGCTTGAGTTTAACCTTCTAGAATTTAACTATTTAAACAAATAGCAAAAGAAATAACAGCAGTGAGTTCCTCAGCTGAGTCTTTCAACCTATCTGTTTGCTTATAAGGGGAGTATCCAAGGAGATGGTGTCCAGCAAACTCCCCAGTCCTGTCATCCTCAAACACGTGGAAATTGTTTTGCTGTCTCAGAAGCCACAAACAAATGTCTGTTGTTCTCCAGAGACAGATCATGAATAGTTATTCAAATCTTTTGCCTGTACTGAATCTTTACTGCCCTCTTGACCATATCCATCTGGTAAAGTGCCTATAGAACACTGCAGAGATTTTGTTTATTCCTGTTGTATTCCCCTGAGTAACCCTCGCTCTTATAACAATCGCTTGGCCTCCACAGCTTCTCTGTCATCCTGGCTGATTGCTCTTTTCAGCTTTTCCATTTGATCCATACTGGAGATGGGGAAGCTCCCCGCGTGCAAGCTAACAAACACCCAGCTGAATAAGGTTACATGGCTAAATATTGATGGTTACTTGCTAAGGCAGAGACTGCCTCGCAGAGCTTGCAAGACATTTCAGAAGTCAGGAGGGAAGGTGTGTTAGGAGTCTTTCATTGCCACTAACAGGAGGGAGAAATCAGGAAAAGGGTCAGGAACATAAAGTCTGAGTTGCCTTCTGCATCACTGTCCTTCTCCTGGAACAGGACTGAGTGGGGCAGACGGGGATGTGCTGCAGCAGCTTTCGCCGAGTCGGTGCAGGCACCGTGCCCACCAGCCCTCCTTGCTGCTGCAGCTACCAGGGGAGATGAGAGAACTGCAGCCCTGTCCGCTTTTCCCTTTGCACAACTATTCATGCACTTTAGCCAGACGATGGAGAAGCAGAGCAGCTCCTCCTTGCCCTGACACACATACCCTCTGCCCACACCTAATTCCCAGCACTCTCTCTGCACAGATGCAAACAGGGAGCTGATTTCATCCTTCGGGGACTTCCAAGATACAGCTGCCCCTGTGCTGTAGGCACCCCAGAGGCAACAGGAGACAAACACAGCCCGGGGCACACGGCCAAGCAGAGTGAGACACTCCCAGGAGTGCTGCTGAAGACTGTTGAGCAAATTAACTCTATTAACGCAAATGATAAGAGTCTGAGCTGCAGCCGCTGTACCTTCTATCTGACAGAATTCATCTGGTGGCCGCTTGTAATAGCATGACCTTAATGGACTCATCAAGGGAGCAAGGCTCTGTCTCCAGCTAAACAGGGGTTTGGGACCACGCGGTGCTCTGCACAGCTATAGCAGGCTGCTAAGATCAAGGGAGACACACACTGCTGTAATGGGGTTCAGGATCTGGCCCCTTCATCCCTCCAGGAGAGGCAATTTCAAGTGTCATCACCTTCTCGAAACTGTACAGCAGAAGAAATAAATTACTAAAGGGATTTGATTGTTCATTACTCTGCTGAGCTGCAAGGAAATGAAGCAGAACTAAAATTAAGGGCTGGGAGGCAGAGGAAACGTCAAATAACATTTTCCGTCTTCTCCAGGGCCCATGTTCTTCCCCAAAACAGGCTGGGACACTCTCCATATTGCTGCACTGAGCTGTGAAGCCCCTGGTTCTGAGAAGACAGGGCGGTTGTGGAGTCGACCAAGCAGGATGGGGAGAGGGCAGGGTGAGGTTTGTGCTGGGGTAGGTGGGTTAGAGACAACAAGGCCATGTCTGGCCCCTCTTTAACAGAGCCACCAAGTGGCACAGAGGGACAGGGACATCCCAGCATCTGGAATTAAGTTGGAGGTTTCTTGGCTGGTTGGAAAGAGTGTGGATGGATCATGTGTGCACGTGTGCACGTGCAGAGGGGCTGTTTCTATGGACAGACACTGCTGCAAAGGACTGTTTGCTGCTGCACCCTCTGAACACCCAGCTCTTTCTGCTGCACAGCAATGAGTTTGCTAAGCCCTCTGCTTTCACACAGAGAAAAGGCTTGCTCCAGGAGTGGAAAAAAACCCAGTCCAGTAAGAGGTATCTGCAGAGGAGCTCACACTACCATGGCTACTCTGCAGAAGTGAGTCCTCATCTCTGCTGCATCCCCTGGGGTTAACACACTGCTCCTATTGCTGCTCTCCAAACCCCATCCTTGTTCGTGGCCACCGGGAAGCACAGGGAGGGAAGGGCACCAGGGGTTAAAGCCGCATTCCAGACATGCTTTTGCTGCCAGCAGCTACTTAACCAGATGCTACTTAACCAAGGATGACTCTGCTGCTTCCCCTGCAGGAGAGGAAAGCGAGAAAGCTGGTTATTACCGGAGAGAGCCGAGATGCCTCCACCCTTGGTGAATGGCAAAGCAATTGCCTTTGTTGGAATGTGTGTGAAATCTCCACTAATATCGAGCACATCCATGTGGCCACTTGCAGCTGGGCACGCTCTTCAAAGCAGGCACCCCAGGGAGGGCTGGATCTGCAGCCCACACTGCCAAGCTCTCCCAAAACCTCATCAGAGAAAGGCAAGTGGTTTGCGAAGTCTTTAAGTGCCAGTTGGGCTAGTAAAAAATTACAGAGGAAAACAAATCGGGCAGGGGATCTTAAAGGGATGTTGTGATGAGTATCCAGACAGCGGGATACCCACGCTCCAAAAGGACCCAGGGGATACCCACTCGTCTGGTCTTCAAAGAGAGGAATTAGAGAGGGGATAGATCGGGTCACTCAGAGAGGGGCTTGGCAGTTGTGAGGAATTCCCACTAGTGGGAGAGCGAGGAAGGACAATGCAGAGAGTGGTCAGGAGCATTTGTTTGTTTAATCACCCTTGGAGACACTGGCTTTTGGCCCCACTCAAAACACCGAGTGTGAGCGAGAGCCTCCCAGCAGATGCCGGGAGGTGCAGAGCCAGCGGAGCAGCAACGCGTGGCCGGGGGAGTTGAGCTCCCTGCCTCTCCAGGGCCCTGCGGACCCGGCCTGTGCAGGGGGGATTTCCAGGGCAATGAGGCTGAAGCGCAGGGATTGCAGCCACGGCCTGGCACTCGCTAACTGTGTAAGTGGGAGCGACATCAGCAAACACGCAAGGCTGTGACGGCTTTTAAAATTCTTCCTGACTTGTATCAGGGCAGAGAAGCAGAAGAGCGGCTCTGCCTGTTTCGGTGTTTAACCTTCGTTTGGCTGGCTGCATCTCCAGCTCCTGAGGTGACACAAAACCAGAAGCACCTTCTCTTGCAAGAGGAGTTTTGAGCTCTTTCTGTAGCTGGAGGAGCCTCTGGAAGGCAGGGATGGGGAGAGCTGCCGGTTCAGCTCTCTCTTGCAATGCTTTTGTCACCAAGTGAAGCCCAGACACCCCTGCTGCTCAAAAAATCCTGCCAGCCACCTCTGCTAAACAAATTGCTCCCCATGCTGAGGTCTGACCCCCCTCTTTTTCTTGCCATATGTCACCAGATGAACAACACACGGTAACAGAACTGGTTCTGGATACTACAGGGGTTAAGTGGTGCTGCAAACCTCAAATTGACCATGGAACATTGACTCCAGTTTGCATAGGGACAGATTCTCCTCACTGTGAAGTGCTTTCACAAGTGGTCCTTGCAGCCTGGCCATCTAGACCTGCAGTTAGACAAGGAGGGGCAGGATGGCACTTCAGCCTCACACACTAATGGTCTAGTGCCACCGGCACAGTTTTCCGAGCAGTGCCTTTCTGTTCTTAATCCCTTTTATCATCTGGATGCTTAGCTGTCTCTGCAAGGGGTTCATTTAACAAACACATTGAAGGGAACCGTCCCCAGAGAAATCTACCCCACCTCTCCTCCCTTTAAGATCCCTCTAAAATCTCCAGTGACTTGCAAGCTCTTCTGTTTACCCTACCCTTTGGCCCATCGGCTTCACCAGCTCACATCTCTGGCTCTCCTGGGAACAGCATTTCATTAACCCCTTGCAAACACAAGGCGTCATGGGGCTCTGAACCAGCTTGTGCCCGGGGGTGTGTAAGCTATTGGAGCGTGTCTCAAATTAGCCAATCCTGCTCTTGTCTTTAAAATCAAACTGGAGATGTATTTGTTCTGCCAAGCTTTTCCACTCAGTTTAATTTAGCTCTGTGAACTTGCCGTGTCTCAGGCTCTCTGGAATGTGTCAGGTGGGGTGTATTATAAATATGCATCATCTGATCTCATTGTCTTGCTCAAAGGTTCAGCAGGCAGAAAGAGTCCAGCAAGTTCTAGCTCCTTCCACTAGAACAGGGTGACAATCCAGGTCACAGACAGGCTTACTTTGAGCTGGCACTGTAGCAGGACAGGCTGCTTTAGCCACGCAGGCTGTACATGTCGGTGAACAGGGGTGCAGCTGAGCACCAAGGTAACATTAACTCTAGGAAGGCTGGCAGCTAGAAGAGCTTCAAAGCTGCCAGCATAAAGAAAGGAGAAGAATCATGATCCCTTCCCATTGATTTGCAATGTGTCTGTGAGCAAGAGCGAGGCGGCGCGTTGCCGAGTGCCTTGGCTAGCCAGCCATGAAATAGATGGGGATTTGTTTTGTGTGGGGAGGTGATAAATGGAAAGGGAACCCTACTTTGCAGCTGATTACAGATGCAGGCAGATCTTTGAGGAATTGGCTTATCAGAGGTGTTATATGTTGTTATGCTGGTTTTCTGTGAAGCACTGAGGGATCAGGTTGAAGTTAGGAGGAGGCAAGGACAGAAGAAGAGTGTGCAGCACTCTGAGCAAACTAGCTTCACTCAGAGCTACAGTAAACGGGGCTCAGAGACTGACTCAGCTCCCAGATTCATCTGGAGGATGCAGTTAGATGGGGCTCAAGCTCTCCCTGGGGCAGTTGAATACAAGGCAAACAGGACAGAAAGAAGACAGTAGTGGTGGGAGAAGCAGCCCACTCATCCAAATGAAGTCCGCCTGTCTGCCAGCACCTCTGTCCCACCCCCCACAGCTGCCTGTGCAATTCCTGAAGGACTTCATGCCACAGACCTGCCCTCCCCAGCTGCTCAGGCTGGATGTCACTGTGCACACACTGCAGCAAGCGCAGTATTATCTGACCGATCCCAGCTTTACATAAAAAGTCAAGCCCAGGTAGTCACAGACTCTTGGTGGGGATGTAACATATCCCACTCTCAATTCTTGATCCCAGGAACCACCAGGATCCTTCATGATGGAGATATCTCAGGCACACAAGTAGCTTTAAGGGAAGAGACCTCACTTCTAGAAGTGTGACAGATGCTGCCTTTCCCTTTCCTTTTCCTTTCCCTTTTTTTCCTTATTTTTCTTTTCCTTTTTCTTCTTTTCCTTTTCCTCCTTTTCCTTTTCCCTTTCCTTTCCCAAAGTCCTCCACACCACTCCCCCTCAGACCAAGAGCAAGTGAGTCATTTCCTCTGCTCTGCCATACCCTTCTCCGGAAGCTTTCCAGTGTATCTGTCTTTGCCTCACTTCAAGTTCCCTCTGGGAACATCTCTCTTGCTCTCCTGCAAGCCGGTGCTCCAAAGCCTTCACTGTCCCTCCGTGATGATTTTCTGCTGCACTCTGCAGCTGCACCCCGTGGACACGGCGTGTGGACAGCTCCATCCGCGTGTCTCTGCTCTGAAACACACCACGGCTGGTCGCAGTTCATCTGCGCCAGGGCTCTGTCTGTACGGAGTCATCGGCCCTGCAGCTGTTTAGACAAAGGTTTTTTTCACAGCCAGTGCTGTGGAACTCTGCACCCATTGTGTTCGGTGCCTGACGCATCTCTCCAGGATGGACATTCTTGTCTAGAGGATATTCTTTACTTGCCTGGGAGATGTGAACGACTGACAGGACTGGACTGCTGGATGTGATTTAACTGAGCACTGGGACCCGTGAATTACAGTATCAGCACCTCACAAAATGTTTTAATTGATCTGGTTGGTAGAAAGATCTTCATCTGTTAGCAGTTACTTTGGGAAACCCAGACACACACACCATCAGGTGACTGGGAAGGATGCTTTATGGATAGATAATCACTCTTCTTTCTTTCCTGTGTCTGCTTCCATCTCTACAAGAGCCACAGGAGAACAAAGTAATGAACAAAACTGCTCTGAAAAAGACTGGGGGTGGGGTGTCCTTCTTTCCTCCTTAATTGTAATACTGAGAATTAATTCAGTTTTCAGCAGGAACGAGGAGTTCCCAGCAGCCCTTAGACATCCAGATAAGACTGAGCTGTTTGTTCAGCCCCTTTGGGTTCTCTGGTACCTGCCTCACTGCCAACTGCTTCACACAAACTTTTTTGGAGAGTTTTAAATTATTCGAGCGTGACACAGAGCAAGGGGGTTTGCATTCTTAATTGGCAAAGCCTTTTCCCACTCCAGTCTGGAGGCCCCTGAGCTGTCCTGCCAATTTATTCTGATCCTGATTCGCAAGCTTTGCAAACATCTTCCCAGGGCTGCCCAAAAACCCTGTCAGTGTAAGTGAATCCTCATCTGCCAGTTCTTATCATCTTCTCCTGAGGCTTTCCTGGTGCCCTCCTGTTTGACTTACAACACCCCTTCTTGCAGCCACCCTGCCCTCCAGAAAAGCCCTGTTGTTGCCTCTGACTTTGCCCCTTAAAGAGGTAATGCACTCAGAGGAGGGAAGGGAAAAGTCTGGGTTGCAGGTGAGCCCTCCAAACCGTTCTGGCCACAGCTCCTCCCCAGGAAGGGGAGATTGAGGAAATAAACAGCTGGGGATGCAGATGAAAGAAGCACTGCATTGCCACACAGCCCCATCTTAGGCAGCTGGGATAGCACCAACACTGGGGTGTTCATAACAATAACCTCGGGAGCTTGGCAAAAAGGAAGTATTCTGATAGACACACCGAAACACCTGCATTTCTCCTTGTGCTCCTCTGTTCTTCGCCTCTCTTCATCCTTTTACTGTCTACCCACTGCCCTGTATTTATCTCTCTCTCTCCTGCAAACTGATGGCTGCATTTTCCCCTCTTTAAATTTTCCTGGCCCCTTTCTGCTATAACACAGCCCTGCTAAAGTTCCTAGAGATTCATTTTAGCTTTATTTATTTATTTATTTTCCCCCTCTTTCTCCTTCCACCCTCTTCCCTACACACACTTATACACACCTACTGATTTACAGCAGTAGCGGGAGGCTGATGTTCTCTGCTTCCTACCTGCCATCCAGAGAGCCATTAGGGGCCAATTCATCATGGAAATGCCCCAGACAAAGTGACTGGAAGATTCTTTACAGTCGCTGTCCCTGCCACAATCTCAAATCTGTCCGGAGGTTTGGGCTGTAACATGTCAGCTTTCTACCTGAGCAGGGCTGTAAGTGAGCTCTCTCAAGGCAGAAATATTATTTACAAGATAATGTGGCTTATGGAGAAGGGAAGAGAAAGAAGAGTGACTGCCACTGACGAGGACAGAGTGGAGCAGAGCCACACATTCTGATGACTCCAGCATCCTGCCACTCGAAGACACACAGCTCTGAGCTCTTAATTAAGGAACAGGGGAAAGCGGGGTGTGGGACGGCGACCGATGGAGCCTCTGGAGCGTCCTTGCAAGGCAAGAGAAATCCAGGTTTGCATGGAAAGGGATGGGGGATCGGTGTCAAGACAATTCCCTGGGCAATCCTTCACTGGTAGCGATGTCTCAGCGTGGCGCTGGGAGTTCAAGTGTTCTGTACGGATACAGTAAACATGCCAGTTCTCTGCCCTGCAATTTGTTGGTATTGACCAGAGAGGAGATTTCCCTGGGAAATGTTTATACACCTCAGTTCACTCCTGGATGACAGCAGCAAATCTGAAAGATGAGGAAGGCTGGCTGTGAGGTGAGATCTGGGAATACGCTCTTGGCAACGATTCAGCGCAGTCAGTTCTGCAATTTCACCTGGTACGTGGGAGTTCAGAGAGCCCAGCCTTCGAGCTAAGAACATGCTGCATCCATGGATGTGAGGTGGGAACGACAGATTTGCATCCTGAAGAGCCCTCTAAAAATTGCCCCTGTGTGGTTTGAGAATATGTGCAGACATTTTATAACCAGGCACACATGTAAAGTGGGTGTAATTTTGAGGCCTTGAGGATGAGGAGTTTAGTGGAGATACGGGCTACCCCTGTGATACCCAAAGCCATAACTGTTGCAGAAGAAGGTCCATATAGTCCAGTATCTAGTATCTAAGAGTAGCCAGTAGCCACTGCATTAAGAAAAGTACAGAAATTAGGTGTGACAGGCAAGTTCTACAAAGAACCTTATTCCCTCATCCCTGTCTCACTCCCCTCCCCTGAATTTCTTTCCCTTCTCCTCCTCCTCCTCCTTCTTCCTCCATTCCAATTATCTCCTTCTTTCATCACTGCCGGAGCTGTAAGTACAAAGTACCAATTAGCTAGTTTTCAAGTTTAATTAGGTTGGAAGGTAGAGCAAATTAAATCCTTTTATCATACATTTCAAAGCGCTTTCCAATCAGGCCCATGGGATAGGTTTCCTTTGAATGAGGTCCACGTTAGCCTCTGAGGAGTTGGCCCAAGTCACAGAGCTCTCCAACCATGGGGCGAACAGGAGATGAAATGCAAGATACGATGTATCTCCTCCTCATCCCTATATCCTATGCTCAGGACATCTTTTTGGCAAGGGTTAGGGGTGCACATGGCTCTGCTCCAGCTCAATAAATTGGCCATTGGTCCCTAGCTCTTCTAAGGTCTACGTGAAGAGCAGAAGTCTCCTTCATTTCAACCATGCTAGGAATTCAGTGAAGACACCGTGACAAAGCCCTGCAGAAGGCTTTCAAGAGAGACAAATAATATCGAGTGGCAGATCCACATGAGTTCCTCTGCCCTCCATGGGGTGGCTGCTTGGAAGCACCTTTATTCCCTAAACCCTTCTTTTTCCGAGGACAGAACAAAGGCAGAGAAACGGATCCAGGAATAACCACCTGATTTATGGGGAAATTGCAGAAGAGAGGAAGGAAGCTGTTAGCTCCTGGAGACACAGTGAGCTGCAATTGTAGCCACAGATTCCTGCTTCTCTTGATCTCTGACTACTACATTCCAGTAAGACCTCCACGAAGCTGCCGGCACACGGCTACCTGAGACAGTTTCAGAGCACATTACGTCTTTGCTCCTGGAGTCCCTCATCCTACCGGTCTTCGTGCCTGATGGTCGTGTTGTCTGATGCTCTAACCCTCTCTCCTGTGCTTCCCTGTGTGTTGCAGATAAGCCACTACCTCAGGGTGCCCCAGGAGGCATTATTGGGATCGTGGGAGGAGCCATCGCAGCAGCTCTCATCATCGGTGTGGCCGTCACCGTCATTATTGTCTACAGGCGCCAACAAAAGAACCGCACTGAAACCGACAACGACCTGTGAGTAGCCCCCTGCTCCCAGAAGTTGCTCGGCAGCAAATCATTTTTCCCGTCCTTTCTCCCTGTTAGCCACCCACCCTCTGGCTCCCTCCTCTCTCTTCCCTTCCTTGGGGCTCCCTAGTGCTTTCTATCCTGCTCCCTCCTACATTTGAGCTCTTATCACAGGGTTTAAGTGGAAAGGGAAGCACAGTGATGTTCACCCAGGTGTTGCTTTTGCTGTAGCACATCCCTGGACACGGTGCAGCTGCTCAGTGCCGCTCTCACCTCCAGCGATAGGAGAGGATCCTATTCTTCCTTTTTCAGAAAAATGGCTTCAGGCTCCTGAATTGGACTGCATCACATTCTGTCATCAGAGAGGGGTCTCTGGTAGACCCTGAGCACCTCAGAACGTATCTCGAAAAGTCCAGAAAGGATTCACATCCACTCAGCATCACAATTTTATTCATATGGTGCCAGCCTGAAGCCATGAACTCTGGCAATACAAGAGCAGGGAGAGGGGACGCTCCAGGGGCTCCTCTTTGACGGGTACTTGCTTCGCTCTGCCCTACACTGTGCAGGGAGCTCGGTGGTGCGGAGTTCAGGCTATGCAGCATGAACAGAGCCCTCTTCAGAAATGTTTACCCTGCCCTCTTCCTGAAAAGCTCTGTCTTGCCACTGCCTTTTCACAAGAGCACTCCCCTGCTTCCTCCCCACCTCACAGGCGAGGCACGGAAAGCCCGAAGGCTAGAGGTTGCTTTTATCTTCCACAACTGCCCACCTCATTGTTGTTACATCTTGGCCACATTTTGTGCTCCATTTAATCCCATTTAAGAGAGGGCATTGGAGGACAGAGGGAGAGGGAGGGAAGAGTACTTGGGAAAGCAGAAGAGACAGAAAGGCACACAAACAAACAAACAAACAAAAAAAATAGCACCACAAGGTGAAATTGCATCAACAGCATCAGCCCTACGATCGAGATGCATTCAGACAATCCACTTCCCACAATGGCCCTCCACGCAGGCTCAGGGAAGAGCCACTTTAGCTGAGAATAGAAACACAATGGTGCCCTAGTCTGCAGAGGTGCTGCCTCGATTGTGGAGTCTGCTCCAAAGCCTCTGAAAGTTAATAGCGTTGCTTTTCTTTACAGCCATAAAGTCAATGTTTTTGCAGAGCTTTGGGGACCGATTTTACTCTCCCCCCTCACTCATACACTCTGGTCCCGCTCCGGAATCCCTTGGGTTGGCCAGGAAAGTCACTCATCTCTGTCAGAAGATCTAGTGAAGTTCGTACAGAAAGAAGGGAGGGGCATCCAGCTAATTAGTCAATCAGAGTTTTAATAAGTTTTGTAAAAGGATTAGACACATCTGTGCATATGAACGGAATGTGCAGAGACAGTCTCTAGGCTAGGATTATAAAAGCTGCTAATCCTTATGCTCTGGGGCAAAAGCTGATCCCCTGACTTGGGGTCAGGGAAAAATGTCCCTGCGTGGCATAGCATGTCTACGAGGAAGGTTCAAACTCCTACGGGGAAGCCTGTGGCAGGGGCCACCATTCCAGATAAACTCCCGAATTGGGGCTGACATTACCTTATTGATTTGCAGTGACCACTGCCAGATGCTTTCTGCTATCCTACAATCATAAAATAAGCCACCTCCCATGGAATGATTTGGAGCCACTCCAAAGCAGCGCCGGGAGACAGGTATCCCAGCTGCACCCTTGGGATCTGCAATTCGACATGGGTATTTGCTTGGAATTAGAAACAAAGTGCTAGGAGGGAGTTTATTTCTATTAAGAATTCTAATTGGGGTGAGAAAGAGGGCACAGGGGAGTTACCGAGAATAATCTATATGATTATATTGGCAGTTCGGTGACAAACACAATCAAATCTTTGGCACGCGCAGGATCCGCCTTGTCACAGCACATCAAAGCGAGCAGACCCTTTTCTCTTGGTTTCTAACCAGCTACCACTTCTTTATCTGCAGAATTGACTTGCCTCCGTCCCACAAACCCGCTCCTCCACCCAAGAGGAAACAGGAGATGAAAAGCCACCTGACTGCAGAAGATATTCAGGTACATCTCCCCAGCCCAGCTGCAAGCTCCTTCTTCTGGCAAGGAAAACTGATGCCAAGCAGTGTCCAAAGTGCCTATATTTGGAAAACTGGGTTTGCAAAAGCAAAGAAGTCCATAGCCTATGTTTGAGGGGCAGAAAGTAATGACTTGTCTGCCCAGAATTCCCAAAGATTGACACTAATTGAAAGCTATCATTTAGATCCTGCTCACTCGCTTGTCTGGGGATTGAACTCTAAATGAGGTCCGATGGGCTCTTAGGTGGGAGGACTTTGGAGCATCCCCACCATTTTGAATGTCATGGGTGGTGGTGAGGGCTGTAAAAAATGAAAGTCAGAGAACAGGAGGTAAATAATAAGGGGGGTGCACTGCCCATCACGGTGGTATCTGGTGGTGGTGTCACCTGAAGCAGGTGTTGCCCCAAGCTGTGACAGGAGGATAGTAGTTGCTCTTCCCACCCCTCCGCTCTCTCCTCTATTACAGGTTGTTCACTTAGACAACATGAAACACGAGGAGGAAATCCAGAAACTCCCTTTGCAGACTCCATACTATGACATGGCTGCCACAGAGCCCTCTCCCTACACTGACAAACCGGTAAGGAGATCAGGGTGCCAATAGTGCCGCCTGACCACATCCTCACCCCCAGCTTCGCTGCCTTTCACGCAGGTTCTCTCACTCTATGAAACAAAAGACCCACCACCACCCACGGGGGTGAATAAGCAACCTTCACAGTCCAGGAGCATCCTCTCCTGGAGGAAGGCAACCTCCACACTCTGATTTCAGCCCACCTCTCAAACACCACTGGCTGATTCAACCCTTTCCCCTTTTGCCCTTGGTTTCCACAGGTCCTAGAGCTGTGCCTTCATGTGGGTTTTATGCCATTCCTCAGTAAAACACCCTGCTTATTCCAAATCTGCACAGCCTGGGGTAGTCTCATCTTTACCTACATGTAACAGCTAAGCCTACAAGCCAGCGATCCCACCCCAGCCACGCTTCACCTCCCGCAGTTGAGCCTGTTTATAGTTTGCAGCTGAACGAAGCAGCTCTGGAAGAGCAGCACGAGCTGCAGCCAGAGCTCGGCCAAGCAATTATCTGCAGGGCAGAGTGTGCCAGTGTTTGACTCTCAATCGACAACAAGTTCTTTAAACCCTCTTTTTTTTTGTGCATGTGGATTTGTTCAGCCTCAGAGAGGGAGATGCTAAGGTAAGGCAGCAGCAGCAGAGAGGTTCAGGGTCAGGGAGAGATGTTAAAAGCCACATGGGAAAGGCTGGTTTTCGAGGACTGAGGCTGAAGGAGGAAATGTTGGATTCAAAGGACAATGCCACAGGAAACAGAGAATAAGTAGGATTAGAGTCCTCACTTGATGAGAAAAGAGAAAACCTGCCTCCTCCCAGGCCTCGGACAATATCCTTTCCCTCCCTTACCCCAGGGCGTGGGGCTGCTCCCCCATCCTCCATGGCAGACACAGGATCCCCATGGAAATGTTTCAGGCCTCTGCCAAACTCTTCCCCCATGAGGGGTGGCTCAGAGCACCACACACCAAAACTGGTGCTTCTAGATCTCAGCAACGTGAAGCCATTTGTTTGAGAAAGCACTATAAATACCGGCCCGTATCAGAGTAGTATTTTATGAACATAACTAATTATAACTCTCCCTCCAGTTCATCCTGGTATGACCCTTTAATGTGTATTCCTGTGCAGATAATAGAAGGACAGGGCCCAGTGACCTTTAGCTAGCAGAAGTCTACAGCAAGACAGATGCCGAGGGCATTGGAAATAAAAAGACAGTTCTGTGCTGAGCTGTGCTGATATGATCCTATTTGTTTCATCCAAGCTGAATGTGGCCGATGTCCCTAAAGAAAAACTTCTCCTTGGAGCCCTTCCTTAGACCTAGGGCTTGTCTCCAGCTCTTTCTAATCCTTGCTGAGTGGTAGATGAGTTTTAAATGAACCACGAGATGTTAGAGCCAGACCAGGCAGCTCTGTGGAGTGAATTGGAGAGCTGAATTTCAGGCAAGCAGGAGGATGGAGGAGCTCATTTCAGGAAATAACAAGCAGTCAGTTAATTAAATGGCAGAGTTAGTGATGTGAGATGGGGCCTGATGGGTAGCTGCTCCGTAACCATGGGAACTGAGTTTGCTGCTCTCAATCCTGGTCTGAGAAGATGCATTTCTATGTCCCTTGCTTGGCACTCCCTGCTCCTTACCCGTGGTTTATAGCCAAGGGGTGATGAACTGTGGAGCCCTCATTGCATTTGGTCTACGAAGAAGCTCCCTTTGCAGTAGGGATGTGGTGCTTGGGTGACTCAACCGCTGCTGCCACAGCTCTGCCTGCTCTTGGCGCAAGCCTAGCCCAGCTATGAATTGGACCTGTCCTCTGGTCAGCTTGGCTGGCGGTGCCTGTAAATGGCACCAGGAACCCCCAGCGCACACACGCACCGTGCTTTGGCCTTTTGCCCCAGGAACGAGACGAGGCTCGTTCCCATTTCTCGCTAAATCGCTGTATCCTTTGGGCAGGCAGCAGGCTATTCAAGTTTGCGACTGGCAAGCGGAAGGAGGGCGTCGCTTTGCTGCCAAGGAGTGCTGGTTTTACTGGATTCTTCCCAGATAACACAGGCAGTACGTGCTGCCACAGCCAGGGCCAGGTGTGCGTCACGTTGCCCAGCCACGCTTTGCAAAGTAAGCGGCTCTCGCCCTCCTCCCGCAGGACCACTCACTGGCATAACTTTTTTCCACCTCTAACATGTGGCAGAGGCCTCCTGTTCCTGTTACACGCACACACACCTCCCTGCACTCACATGAAAACCTCCAGGGAACAACAGCAGGGACAGCGGTGGTTACCCAGAGCCAGCACGTTCGGCTCAGGAGTGACCAAGACGAGCTAGACCTGCGCAGTCCTTCATCTGAAAGAGGGGTCAGTTGGAGGATGAGTTGGGAAGCAAATTCCCTTCAGCCTCACTGGGTCTCTGCCAAGCCCACTTTGATACAGGCCCACACCCCCTGTGTTCAGGTGCAGATGTAGGCAGCTGCTCTATGGTGTATGTGGTTCTGGGATCCTTTAGAGGGGAAAGCACAAAAGAAAGGCAGGATATTCTTGTTCTGCTTGTCCTTCATCTGGAGATTTGACTTGGGAGGGTAGTGAAGAAGATGAGAGTTGAAGGGAACGGATTCTGCAGGAAAATGGGGCGGGTGCATTCAGCTTTAAATGAATTGTGCAAAACCTCATAATTTGGGATAAACTAGATTCATCACAAAGGCGGCATGAAAGCCACTGCCTGGGGTCGACAATTTCACAGCACTAGAATGGGAGTCAGAATGTGATTAGAGATGGCAAAGAGTGAGGGAGGGAGGGAGAAACGGGAGAGATGCCAGGAGGAAATAAAAGAGGCAGGTGGAGGAGGAATCCACTGAGAGGGTGTGCAAGTGTGTGTGTGGACACGTGCAGATGGGTGCTGGCACGGGATCGGGTGAAGGGGAGAGGCTGGGGCATGTCTGCAGGGACAGGAGAACTGCAGAAGGGAGCAGGGGTGGGCCCTGTGTCAGAGGCTACAAATGAACACGTAGGTTTGTGCCTTGCAGACTGCAGGACAGACAACGCGAAGCTGACAGCACAGAAATACGCAAGGATGGGGCGGTGGACAATTCAGGGCACAGAAGTGGGCGTGGGGTGATGGAGTTGCTCGCAGCGTTTAACTCTGAGCTCTTGTGGGGTAAAAGCTTTGGTTTGTGTGAGGATATTTAAGCAGGAGTGAAGGGGATGGAAAGGTGAGCGCGTGTTTCAGATACCACCTACAAAGACGAGGCGTGCCTGAGAGTGCCGGCGCCTACGCGTGTCCGCGCGGAGCGGCACGCCCGTGGGGAACAGCAGCGGCGTGCTCTGCGTGTCCCGGAGATGTGCTCCTCTCTGTGCCAGAGGGAGCACGAGCAAGAGAGGTGGAGGCACAAGCACATGTAGGAGCAGAAGTATGATTAGTGTGCATGTCGGCAATCCCCATTTGCACAGGCAGAAGGGAAAGTCTCGTTGCTGCAGACAGCAAAATAATTCCTTTCGGTTTACAGGGCAATTACCAGGGTGCCGATGCTGATGATTTACACAGAGCGCTTGCACATGGTAGTGCTAGACCTTGTATACAAGTCACATTATTGATATTGTAATAAATTTTGCTCCAAACAAGCGGCAGGGAGCGGGAGCAAGCTCAAGCATGGCAGAAAGCAGGGGAACTCCATGGAGAAAGCACCCGCACAGCTGGAAGGAAGTACTCTTTTGGCAAAGAGTGAGGCAAAGTAGACAGAATAGAAATGAGAAGGTAAAGACTTAATTTGACTTTCTCTGGGACTAAAGGACATACTGAGATACAAAGTACAGGGGGAAAGAGTTCCGCAGGGCACGGGTTTAGGTTTGAGACTGAAATCAGCGTTAGTGATTTTCTTAAATGTCCACAGACATTCAGGCCGGGTCCAGACACGAAGCAGAAAGGCCATAGGATACACGACTTTCACACCAACAGCTCGCCACTGCATCTGGTCACCTCCCCAGGGGCAGGGCAGAGGGTGACCTCGAGCCTCCCGGTCCCCCAGGGTCCAGCTTCGCTGAGCACCACAGGGGAGCCGGACACTGGAAAAGCGGCTGGAGCCGCGTTCTGCTTTCCCCTCATTCCTGTGGCTGAGGGGCACCATCAGGCCAACCCTGCCACAGAACAGCGCAGCCGTCAGAGAGAATCACTCACTGAATAACCCCTTCCAGCAACAGGCACTGAAACCGCTCATTACAGGGCTATAAACTTCTGAAAACGGCTCTGCCGCAGCTGGTGTGTGACTGAGGACACTTCCAAACAAAGAGAAGAGAAACATTTTCAAATTAAACACCTTTTGCATAATTGCCATGTGGTGCAGCCATTTTGGAAAGAGGATAGAGAAACTGGAAAGCTATTTCATTTGGAAGAGACAACTCTCTCCTCTCAGAGAGGCTTACCAGATGCTTGGCTAATGCTGGTACAGAAATCAGGCCCAAAAGCGAGCATTAAAAACACTCCACAGGGCGAGTAGCCAGGGTATCGCCTCGCACTTCAGCTACTGACACCAGGGCTCCTCCTGGTGACTCATTTTCCCCAGTGAATAGTGAGATTTCCAGGCCACCCTGTCTTCCAGGGTTCTTTGACCATTGTTCTTTGCAAAGCGTGAAAGATGTCTGGGTAGGAACAATCAGACAAATTGGATAATATCCCATTCACGCAGTTCTTGCCGATAAGCCTGCTTAGTAAGGGAATACCCATAAATATTTTCATGCCAAAGGAGGATGCTTTTAGCATCTATTAGACATTATTACAATGACAAAATCATGCTGCATAGCTAATCTGCAGCAGCAGACTGTGCAGTCAAGCCTTGTGTTGAAACGTAGCAGAACTCTATGGTCCCTGTGCTAGGGCAGAACAGCAGCATTGACTAAGCACCGTCATTTCCCTACGCTCATGTGTCTGCTGCAAACCTGCTTCTGGAGCGACGGCTTTGAAGCCACTCCCTCCAGGTATTTCCCTCCTGACACCCAACATTCAAGCTTTCTTCACGATTTTCTCTCATGCCCCCCAACCCTGCATTTGCCTCCAGAGTGCTGCAATGAACCCCAAATTCCTGGGTCAAAACTGACAGCTCAGGTATCTGGTAAGGTTTGGACTCACTGAACCACCTCAGCTAAGGAAAATGCTGATCCCAGATGGGTTGGTGGGAAAATGCTGATCCCAGAGGGGCTGCTGGAAAGACCAGATCAACAGCGAGATGCTGCTGGGAGCAGCCCCAGTAAAAGGGGTAAATGGGCAGTTGCTGGGAGTGCTGCTAACCTGGGCTGGACCGCTCAGCTCAGTGGCGGATTTGGGGAGCAGTGCCATTGGGACCTTTGCTTTGATTTGGGATTTTACCTGACTGATTGTTCATTACCTCCCTACCTCCATCTTTTTAACTGTTTTTTCTTCCTCCTCCCTTCTCACCCTTTTTCTTCTTTCTCCCTCCACCCTCCACACGCTCCCTCTCCTGTCTCATTCACTCGCTCCCCACCTTCTGCACGGTTCCTCTGTTCTCACCCCCCCACCTCCCCACTTCAACCCCAATTCCTCCCTCCTGTGTCCCCACCGCCTTGCTGCTCTCTTCTCTCCAGAACTCTGGCAACAAGGACTGTGATGTCCAGTATGCAGAGCTGGACACGTCCGCTCTGGCCTCGTCACCCAGTCCTCGGACCTCCATCCATGCTGGCGGAGACCTAGTCGAGTATGCAACCATCCAGCCCAACTTACGCTAGCGCATGTCACTCTAGGCCCTTTCCCCTCAGATTCTGGCCTCAAGGTACACGATCGCACTCTGCCTTCCTCACTGCACCCCTCTGAAGTCAGTGCTCCCCTCCTGCACCTCCTCTCCTTCCTGTGGAGTGGTCCCTATGCACCCAGTCTGTCCTCCTCCCCCGCCCCTCCATCTGCACGCTGCTCACGATGGCCGCTCTCTCTGCTACCCTCGTTTCTGGGGCTGCTGGCAGGAATGCCTTTGCCTTGCGTTCTGTGCATGCTCTTTGCAGTGTTCACCTTTGCTTTCTACGGTGAGGCGAGGCATGTGGAGAGGGAAAGGGTTAATGGTTTTGTTTCAGAAGAGGAGGCCACCCCCTCTGCAGTCAGTGTGGCTTGAGGCACAGGGAGGAAAGAGGTGGGTTTGAAGGGTACAGCTCTTGGTTTGGGGAATTTTTGTAAGGCTCAGTTGCATGAAGCAGAGCAGCAATACTAGGATGTGCAGAAGCCAAAAACCTCACGGAGATGTTAAGAGGGCCCTTCCAACCTAGTCAGTATGAGAAGTAGAGGAAAAGAAAAGGGGACTGACCGAAAGAAAAAGAAAAAAAATAAGAGTTTGTGTGCATGGCAGGAACTATAGATAAGATAGAGCATATGTGCATGTGTGAAAGCACGAGGTGGAAGAGTAAGTGAGAGAATGTTGGGAACATGTAAAGGTCCCTGCATCTGAAAGAGCCAATGAATAAGAGACAGTCAGGGAGGGCCCAGGTATGTAAAATAAGAGCTTGCGTTGCGTGAGGCTGGTGCACACAGCACATCTGGATGTTCGAGAGGGAGAAAGATTATTTTCTTTGGTGACCTCCTTCTTAACATTTGAGACCAGACATGACTGTTTCCCTGTTTTCATATTTCTGACCACTTCAAGTGTCACCAAACTCCTTCAAGCTGAGGTCCTGCAGCAGGGACTGATTAGGACTCGGCTTACATTTCAACCTACAAGTGGTTGTTTCGGACCTTCTCTAGCTACCAGTGACCCTTTGAAACAGAATGGTATTTGCAGTTGAAAGAGGTGTCTTCAGCACTTCTTACATTCCCCTACCCTATAATCATACCTTTTTCTCAGGTATTAAGAACACCAGGTTCCTATCTGAAAGGGAGACAACACCCCTTTCCCACTCCACGGGAGATATGCTGGGTGATGCCACCAGTTGCTGGCCAAGGAAGTGCTTTTGGCAGCCCCCTCCTTGGCTCTCACCTTCCCTCACTCCTGTGTACCCCCCAGGTTGTGGTGGCTGCAGCTTCTGCCTTGCTCCTTCCCCTTGATTTTGCCGCCTTTGAAATGGGAGGAAGGGGCTGTGGATTTAATGGAGTTACAGCCCCACAGGGGCACTCGATGAAGAGGTGCAGAGAAGGGTGGAGAGACAAGGAAGAAAAAGGGAGAAATGAGCTACTTGGCAGGTCACTGAATCCTTCTCGAGTCACCCAGGGTATATCAGAAGAGGCACACAGAAGCAGTAGCTTGGGAGTAGAGAGGGGTGGTTTGGTGAAGATAAAGGGCAAGGGAATTGGACCCTTGGGAAGGACAGGAATAGCTCCGTGCAGGAGGCATAAGCAGGAGAAAAATGGTGGTTTTAAGAAGTCCCACTGGACAGTGCTGCTTATTAATGCCTCCTTGTAGACTAGGAACATCTGTGCTGACAGATGGGAGAAGGCAGAGCAGAAACACCTGGGTAGAAAGTGGACAATGGGTTAGCTCAGTTTGCTTTCATCCCTGTGGTCCTTGGTTTTCCTGTGTTGGAAGCAGTCCCGTAGTTCCCTTGCTGTAGCAAAAGCCTTCCTAGGTAAGTGTCTGCAGCAGGCCTGGCCCGGACCAGAACGGTAACCTCTCTCTCTTGCGGTGTCTCACCCACCCCTGCTCCCAGAATGAGGATCAAGGTCTTCGTAGACGTAACGAGCGAGAGTGGACAGTAAGTTTTGGATTGGTTTGGATTTTCTTTTCTCCATTTGGATGTGGGGTCTGTTTGTCACTGGAGGGAGGCGCCGGTCGGCTCCTAGGCACCTGCCTGCCTGTCACCAACAGGCAGCAGGACCATCGGCCACTTGCACACAGAGAGAGAACAGAAATGCCAGCCCAGAGGAAGATGTGGTTGAAAGCAGCCACTCTCCTTTACGCCATCACCTCCAATTCCCAACAGTCTCATGGGCTGCACTGGAGAACCACTCCCACCATTAGAAACAAGGCAAGCGCTCCCTAATCCATCCTGGGAGGTCTCGCCTTCTCCTCCCTGGGGTGGGGGATTTTATTGTCAGCAAAAGGACAGTAATCCTCCAAATCCAAATTTGGAAATCCTCCCAGTTTCTCTGAAGTAAAAATAAAGCCAGTCATATGGTGCTTTGAAGGTGTAATCTCACCGCCACAAAATCTCCCTGCTAAGACACACCACGGATCAGGGCAATTTTTTTCTTTATGCTTTTTTAAATTATTTTCTCCCCTTCACCTCCCCACACTCCTGCTCTCAGTTTTGACTGGGAATTTCTTGTCTCTATTAGAGCAAGAATAGCCAAAAACCATAAGACTTGCACCAAAATCCCAACAAATTAGTGACCAGGGTTCAGATTCCCAGCTGTGCTTTCTGAATGTCTCCCTAAAACTATTAAAAACCGCACCAGTTACAGATGTGGTGCAGCCTGAGCTGGGGATACTGGAGAACTATCAAGTGCAGCAGCCTTGACTCAGTTCCCAATTACCACATTTCCTTCCTGCCAACACCGAGGTTGCCTGAATACCCCCCTCAGGTCAATAACCCCATTTCCAATTTTCAGGAGAAATAAAGCAAAGAACTAAGGTGGCCCCTTGTTAGTTTCCCATTTGTAAATGATGATTGCAGCCCTGGCCTGACTCCAAAAGGGTAGAGAGAAGAACTCAGGAAAGAAATAGCAAGGAGGGAAATCTTTAAGATTATTGATGGTCTGAGGTGCTGTAGGAACATAGAACAGGTATGTACTATAGACAGCAAGAGAGAGTTAAAAGCATGCTGTAAGAAGGAATGCCTCTTTATGAGCACATTTTCTGCATAAGTAATACTTGCATGTGTCTGGGGGTGCATCCTTCATCACAGGTCTTTGCCCTGGCTTTTGGGATTTTCAGCCTTCCTCACGCTCACCCTTTCCTTTCTCTGAACCCAGAAATAAGTCCCTCTGTCTCACTTGCCCTCGGTTGTGTCCTCACAAAAGTCCACCACTCCTAAAGGCAAGCTGAGGGCCAGTGGTTCCTGATCGTCCCTGATAAAGTACTTCAATGTTTGTTCTTTACTCAGGACAGCGATTATTGCAGGAGGTCCCTCATAGCTAAGGTGTCAAATAGAGCACAGGAGCATGTCAGCGGATACCTGAAGTTGTGGCCATACTTGAAAGATGAAAAGCAGATTGAAAATGCTGAGTAGGGAGTTCAGAAACAAGGAGGAGAGGATGTGAGGTTCCCAACACCGTGATGAAAAGCTTTTTATTTTTGGCTCACGTTATATTTTCTGTCTTCCAACACCTACATCGTCTTCACTGACTGGTCCACAGCGTGACAACAGTCTTCTGTTGCTGTCACTCAACAAAACAGCTTCTTTCTGTCCACCAGCCCCTGCTGCATCCCAAAATTTAAAACCAATTGATGGAGAGGGTCAGGGTAGTTAGTGGCAGCTCAAGGTTTGAACAGTTTTGGAGAGCAGGGACTTTTCCCAGGCGGTGAGCAGGAGTTAGCAAGTGCATGAACGTGCACTGTTTGCCTTGAGTTTGGCCAAGCAGAGCAAATCACCCTACTTCTGTTTGTGAGCTGTGCTGCAGGACTAAAGACGAGTTTAAACTGCGTGAGAGGTTATTAATGGGCTCTTGGGCTTTTGAGCAATAGCAGACAGCACAGTCCTCTGTAGCAGTATCTGTTCAACTCTCACATGTAATAGAGTCTTCAGATTTTCCAGAGACTACAGCAGAGAAATCCTGAGGACTCCAAGAAGGAATTTTTTTTCACTTTTGGACCAGTAAGAAGTCATTATTTGGGGATAATTAAAAGCATAGGGTACGGTCAGATCAAAGGGAAGGGAAGGGAAGGCTGCCTGCAGCACACCTTGTTTTACCAAAGAGATGATCTGCAAATAAAAAGGCTGGAAGACAGGAGTGTAGGGGATGGAGAAGGGTCGAGAGTAAGTCATGACAGAAATGAAAGCTAATTCAATCAAATAAAGACTGTTTAAAGGTAATCTGCCAGGCTGTCTGAAACAGATAGATTGCTGACATCCCCTTGCTTGAAAATAAAACTGAGAGGGGAGGATGTAACCCAGATAATGAAGAATTGTATGGAGTCATGCTGGAAACAAAGGCAAGTGGGAGAAGCCAGGTGGGGGAAGGTGGCAGAATTGTGTGCCAGTGCAATTTAATTAGTTCATTATCCCTAATTTAATTTCAAACTTTGTTAAAGATAAATTAGGTTTGGGAAAAGTCACAGTGGGACCGGAGAAGGAAGTCAAAGGGCATTGCCTGCTAAATACGTTAAAAAACTTCAAGCTGATTTTGCTCTCTTACCTTTCACTACTTAGAAATGAGATCAGGGAACAAAGCCAGAGCAATGTGACTCCTGGCTTCACATGCTGAAGAAAGGTGAAAGGAGACAGGGAAGTCTCTTCCTTTGACCCTGATGCTGGCATTCTCCAGCTGCCCTGCTCTGGCCCCACTCCCACCTGTGAGGAGTGAGCACAAAACACTGGCCAGGAAGGAAAAAAAGAACTTGTTCACACTCACCCAGCCAAGCAGAAGTGCTGACAATATTGCACTTATTTTCTCTAGCCCTACTTCATGGATGCTTGTTTCATGCCCATGTCAACTGATTAGATAAACAGAAAGAAACATGCTTTCCTGACCCAGTATATTGTCAATAGGCAGCCCATAAAATAATATCTCATCACCTTTTCTGCCTCTTTCAGTGTTAGATGCTAACACCCAGCTCAATCTACACCAGGTGTCTACTTATGTTGACTGAGAATCTCTTTCCTGTCAGACCTTTCTATTAGACCTTTTGAGTGCACATATTAATACGAAGCCCTATGCTTTTCCGTTGCATGCTCAAAAAGCATATAAACCTACCCTCCCATTTAACTGATCATAGATTGCTAAGAGACCCTCTTGCCTGCTGTGTCTCACTAAATTTCAACCATTAAGATACCTTCCTTTTTCAGGTCAGCTTTATCCAGAAAGTTGAGCTATCAGTTAATAACCTCTATAAAGCAGGAGGAGAGCACGGCCAATATCTTTTTCCCTAGCAGGTGTAGAAAGGAGTTCTGCTGTGTTTGAGATTTCTTGAGAGTAGATTAGACAGAGAAAGAACCTTTTGTAGCTGTGGGGCTGGCTAAAGCTCTGCCTGGCTGTTAGCCCCGCTTTAACCCTTTGGGTCAGCTGGTGCATTCAGAAGAACAGCAAACAGCTGTTCTTTGGTCCCTGCTTCATGGCTGTTAGTGGAGCTGTTCCTGAAATTACCTCAAAACTGTGCCTTTTGCCTCCTCTAGCAGGGAGAACCATCAATAAATTATTGTTGACACTTTGTTTTCTATATAATTTTTTTAAGCATCCTGGTGAAATATTTATCCAGGAACTGGCAGCAGATGAGAGAGAGATTGTTCTGTCCCTTCAGGCATTTTCTCCTGAGGGTCAAGTCCTTGTCCCTTCCACTAAACCAACCGTTTCTGGTATTTTGAAAATGAACAAGGAAGGACTCAAGGGCAAGTGACTTGCTTCAACCAGCCCCAGTTCAAACCACAGGAATAAAAAGTGATTTCCTAGTGCTTTTGCTCTCTGGTAAGAGAAGAGCTTAGCCCTTGGTGAGAGCCCATGAATGCGGGCTGATTTTAAAGACCAGAAGCACTGTCCTCGCTAGACGTTCCTCTCCTTGGGTCATCTGGCAGATGGGGAAGGAAGGGTCTGTGAGCAGGGAGGAATCCTTCCCATCTGCTGCCACCCTCTGGGAGCTGGAGTCCTGGGCTGTGGGAAAGCTCTGAGCTGCTCTGAGCTTCCCCCGCCGTGCCCCGCAGGCTCACCAGGAGAGCAGGGGGGGGCTCTGTCTTCTGTTGCTCTGTTTGCGTGGAGCTCAGTGGAAAAAAAAGGGTCTCTGTGGGTTTTTTTTTTCACTCCAATAAAGTGTTTCTTCAGTATTGCCTGCCCCACCTCTGCAAAACTATCTTAAGAGAAATCAAAGTACTTAGGATTCCGAGGGGCTGTCATTTCGTTTGGCACTTAAAGAGGAAGAATCAGTTTTTGCAAAGCATCCCTAAGAACACGCTCCGTCAGAGGGAAGACCGTGGGACCACGGAGCAGTCTCGACCTTGCGGGTGCTTTACGCTCTCCGTAGCTGAATTAACTGAACAAAACGGGCCCCAAGGCTTTCAGTGGGACTGCTCAGGTAAACACAGGTAAAGCTTAGCACACACACTCCTACCAGCTAGGTGAGCACTGGACACGATCACCTTGCCTCCAAAGGCCCTGGTCAGACACATATGCCCT
Organism: Baryphthengus martii; assembly: GCA_013396935.1. NCBI lineage: Eukaryota > Metazoa > Chordata > Aves > Coraciiformes > Momotidae > Baryphthengus > Baryphthengus martii. The sequence goes on along the minus strand of VWZK01009513.1, from coordinate 95,649 downwards.
TTGAATAAAAGAGCATGAGCCTGGATTAGATCAATGACACATCCAAGCACCGCTTTTTCAGCATTCGCATGTGGAAGAGTTAGGAAGATTGAAAATAAGACTGTCCTTTCTTGGCCAACTGTCTATTTTATCCAGAGAGGCAGAGCATTTACAGACAAGGGCAAACCGTGCGAAATCTGTACATATTCATCAGCAATATGGATATTTTGGGAAATGAGACAAAAATTTTGAAATGTGAAGGATTTATCACCTGGGTATCTATTTTTCCCAAGCAGTAAGCAGAACTATATAGCTTTCCATCCTACCTGTCATGTGTTTGTCTCAGCAAGGAACTGAAGAGTTGTATATTTTATGGCAGACGGTCCCAGAGTTTTCACCCGTTGACTTTTGTCTCTACTTACAGAACTTTGGAAAGTGTCACTCAGAGATATCGAATGCGAGTGATTACCTGACCCGCTGTTACTCACATGAAGATCGATATCTGGAGAAGATCCCCCATGTCTATACCCCCTTGTCAGATCTCCCACAAGATCTTTATCCTCATCATTCTGACATCTCCTTCTGCTGCCCACCTCCCGGTTCCCGGGCTCCTTACATCTGTCCTAAGGAACAGTATGTTTGAAGTGTCAACACAGCAAAATGAAGAAGCTAATGTTTTTCACTTCTCCTGACCCTGTCGCTCAACAACCAAGGCCTTTTAGATCTCTCCCCGCCCCCCACCCTTTGCCATTGCTTATTTTATTGATTGATTTTTAAATTTTGGTGCAATTGTAATTGACTTCATTAGGTTAAGTATCTGCCTGGCTTGCTACTGCTCAAGGGAACATTCTGCCTTTGCCCACGTCTCATTCAGCACCAGCATCTTTCTTTTCTCATCCTGGCCCTCCTGTATCAAGCTGGCTATGTGTGTGCATGTGTATGTGGGTGACAGCTGCCCTGTGTTGGACGGGATGTGCCCAACTTGATTAAATGTCCGTAGGTTCCCTTGTGTCAATCTCTACACTCTTTGCACCAGAGTAGCCGGGTGTGGATTCCTCACAGCCCTTGTCTCAGCTTGTGTGAAGTTTTACAGCACAGCCGGTGCTTAAATCTGGGGCTGTAGTGTGTTTTATTTTCCTCCTTTGGAGAAATTTGTTTTCCCTTTGGCAGCGGGGATAGGAAATCCCTGCTGTGAAAAGCTAAACGTCCAAGATTCTGAACCAAATAATAAGATGCTTATAACGAAAGATGCTTAAAACTAACGCAAGAATAGAGAAAAGGTCTTGGTTTAAGGTTTTGTTTCTGTCCTTTTTCCCTCCTGCTCCCACTCCCAATCTCTTGTATTCACTCTTTAAAATCCAAAGACATGTTTTGGATATGGGGACATATTTTGAAGCCAACACATTTGGAGAAAGCATCCTTTAAATAATTATAATCTGAAACCCAAAGGGGAAAAAGAATTAGAAAGGAAAATATTCTCTCTAATTTTCTTTTTCAAAGCCTAATGTGACCCCCCACTAGCTTTTCCCCCTCTCTTCCTTGCATCTGTTGATTGGAATTTTAAAATGAACTCAGGCAGAATATAAAGAATAAATAATGATTTCAGGTAATCTTCTTGCTCTTAGTGAAGGATAAAAGCCAATAGTCGAATCCGGCCTTTTAACTTTTTTAAAAGCATCTTAGTTCTGGGACTAAAAAATTTTTTTATATTGGAATGTGTGTGGGTGTGTAAATCCAAATGTGTACATTCCTGTGACCACAAAGTGTTTTAGAGAAGGCTATTTATCTCCACATCACATTTGTGTTCACTTGTATTACAGAAAAAAATAAATATAGATATACACTTCAATGTATATAAAAGTAAAGAAGAGGAAGAGGAAAAAAAAAAAAAAGGAATGAACATCCTGTATAAGGGCTTGGTTTCAAGGGTAACTTTCATCTGTTTCACCCAGGCATGGCATAGAAGAGATGACGGCCGGGACAGTTCTGCACTTCTTGGCGAACGGGCGCTTACTTTCCTTTGTCTTGGGTTGGGTATTTGGCATTCTGCAGCCATTGCACACTGACCATCACTCTGGAAACCATCAGAATGTTTGAGTAAAGTGCATGTGGGAGGGAGGGATGGGGACCACACCGTTATCTTGCTGCCCAGACACCAAACAATATTGCAGCGTGGCGTGTACGAACGACGAGAGAAACTCCCAGCAAGATGAAAGCCTCCCCGTGAGAGGAGGCATGAATATCGTGTTGGATGCCACCAGCCTAGCTCCTGCCACAGACTGAGGCACCATTTTATTTTTGTATACCTGAATCTAAACAGCTAGAGTTGTTCTATGCACTTTCTGTGTTCCCACCACCTCGACTAGCCTCAAGACTAACCCTGCTTGTCCCTCTTCCTCCACAGAGAAGCACATCTGTGTTCACACTACCTCGTGGATTCCCTGCAGGCTAATAAATAGATGTGTAAATAAGAGAGAAGTTTGTACTTCAGTTAGCTAGGCAATATAGCGCTGTGCGAGGATGACACCCCGGGCCCTGGAGAACCGAGTCTTCCCACCCCTCTTCCCCTGCTTCCCCGGTGCACACTGTCACTTTGAGCTCTGTGGGGACAGCATGGCAGCTGGTCAAAAGGACAAGATTCCGTCTCTGTGGTGAGAACTGATGGAACCCTACTGGAGTCATTTGGATTCACATTTCCTCTGCCAGTCTCCAGAGAATTCAGCCACTCATTTCCTTACACCAATGGACTCAAGTGCTATGTGTCTTGGTACAGATAATGTATTTCTTTGTCTTGTTTTCTTCTCAACATACCAGGGGTGCTTTCTGGTTACCACGAAGCTGGAAATTGGGTGTGCTCTGAACTGAAGCCACAGCCAACACCTTCACCCCAGCAAGGGAACCGTGCTTTGGAGTCTGCCAAAACAGCCTTTGGTCACTCTGTTTGGAAAGGTGATCAGGTGCTGGAAAACCCAGGGGTCTCTGACATCCCGGAATCAACCCAGAACCACTGACCACGGAGAAAAAGCAAGCAAAAGTCCATTTCACACTTCCCTCTTTGCACGCCTGTAATAGCAGGATGCTGCCTGCACGGAGGCAATTAAAGTAGATTTGATTGGGAGCCTTCGCCTAATGCAGTTTCAGAGGGATCTAAGAATTTAAATGAGAAGTGGAATATGTTCAGGTCTTCAGATACATAAGGAGATAAGACAGACAAAATGGTTGTTTGCCAGAGGAAGCTGAGAACACGTTTCAGGTGTTTTTCTCTGCTGCCTGTGGCTGGAGAGATGACGCTTTGATGGGAAAGGGAAAGGCCGAGGTACAGATTGCAGCATTACAGAGGAGCTCGGGTTGCCTTGTGCAGCTTTGCATTTGAGCTGCCCCCAGAAGACTGCCACAAAGGGTTTTACTGTGCTTTTCAGCAAAGCAAAAGGACTTCAATCCTCCTTAGCAAGGGAAAAGGAAGAAAAGCCTAAAGTCAAAGCAGTAGTTTGACTTACGCCAGCACATATATTAAGCTTACATATGTCTTGGTTCTCTTTGCCTCTTAATACTCTATTTTCTCCTTAAGAACTGGGTTCGTCTCAAAAAAAAAAAAACCAGCAAAAGAAAGTCTCCGCACACCACCAAATTCCTTTGTACCTTAGAAAAAGGGGAAAAACCCCTGAAGAAAAAACCTGAGGAAAGATACAGTGAGTTTCAAGTCCATTGTTTCAGTTTTGCAAAGCTGCATTTAGAAATGGCTCCGATTCGGGGCTCTTCTGCCTCCCTCCCTGCCCGTACAGTTCCACAAAGTTTGCCGGATGGCCGTTCCCAAACTCCACGGCACCTGTTGCCACGGGCTTACCACCGGCTTTGCTCCGTGTACGCAATGACCCGGCAGGCACAGAAACCCCCCTGCAGCAATGTTAGAGAGGTGGTCCCCTCCTGCCACGGTGCAAAATGATTTTAAAAGATCCCTTCTCTGGGAACAGAGCCATCCAGTAGCATTGTGGGGGGGGAGATTTCTGAACAAGTTGAACTGGTAGAGTGTGATTGTGGATCTAGTGGACTAGCAGCGTATGGGAGGAACTGGTGTTTTGTTTCTGTGTCTTAACTGGTGTGAGACATGAAGCCATTCTTCCTGTTACTGGGGTGAAATGTCATAATTTCTGTTCCATATGTTGGTGGCACTGACACAAGAGCTCTTGCAGATGGAAAAGACTGATCACAGAACCTAAATAAAAGTGAACTGAAGAGTTATAACAACTTCTCTCATAGCAGTGAAAATTGTGTGAGGTGCTTGATCCCTTCCTTTCTCCCAGCGCTGACCTATTCCTGAGTTATTCACTCCCTCTATCATCCCTTGCACGTTCACACCCCAACACGTACACACGAGCACAAGCACACCTTCCTTCACACCGGGCCCCAGGAGTTACTGGCTGAGTTGTGCCTGTTCACAAAGGCTGTCCTGAGGACAAAATTAACCCACCCTTCCTGCTGCTCCTTCCCTGTCTGCAGCACCAGTGGGGACACGGGACTCAAAGGTAAACAGAGGAGCAGTGCTCAAGGCAACACTGGGTGCACATCTCTACCGTAGCTCTGCCCTCAGAGCAATACAGACGGAATTATGACGCCCAAGTGCTCTGTCAGAGATGCCTCTTTCCGTTAATTCATTGTACCTGTTACCCTTTTGGGAAGCCTCCTTCCAGGTTCCCTGTGCAAGCGGGGGGAACAGATTCAGAGCCACAAACAGACGGAAGGTGAAGCCAGCTCCAGAGCCCCCTCCTCTCTAGCCCATTTCTCCTCCAAGTGCCCTGATTTTCTGCTGCCGGCAGCAGCCCTTCTGGTTCCACATGCAGGGACACAGCGAGCGATTTAAGGCAACAAACGCATTGCTCCTGCTTTTGCTGTAAGGGGCTGCTTGACAGATCCTGCCCCACGCTGCTGTGCTGCGTGGGGATGGCCAGGGAGGGGAGGGGACCCCAGAGACCCTTCCTCTGCCCCATCCATAATGCAGGAGGAAGGACACTACTCCATCTCTGCTCCTGCTTAATTCCACGCTCCGCTAGCGCCCGTGAATCACAGCGTGGTGAGCGGGCAAGCGTCGGTGTCCCAGATATTTCCTCATCAGCAGCACACGGCGATCAAATGTACCTTGGTCAGGAGCAAAACCTGGCCCTGCACCAGCGGGCAGGACACGCTCCCTGCTTAATCTGGAATTTGCAGTATCTGGATTCACAGGAGAAAGAGGCCGCAGAATAAATACAGCTACGCACAGACACGCTGGCGTGGGCGAGCACGCCTGCACTTGCCGGAGAACGGGGTGTCAGCCCAGCCCAGCTGAACATGAAGCTCATGCTTATTTAGGAGGTGCCCTATCAGACAGTTTTGATCAATACACCATTAGAGAACTTATAGCACAAGCCACTAACTCACAATGCAAAACTCCCAGGATATTTTTTAACAACAAAAAAGCTCCAGTGCACAGGCATAGAGCCTCTGCATCTGGATAAAGACCTTTTGGAACAATTTAGCCACAGATCTGGGCTAGCAAAGGGCAGAGGGCTGGGTAGGGGGTCATGAAGGGAGAGTAAAAGGGCTTGCAGTCAGTGGATTGAATACAGCCTGTGTGAGCAGAGTCAAAGCTGGTTATTACCTGGTAGGCGTTTATTGGATTGCACGAGAGAAGCTGTCATGATCATGGCTCATTTTGCTGAGAACTCCGGTGTTTCTTTTGGTTGTTTCTCAGAAGGGTGAAAGGAGAGCCAGAACTTATCCCCAGGGACAATGTGGGCTAGATTACCATGCAGATCCAAGCACCAGCACGGGCTGGTGAAAGCAGACTACTGGCGATGCTATCCTCACGTTGCACAAAGACAAGTTGATCCTGTATTTCTGGAATCTGGCATCTCCCCCCAGGACTGTATTTACTTTCTGAACACAGGAGAAGCATCTGAATTTACCTCCTCTGTGGCAGTTTATAACACGGGTGCCATTTGCATGGAGATTCCCAGCAGTGCCCAGCTAGAGCTTTGCTCATCTAAGCTGAAAAAGCACAGGAACACCCAGGCTAGTGTCAGAGACACTAAGCACAGATAAGGAGGAAAAGATGCCTGCTCAAACGGAGGTGCTGTGAAACACATCCATTCCTGCTGTTTTTTTATTTCCCCACTGCTGTTGGATGTGCAGGCAGGGTCAGCAGCTAAGATGAGTTTTGAGGTGTCTTTTTCCAGTGCTAAATGTACTCTGGTCAGCACCTCACTCAGAACAGAGTGCCTCCTGCTGGGTCCCTTTATGTGGATACAGAAATTTATGTAGCCATCTATATGTATAAAATATCGGTATTACTGCCTCTTGGACTGCACGAAACATATAAAACATATCAAAATACTTATATGGCTAAGAAGCTGTTGTTTTACCCTTGGAGCTAGTCACCTCTACAATGAGCTTTTCCTATAGAAACAAAAATGAGACACCATGGAGGGCAGACGACGTACCACAAGAGTCGAGTGGAGTGGGGGAGCTGCAGATTAAAGAACAGCCCAGGAAAGATTAAAGATTCCACATCTCTGCTGCAAATAGGGATGGTTGATCTCTTTTTTTTTTTTTTTTTTCTGCTATACTGTCATGCTCTATTTTCTTTCCCTTTATGGTGGATGGGAGGTGAGGTTTTAAAGCCTGCCAGGAATGCATCCAGCCCTGTTTCTCTGGGTGAACAGCACCATAGATGGAATGAACTTTCTCCAAGATTCCTCCCACTCCCAGATTCTCCCCCTCCCCACCTTGTAATCCAGGCTTGAGTACCATCATTTTCATATCAGTACTAATTACATTAATTATTCTCCTCAGTATAAAACTCATTAAGCTGGAATTTATGGTTCATTAACTCAGAGCCATAGCTCTTCCTCGGTGCAGTGGTGTGGGGCCAGCATTATTCCTGTCCCGGCTGGGGGCAGATTCTAATCCGTGTCCCTTGGCCACGCTCAGCATCGCTTAAGGAAGTGTGAACAAAGTCGCTTGTGCTCATACACTGGGCTGGAAAGGTGTTTCTGAACCACAGGAGAATTGGAAAAGTCACCAGCCCCAGTGCGAGCCTGGTGTGAGATGTGTTTTGTTACAGTTCAGGGAAGATCAGGTGTGACTAACAGAGTGAGAGCAGCCAAGGGAATGCTTGCAGGCGGGCTGCGTGCCAGGGAGGATCGGGACCGAAAAGGACAAGCTTGGTGGTGTGGGAAAAGGTTTGTACTAGTGCTCGGGAGATCCGGCTCCAAGTCTGGTACAGAGTTGCTGCGAGCCTGCAGAAGTCACACAGAGCACAGGACAGAGAGGATTTACGCTGCCTGACCTAAAGCAACCCGGTTAGGTGGCTGGACGTAGTCAGGAGTGAGATGCTTCTCCAGAAAGACATCACACATATTTCGAGGGCACACTCTAATTGCTCCCTTAGCATGTCATGGACTGGAAAGACCATCCTGGCGTTTAGAGTGAGCGTAACAGTGGGTCAGTGTCCTCTCCTCCAAGTCAGATCTCCATATGCCTTTTCTCAGGGCAGAGGGCTAAGCCAGCTGTAGAGTCCCACCTGGACTCCCTGTGGCTCAGAGGTAAAGCTACGATGAGCACTTCCACTCTCATGGGAGGTGACAGTAAGAGAGGAGCCCTTACTGTCACCACCTCTCCCAGGGACACCTCTCTAGAAAAGTGGTCTTTCACTGGGACTGATCTTGGAGTGTAAAAGCAGTCCTGGGAATGGAGGATGGGCGGGAGGGAGAGTGAGAGAAAGAGGGAAAGAAGAAAGCTGCCTCAGGCACAGGGTCCAGCCCAGCATGTTTCAGACAGGCCTCCCAAGCTCCTAGACTTGAGTGCAGGCTGCCACAGGAGAGGGAAGTGACAGGCAGGCTGACCTCCTAATGGACCCGACTGATGGAGAATCCATTTCCTGAGTGCAGCGTCTCCTTCACACTGCGCAGGTTTCTACTGCACTCCCTAATTACTATAATTAAGAAGTCAGGCTGAGTGATGTTAGACAGAGGGTTCAGAGTCATTACAGGCCTACAGAAGATTAAATGAGCCCCAGTTTCAGTGATGGTAATCTTCATGATGGTGATGATGAAGATTAGAGTAGGAGATAGAGCTTTATGACATAGGGTCATGTCATTTGTCACGGCTCTTGGGTCTGCCCTTGTCAAATCTGGCCAGCATAGGAGGGGACACAGCGCCGGCACCCTGCCCGTTCCCAGGGACCTCTGCATCCCTCTGTCTCCCAGAGGTGAACAACTGCCCTGGACGGTAGCTTTGAAGCTCTGGAAGGGAAAGGTCCTTGTGACTGGCACGGAGATGATAGCGATGCTCAATGCCTACATGTCTATTTTGTCATTTGTCAAGCATGAGAATAAGTATGCAGCTGAATCTGCGAGTGAAAATTCCTGTGGAGCAGAGGGCAGTCCAGTTTCACATCCCTCACTTGGTATCTACCGTTTTCTCTCCCTTCTGGTCCCCTTTAGCTAGAGGAGGTGTGAGGTTAGTCTGTAACCATGGACATCAACACCATGGTGATCATGGAGTTCAAATCTGTTGCCCTGCGGTTTTTGTAGAGCACCCTGATTAGTTGAGAAATGGCCTTCCCTAAGGTGTTTGCTGACAATTGCAGAGGACTAAACTGGAGACAACCTTTTTAATCCCACAGCTGTTCTCTCCCCCTCCTCAACCTTTTTTTTTTCCCTTGAGGGCACCCAGTGTTTTGCTGACCTACTTCTATTCACACAGATCGCGAGACACGCCGCGTACCAGAGACAGCGGCTCAGTTCATATACAATTGGCATCTAATTCATTCCTTTGCGAATGTGAAAATCAATACTGTTTACAGAATCCACAAAGGCTCTTCAATCGGTCAGTGTCCTTGTTAAGTTCGTTTCTGGCTGCCAAAAGATCTTTCCAGGAGGTGATTCTATGAGCCGAAGAAGGAAAATAATGATTCTCATTTCTCTAATGAACCCTGAGAAGTCTCCAGGCTTCTCGCTCTGCCCCCAGTAAAGGGAAAGTGTTTCTTGGTAATGAATTTTATGGGATGGATTGGGTTTTCCTTGATTTTTGCCTGTCTAGTCAAATTCTGGTACTTGGTTTTGCTCCAATTAAAGTCAAAACGTCTTCTTACACGTGCAAGAACATGTAGTTCTTCAGTAGATGCTAAATAATTTCAGCTCTACTTGTACTTGCAGATTTTGTGGGGCATAACAATAAAAGCCAAGTTTGGTCTGTCCCAGAGCATCAGAGCTCCACAGATTTTTGCAGTTTTTCTATGCCTCTAATTTTATCTCAACAAGTATCTTCAAACACAGTATTAGATCACGGAATCCTGCTCGTTCTACCTGTGCTAGGAACAGCTCCAGCCCTGTGGTCAGCTGGTCCAGTGACAGCTTCATGCCATCTGGGGATGTTCCAGGGGCTTATACAGCTGTTGACTGTTTTCCCACTTCCATCTGTTTATCTACTCAATGAATCATCAGTCCAGTCCACAATTTCTAGCGTGACTCTCGTGATGTAGTAACATGAGAACACCACCTGGAGCTGCTGAACAAGTGAGTGTAGCAGACCAAGAAATCCAGGCTGAGGTCTCCAATTTGCAACTGCTCTTTTTTTTTTTTTTTTTTTTTTCAGTGTTCACCTTCTAAACCCTATAGAATTGTAACCAATACTCCATTCCTGCTTATTGATGATAAACCAGCTGGAGTGTGATTGCTTGTTATATCTCAGGGCCTACTGATAAATGGCAGTGTTAAGCTGGCCATTTTCCACTTGTCAGGGACACAGTACCAAAAACTCTTTATTTTCCTTTTCCTTAAAAGAGTATAAATTTAAAAAAAAAAAAAAAAAAGAGCCTAGGACTTTGAGATTAGTTTTACTTTTCCCTCTCTTTCCTCTGCACTCTAAATAGATGGGTGTTGGCTAGGACAAACACAAGCCACTTTTTACAACTGTTTCTGTTGTTCTGTTTTCTACCCCATGGCTTCAATCGATGGATAGTGCATTCCTCTGGATTTACACCCATCCTGGACTGGCTCATTAAGTTCTGGGAGGTCATTCAGTTACACAAAATGCGTTTACCCGCACCTGAGTGTTTCAGGGCCTTTCTGAACACTTCCAGCTCCTCCATAGCTGTACGGAATAGAAACGCTTCCTAGGCACAAAGCCTCTCCATCCCTCTCTCAGAGGGTAGGAGCCTCTGGGCACAGCCCTGGGGCAAGGAGCTCAAGCTCTGGCTTCACCTTGCCTCTTCAGAAGCAGTAAGTGAAAAGAGGCAGCTGATCCTCCTCTGTTTTAGTTTCAAAGACCTGACTTGTCTTTTGTCACCAGCAATGACAGAGCCCCAGGACCACTCACTTTTCACCTGCTGATCCCCAGGGAGAAGCGGGGCAGTCAGCATAACCTGTAAGCATTGCTCTGAGTCAAGCCCAAGACCAAGACCAAAGTAAGAGGACTCTGTCTGTGGCTTTCCCATTTGAGTATCTCATGGGGAGGAATTTATTTCTCTGCAGGGTATAAAAGATAGCAAAGAAACTTCATGGTAAATCCAGAGTTCAAATCAATTCTTTTTCTCTTTGGGGTTTTTTAGCTCCCTTTTTGGAGAACAATTTTCTTTTCTTTTTTTTTTTTCTCAAAATGCTATGAACACAGTCGCAGAACTCCACAGAAATTTTAGATTTTTCTGAGCACCGGAGTCTTCTGTTCCTATTCGCTCTACTAATTACCCTTTTAGCATGCTTTTGCTCTATTTTCACAGATCTCTTGGTTTATTTATATCTACCTATCTATAATGATTTCAGAACCATTACTCACAGCAGCACCAGGAAACATTACATTTCCCAATTTACAATTGCAATTATGATATCCGTCAGAAACAAATGCAGCTGCCTTTAATTTTAAGCAATATTTTGATCATCATAATTAAAAAAAGAACTTATGGCATCGCACACATTAGAGAAATTAATATAATTTCCTGGCTGCCTTAAAAGGCATGCAAAGTAGTGGTCGATGGATGAGAGATTTAGGGAGAGAATTAACCCTTTGGGTTGTTTTCACTCCTCTTCCAGGCACACTGACAGCTTGCCTGGTAGTGTTTTTAAGAGTTAACTTCACTGTAGAATTTAATATGTGAGCTCTTTGTCCTTCAACTTTTTTTCCTCCTACTTTTCTCTTTCTGAAATTGCTAGTTATTAAAGTACTTGTGTGCAAACAAGAACATTTTCCTGTCACTGTTCATTTCAGCTTGCATGTTTGAATGTGTGGGGACAGATGAAATCCAGTTGGTGATATTATAATCATTCCCACAATTGCATATTACAAACTCAATAACAAACTGTGGCAGATCCTGGGCCTTGTGTGTCTCATCGTGCTTTACAAGGAAGAATATATGCAGCGTGAGTTTGGATTAATGACACAAAAGCATCTTGGAGGGACGCAAGGATTCAGACAAACAACCATGGAACATCCTTTTCATGAAAGTTGGGGCTCATTCAGTTAATTTTAATGTGCTGTCTTAGTCACGAAAGGTGAAAATTTGACTTGTCTCAGCAGCAGGAGATTCATCTATGCATGACTTTCCTTCTGTGTTATTTGCTTTCTACATTGAACTCCCCTCTCAGGACTCGGGTAACTGCTCAGCCCAATGCAGCGACGGGCCACAGATCCCCGAAACTTTGAACAGTCCTGCTCAACTCGCCTTCTTCCCTTGCAGGATCAGCCAGCAGGCTAACAGCAGAGGCCCAAGCTCTAGTGATACCAGGATGGGCAGAGGAAGGGGCAAATTCAGGGAGCTTCCCTCCTTCCACAGCCCACAGCTCAGCATGTCCTGCTGCTCACAGCCACTTTCCCCTCTGCCAGGTGGTAAAGCTGCACAGTTTGACCTCCCTGTTACACAGGCTGAGACACTGTCTCCCCTCCAGCACCTGCAGAAGCACCGGACTGGAGCACCCAGCCAAGCTGCAGCCCAGCACTCTACCTCAGAGCCACTGACACATCAAAACGTATGAAGAAGGGAAGAGTTTTGAGCCTGGCCAAACATGCTGATTGATGATCACATCATAATAGCGTGGAAAAGGACCTGCCTTTGCATCTCTCTTGTTCCAGCCCAAACCTCCAGTGCCAGGGCACTGGATCATGGCGTCTTTTGCGAGTCTGAAAAGCGTGAATGTGTTTGTAAGCACCGACCCACAGCACAGGCAGAGCAAAACAAAGCAAAGAGCACAAAGTGGTGCCCAGGGAAATGGAGCTAACGACCAGAGGGGTATAACAGAGCAGATGGCACTGAGCAGATGTTCATTGGTGTCTGCTCAGGTTTATATCATCTCCGAAGGACCTATGGGGCTGAGCAAGACTGGCCAGAAGGACCAGCACTCCTTACACGTTCCTGGCCAGTGGACACTGTGCTAATGGGCCTTGTGCCTCGCCTGCAAATGCATCCCTTGGCATGCCCCTGTGCTCCCAAATCAGTCCCAGCAGCCTGCCTTTTGTTCTATGTGAACAGCTCTTCTCCTGCATTGGCAAAACACACACACACAGGCTGCAGCTACACGGAAGATGATGGGTGCGTGAGGATCACGTCAGATAAGCCGGGGAGAGCAGACAGATACTAAACTAAATGATCTCATCAATTCCCTCCACTCTGCTTCCTATATCTGCCAGGCTCTGAAATCTGATAACTCATCTGACCACAGATTTCCAGCAGGTGCAAGATGATTTTGAGACAATTTGGTATCTGTCAGTAACAGGTCAGGAAGACAAGAGCCTTTTTTTCTTCCTTTAACCACAAGCACATGTAGCTACAATGTGAGAAGAGAAATTCCCATTCCAAACAGAAAATGCAAGCACGAGAGAGGAAGGACTGACTTCTTGTATGAATTTTCTTTCAGGTTGGCACCTCATCTTACCCGCCAGTGTGATCACATTCTTAATTTCAACCACAAAAGGTCAGTTCAGTTAAAGAAAATCAAGCTGTAGTCCTCTGTCTGCACATCGGTGCTTGGAGCACGGAGCAATAATCACTCCCTGATCAGAACTTGTTTGCTATTATCTGCCTGGTGTTGGTCTATGATATATGAAGCAATTTTGGCTGCGACAGTTCTGTTCTGTGTGCATGCAGCTCCTTCCTGGTAAAAACTTTACAGGATTGGGTTGGTTTTTTCCCTTTGTGCTTTCTTTTTTTTCCTTACCAAGGAGCAATATTTTAAACTAAAAGGAGTTTTCAAACTGTAGTCACCACTATTCATCTTTACAGTCTCAGGGCAAGAACAATCTCTTCATTAGATGCTGAATTTTTCTCCATTACAGCACTATCCAAATGCATTTATTTGGTCATTTATTAGAAGTCACTTGATGGGGTGCAGGGAAGGAGAGAACTAAATTAAAGGAAAGGGGTCATGAGTGTATGCACGTTTGTATATTGTAAGTGGAGAAGTCTATAAAAATATCCAAACTTCATAACGACCGTATCTCTGTAAGTAACTCAGACAAATACACAGTGGAAACATCCCACTTGCTGCAATGACAGGGAGAGAGGTAAAGGGAAACAAGGGGCTGTCATCAAACCTCCAGTGCCAATGGTGGGAGCAGGTGGACCGGAGCTGGGAAGTCTGATTTCTCTTTAAATGTTGCAATCAGCATCAAATGCTTTGTTCACAGATAGCACGGGCGGCTGCTTCATCTGTCTGAGGACATGACTGCCGAGTTGGCTGTTCTTTGCTTTGAAAGATCTGCAGGAAGGCTGGATTGAAGTGTAACAGGGACAGACGGGTTTGATCATGCCGAGCCCGTGCTTTTAGGATTCCCTAGGCCTATCCTGTGCTTTATGTTTTAGTAATGCCTGAGGGCCATCTGATCAGAGGTTGCCCGTATAAATTCAGCACCCATTCGGGGCACGCACCAAGACCATATGCATATGCAACGGGCAGGCTAGACACCTCAGCTGGCCTTTCACCAAGTAATCACGCACGTGCAGGTTAAATCCCCTCCTGAATCTACGGGAGCAGAAGTGGCTCGCTAATGCAAGAAAATAAACCACAGGAGATCCCGCATGGCAACGGGAGGCTCTGTCAAGGTAATGTTGCAAATTTCAGATTGATCCTTTACGGACAGGTCTGGGTTTTTTCTTTTTTTTTTTTTCAGAAGCTGTCAGTAGAACAATCCTCTCAGCTGCGGGAGCTCACGTTACAAATCAGAACGTGGTAAAGATGGAAAACAAGATGTTGTACTCTCACAGCAAAGGCACACGCAATACACCAAATAACACACTCTCCCTTCTGTACCATATTCATCTCCTCCAAGCCCAGTTTTCACCCACACTCCTTCCCAGGCCTTTTGCTCCTTTTATTTCCCCTTTTGGACATAGCCTCACATCAATGATGCCCATTTCCCCTTGTCGCATGGACTCAGCACTTCAGCACTGTGTTGACAGAGCTGTATTCTTAAAAAAAAAAAAAAAAGACATCACACCAAGGGCTGTGTTTGTCTAGAGTAAGACCACCGGCTTTCTACCCAGCATTGTCCTTGGAGCATGTACGATGGGACAAAAACCCTTCTCCTCCCTTTCTGTGCATGTCGCACCATCATTCTCAAGTTAGTTCTACTAGGATGCCCATGATGCTGCTGATTTCAGAGATATAGCCGTTTCTGGGTTTCTTTTGTTTCTTCCTTCTCACTTTTATTAAACAAGACAAGTCTTTCCTGCATGTTCCAGAAGGCTGCTATGGTTCCTTACAGGAGATTTGTAAAAATCAAACAAAAAAAAAGGAACTGTTTCCATCCAAATACTCTTAAAAATTTAACAAAAACCCACAATAGCTGCTAGCTCAACAGGAGCATTTTGTCTTTTGTGCTTAATTTCCACTGTGAATCTTTCCCTCAGAAGTGTGCTCATGTAGCAATTGCACGGTGAAAACTCCAGGCTGAAAAACAAATGCATGCAGGCATTTGGCCTATCCAAAAGACACCAGGACATAAAGCAGGATTATGATCCCAGAATGCAATAAAAAGAGATAAAAAATTCAGAAGAGATCAAAGTAATTTTAGAAGCAAATGAAACATTTACATGGGAATCATGCCTTATAAATGGAAACGTAACAAATGGTATTAGCCTGTATTACTGACAAGTGGTCTGAGGCCAGATATGTCTCTGAAACTTATTTTAGTGTCAGGTGCATCCTGAGAGGCAAAGGAGGGCCAGGTAGAATAGAAAAACTGAGCTGTGCAGGTCTCCTCAGGTTCCCAGTGCAGTGTGAATATAACTGAACAGTCAGGAAGCAGCGGGTGGCAACTGAATCAGTATTTATTTGCAGGCATTTATTTAGCTGCTCTTTAGGCAAATAGTCATGAGAAGGCCCTTCGTGGCCTAAAACTTGAGAGATGCCAAGAGCGTCTCTGTGCTGAGGTCGCTGCCAGTGTAAGATGAGCAGAAGGGCTGAGGGCCTGTTGTTGGGGCTTTGAAAGGACCTCAGCACAGGGCTCACTTTGGGCTGAGGTATCTTTGCATCGAAAGGGCCCGTTTAAAAATCGATGGATGAGGGGGGCCTGTCGGCAGTCGAAGCCAAGCCTCTGAAACAAAGCCCTTTGACAAAGTCTTTAATTAGATTCAGTGCTTATCACCAGCATGGACTTTCGATACACTTCCCCACCTGAGCAGGAATCAGCTCCAGATGAGAGACAAAGGGAAAAAAAAAAAAAGAAATCTCAACCCCAAACCAAGCTGCGATCAATTCTAATTTGTCTGGGACACGATACATTTTTTGTCTCACCTGACACAGGCTCAGAGAAGCAATTTTTTAATGTCACAGCTCATGACCTCCACCTCTCCTGTTTGCCTTCAGGATTCTTCCTTGGCCAGGCCAGGAAATGGGGCTGCCAATGAAGAAGGCAAAGCAGCCCTTGGGAAGACAGTTTCAGTTTAATGCCTGGCATGTGCAGCTTTGGATATTCTATTGAAAGAGAGGGAATTTGTTAAGCTGATGAGGGAAGGCTGCAGTAGAGAAACACAATAGCGGAGTAGGATTAGGCCTGGAGTAAGTGTCTGTACTTTGGAGGATTAATGAGAAAACTGCAATGGATTTTACATGGTGAGAAGGATTCACTGAATGCTTTAGGTGAAATGAAATTAGTCCCACTTATACTCTCTGAGCCCTCAAGCAGGAGAAGAGACTGGAACCTGCCCATCACATCTAATAACCAGATCCCCTCCAGCTCCTCTTCTTTGTGGAAAATTCCAGTGCAACACTGCTGGACATGTATTTCCATTTACTATGGCAACACATACTGTCTCTCTGGGCAGTATGTGTCCTAATGGGCCACGGGACACTGCCAGGAGGTGTTTCTGGTTCAGCCAGCTATTGATATCACTGCTGACTCTGTCAGCAGGATTCCTCTTTTTTGCTCAGGTCGGACAGACTGGTGTAGGTAGGGCCCTGGAGCCGACGAGAGAACCCAGGGGTGAAACACTCTTCTCCCCATCCCTACTGCCTGCCCATGGACTATCAGTTCCCTTGAGTCTGGCTTTCCTACTGGCATGGGGACAAATCTAACAAAGCCCATCCTGTGTCCTCAAAGGAGGCAGAGGACTCGGGAGTTCTCTGAGGTGCAGAGTGAGGAGAATTATTTGCCTCAGAAATTCCAGATGCTCAAAATACTTGCAGGAGAAAAGGCTAGGGAAAGACAGAGACTGAAATAAAGAGGGAGAGAAGAAGGAACAAAAGATCTTTAACACATTGTTTTTTCAGGGGAAAGGTAGCTGGAGCAAATCAGCATGTGGATGGATGAAATCTTCCTAGAGTCATCTTGACACATGAGAGTTACCAGAGAAGGACTTCCCAGCTCCCTGAGTTAAGGGACATTCCAGAAAGAGGGGACTCCTTGATGCTAGAGCATTTGCCCTGCATATAGCTGATGCTCCTGGAGATGGAGAAGAGGCCATTATGAACAGCTTGAGCTGGCTGATGCCTTCTGCGTGTTGCCTTCCAGTCCATCATTCTTTCTAATTAGGCACCTCTGACACACAATTAATCCTATTTGCCTTCAGGCTTTTTTATCTTCCCTTCTGCTTTTATCAGACAGGGAATTAGACTCTGTTAGTATGTAAAGTGCATTGCACGGACCGGGCTTTTCATGGAGATTTGGAGACTTTTAAGAAGATAGTGTCTAACCCATGATCTTAAAAGTTTTTTATGAGTAATTAATTTCTATCTTTTCTCTTTCTAATCACAGTGCTTATTTCACCTGTGCTCATGCAAGTGAAAAGGCAAAGATGTGAGAGTGGGACAGAGCTCAACTCAGTCTGCTCCCCTCAGCAGCTATGGCAGCCCCACCGTCCCCACCCTGAGCCTGGCCCTCATCCCAGGCTTTACTTGCAAAGTCCACAGACCTGCTAGTGCAGCCCCAGTCTCTGGGACAATCCCACAGCAGGTCTGCCTTTGGCTCTGCTGCTTCTCCCAACAAACACCCCTTTGCTTTAAACTTCCCCACTCGCTCCCCCGGCACTGACGTGCCCTCCAAACTGCTCTCCCTGGTCCCACTCTTGCTGTGCTGGGTGCGTGCCAGCGAAGACAACTCGGAGGAGCCACCTCGTGAACCCCTAGCTGTGCCTCAGGCTCATCTTGTGCTCTTTCTAGTCAAAATACAACACGCCAGCTGATGCCTCTCCTTCACTAGGAAGTTAATAAAATAATGTTAATGAAACACCCCCTCCACTCAATGAGTTGAGTGCAGGCAGCAGTGGCCCCCACACCAACTGTTTATCAATGTCAGGGTCCCGTGCAGCCTGGAACCAATTCCAGACCCAAATGAAGAAGGTTTGGCTCTACCCACAGTGTACTCTGCCTGCCGTTTCTAATACATATTCCTTTGCCTTAAGTGATGAATTGCAGAGGCTGACAAGGCTGAGGGGTTATGAACCACTGAGAAATGAAGTGCTCCATACCCTGTGCAGCTCACTTCAGTCACTGATGGTCCATGTAACATACTCCTCCTCTTTTGGTTCTTGCTCTGCTTAGAGACCACAGGCCACAGTACTTTCATGCCACAACTTCTCTACCAGGAGAAGAGGTGGGCATGGAGACTTTTGGTTGCCTCAGGCTTTTCTGCCCTTTTTCATGCCCTGAAAAGGTTAGTCTTAGCAATCTCCAAGCAAGAGAAGGGAAAAAGGAAAAAATCAGTGCTGGTTTTGAACCCATGGCATGAGGTTTTTGCAATGAAATGAGGTGAAATCTCACTCCTTCCTGGGATTTTCCCATGAGGTGCCTAACTTATACCTGAGAGAGAATGAGAGTCTTTCTGCACTAATACAAGGTAAAGATGGACTACAGATAAACTCTAGTGACCACTGAACTCCATACATCTCCTTCCCATGAACTGGGTCAGAGGCAGAATAAAGCCTCAACACAGCCCAGTGTCCTCATTCTGGGAATAGGGATATTTCCCTTCTCTTAGGCAGTAAGTTCCCTCCCAAGCAAATGCCTCCTTCCTGGTCCTTTTCTCCACCAGCCTAACACATCACCAAATACTTCTGCCACCACACCTTCAGTATTTTTTTTTTTTTTGTTCTTGTAGGGAATGGAGACGAGAAAATTGCACACAGAGGGGCAAGGAGTGTTATCCATTTATGTGGGAAATGGAGAAGTAAGGAAGGGTCACACTGCTCGCTCTCAGTAACTCATTCAGCAAGAGCTTCCTCCTCCAGTCAGTCATGTTCCCAGCCCTCCCCAAAGCCACCCTGGAGACCAGGCCTGTTAGTCCCTCTTTGTACCAATGTTTGTTTGATTCCTGTAAAACAATGATTAACAAGACACTTCTGACTTAGCAGGTACTGCAGAAAGCTGCACCTTCTCCTCAAGCTTCCTATGCTGCCTTTTTATGTCTCCAGCTGAAATGTAATTATCTTCACGGTGCAGGGTGTAAATCAGGGTGTGTGTCAAGACGATTTCCTTCAGGGTTTTATTTTATGGCGTAATAATACTTGACACAGGGCTTAAAGGTGCTGTTACCTGCCTAATCGTGTGAAACAATTTCATGTGCAAACAGCTGGTAAGTGTGAAAACTACCATAAACCAGCTCCAGGGAATGTTCTGCTTCCCTCCTCTAGAAAACCTTGGAAAATGCCCCCCGGCACTGACGTTTGCCCACCAGAGAAGCCGGGCTTGGGAGAAACCGCTTTGCCCTCCCAGTGCCATGCTCACACATAGAGAAACCAGCCTGTCTTTACAGAGTGGGTGCCCGTGTACTCTGTCCCTCCCTCCCCTCTCTCCTGATGTGCAGGAGGAAGCAGGAAATCAGGATTTCCAGCTGTGTTAAGCCCCTTAGGCTGGAAGGGATGAAGTTAATTTGGAAGGGGGGCTGACGGGGTGTATTATCTAAGAGAGGGAACCATCTGTAACAGCCGGATCTCTCAGCCTAATCTCTCACAGTCAAATAATCTGGGAGGGGGCGTTGGATGGAATACACCACATTCTCCCTCTGAGCTGACTCTCAAATTGGCTGCCTTCAAAGCAGCCCAGGAACCAGCGTCTCCCCTTAGAGGAGAAGACAAGGTACTTTTAACGGGAGCTTGCAACTGGCCCATTGCTGGCTGCTCCAGCTGCATCCAAAGTTCTGCAAAGCTGAGGCTGCCAGTCCTCCTATACAGGCCCTGCTCTGGCTCATGGTCCCCTGAGTGGTAAAATGTCTCTTCGCTTAGGGATGCTGAGGAACACAGAGACGAATCAAATCCAGATGTGAAACCAATATGGATAAATCAAAGGGAGCAGCTATTGCTATGTATGAGTAGGCAAAGCCACACAAAGCTGAGCTACCCCTCACCTTCCACACAAGGTGCACCTTGGAAGCAGAGGGAGCACAGGTCCGTGTCTCTGCTGCAGCAGAGCCACGTGTACTGGGAGAAGAGCGAAGGGAGAGAAGAGCAGAAAGGGGAGATGTGAGCAGCCCACCTCTGCTTCTCCTTAGCACAAATGGAGGCCTCAGAATTTGCCTTAGGGAGAGGGTGAAGGAGCGAGAGGCAGAGATGGCAATCTTGGAACAATAGTGGTTATTTATAATGCTTTTTCTGTGCATTGCAGATCACAGCCAAGAGAAATCTGCCTGAGGTCTGATTCAGTCAGAATGGGGTTGGGGGGGGGAGGTGGGCAGCTGCCTGAAATCACCAGTCTCCAAGTCACTATTTTTTACTCCTCAGGGTAGCTAGCATTGTCAATGATGGTTTAACCTACTTACAATAATAATCTCTGTAATAAAGGCATTTTTTAAGATCTCATAGCCTGAACGACTGTGTGGAGGGGTATGGGAGCTGCTGTGTGAGAAGGCTTTCTGTGTGGCTTGTCAGTGAAGAGTGGTGAGCCAGCTATATGCTGCAATTTCTTTAATACACTCCCAGACCACCACCCCCCACAAGGCAAGAGAATTCCTTTCCAGGAAGGGAGTTGGCAGGGACTGTTCCTTCCCCCCCAGAAAAGATCGCCTCCCTGTGGATTAAGGCATTTCACATCTGGAGCAATATTAGATCATCTAGGTTTCTGATGCATTCTGAAAAATCAAATGCCTCTAATCCTGCACACCATCTGGCAGGTTCCTTTTTGCACACCCAGCAATCTCTGTGCCAAGACGTGTGCCCCGGTGTCGCAGGGCAGGAGCTGTGGCTTCAGGTGCCAGTGCAGGCAGATGTGGTGGCAAAGGTGCTGCAACTGGCCTCAGGAGCTCTGGGACCAGCTGCTCTGAGGGTTCACCAGCCTGACCCAGAGGCAAGTCCCCGAGGCAGGCAGAGATTCCTGAGCAAGCAGAAACCATTCTGACATTGGGACCAGGAGCAGTAAAGTTACATCAACACAGCAGTGGTACTAAGTCCTCTGGGACAGCTCTGCTGCTTTGGGACCACGACATACAAACATACGGGTGGCCGGGTGCCAGTGTCATTCTGAGCAGAAAGAGCAAACCCTGCCAGTCTTCCAGCTGTCTGAATCACACAGGGATCCTTAGAGACCATGGATAGAGCTGCCCTTGCTATTTATCTGTGTTTTGTTCCTACTCCTCAATATAAAGTCCTTCTCTTCCCTCCTCCCTCTGCTTTCAAGACTTTCAAGACTTCGTTTTGCAGAACATGAACGTCCAGCAGCCTGCAGCTCACCGTCACACTGCCTAGCTCCACTTAATGAGGTGCAGACCTCACTGTTTCTCTGACTCCAGCTTTGATAGGGTCTTGGCTAAACCCTTCCCTGCTCACCCACTTGAGAACGCATGGTTGCTGAACTCAACCTGCTGCGGTGGCTGGCACGTTGGCCGGCCAGGCGAGGAGGCGTCAGAACGAGTGGGCTGGAACCTGCTCTCCCAGAGCTCTTCCCCAGGCTCTGGGTAACCTGGGGAGACAAGAGCTTTTTGTGTATTTACCAGCTATCTGCTTACTGAGTCACTGAGAACAGCATGACATGAGTTGTACTGGATGTGCACTGAACAGCGGGATAGAAAGGCAGGGCTGGCAGTGGATGGCAAAGACAGACAGCAAGATAGTGCATGGCTCTACAGAGGCAGTGAGAGGAAGGACTGCAGCCTGCATTGTTTCCTCCATAGGGCTCATACAGAAGCCAGGAGGCTATGGAAAAAACCTCCTTTACCCCTGTGTGCTGGGTGAATCTTTTCACATACAAAACCATCACGAAGGCGACAGGCTTTAGGCTGGGACACCAGACAGATGAGGTCCCCTCAGCCAAGAGACAACAATGGCAGCCCAGGGGCTCTGCCTGGTCTCCTCCCCAGACAGATCATTTCCATACTGAGTAGTGTTATTCATGAGGGTGCCTGAGGGCCCCACTGGTGCTCAGAGACTTTTATAGAGCTGCAAATCCCAGCTGCTCCAACGGGGAATAAACAGCTGTGAGTACCAGCCAGAGAGATTTACCAGTGCTGGGGCTGTGGAGCAGCAGTTTGCAGAGCTTCCATGGGATTAATGGAGAGGAAGGTGACTGGGAATGAGGGCTGGCCTTTAACACCCTGTCCTTGTCATGATTATTTGTTATTCCACCCCAGAGGGAGGCAGGAAGGAGGGCTGAGGTGCAGGCTGGAAAATACTGGGAGGTATAAGCAATGATTTAGAACTCATGTCCTCGGCTGGGCCCCTCTGCCAAGGGACCAAGAAGTTCCTAGCTGTGCCTCCTGAAAAAACTGTGCCAAATCCAGTGTCTGTGGGAAGGGTCAAGGAAAATGAACAGCCTTAGAGGCAAACTCTCTGGTCCCGCATCTGCAGGGAGAATTGTCAGGTTCAGAGCTGAAGCCAGCTGCTGGAGGATGGTTGCAGGATGAATTACTCCCAGCTCTGCCCTCAGTCTGGAGAGAAAGATAACGAACGGGTTTTATGTCACAGGCCACATGGCCTGCCTTTCTGTCCTTTGCATCCCTAGGTTCCTTCTATTTATACATCCTCTGGCTGCCGGGCAGATCTGAGGTATTAAAAAGAGAGTACCCTAAAGAAATGCAGCAAAGACTTTGCTATCTCAGACTCACGGCAGAACAAGATATGAAGCTGAAGGAGCAACTATCACCTCCTGCAGAACCCAAAGCATCCCCCCAGAGAGCAGTGCACCGCTGAGCAGCCGTGGCTACAGCCACCCTCTACTGAGACTTATCTAAGGTGAAGTAAAACAGCTGTGGCAGAGCAAGAACGTTGCACATCTTTTGCTTATTTTCCACAGGCTGGGCTACTGCTTTCCTTTCAGAGGGTGGCCCAACTAAGAGCACGCAGCTACAAGGACTTCTGAAAAATGCAGCTGAAGTAGCTCTGGTGGTCACATACCCCAGCATACCTATGGGGTACAGGCGTGATGGATGTTGTTGATTTTCCTGCGCAACACTGAATTGCCTTTTTAGATGGGAGTTATCAATTTTGCTGCCATAGCAACCCCAAAAGTCACCTAGAGGACAGTCTGTCTGGGAGAGCAGAGAGGGTTTACGTATAAGATCAGAAGGAGTCAGGGTTTCTGGGACTCCGGGCCCAGGCTGGAGGGTGTGAGACCCCAGGGACTGTAGCGGGGCAGGCTGGGTTTCCCCAGGCAATGGGGACTACCTGTCCCACTGACCACAAGGCTCTTCCTTCATCAGAACAGAGGAATCAGCCCTGGAAAAGGGTGCTGGAGTTGAATGTCACAGCCCAGCTGCTCTTCCAACATCGTTTCTACACAACCTCCCTCCCTCACAAACCTGTGTAGAGTTTAACAACACAAATGCCCGCTATCCCTTTGCCAGATTTGGTTGAAACCTGTCAAAGGGTTCGAGAGCTGTAGGAGGGGACAGAAAAGCCATTGCCTTTTCTCACATGTATCCTATGCGGTGTGTTCTGATAAGCTCCCTTTCCTTAGAAAACCAGGATAAAACTGGCATACTTCAACCGTTTCAACTCTCTTCTGTAAATGTTTTCAAAACCAGAAGTTTAGCAAAACTGCACTTTGCAATGCAAAAGGCCTCAATTTAGCTAAATTGTTATTTTCCAAGCAAAAATTTTGCTGCAAATTCCCCAGGCAGCTGTATTCAGCAGCTCAGAGAAACCAGGGTTTCCTTCCTTCATTCTAAGGTTTATATGTGAAACTGTACATTTCAAGTACGTTTCTGCCTGTCCTAAACTGATTTTGACTTCCCATTCCTACTGAGTGCTTTAAGTGTATTAATTTTATTGATAGACATTGTCAAACTTGCATCTAGGAAGCTAGCTCTGAGCAGCACATTTTCTTTCCAATCTGACCCACTGAACATTGATCACAAACAACGATTTCTTCTGCTTTCCCATCATCTCCGCAACGCCCTCTTTTTTGTTTAGAGTTTATGGTCACTGACTCTGCATTGTGTCATTATTTGCCTTTGTTCCGTGTTTTAACCTTTGTTAGAGACTCAGCCATTGTGCAATTTCTGTTCAGTGACCTACAACACCCTAATTTAGTTGGCATTTTGATCTTGGATTCCTGGTGAACAACCCATCCTATGCAGTGCTTCTTTCCGTTTCTGTTTTCATCACTTGCCCTCTTTCACTCCCTCCTACCTCCAAGAAGTCTCCTGCGTGTTTTCTTACCCTCTTCACACTCCACTCCCCCTCTCCTTAAGTTGTCTCTCACCCATTCTCACTCTTTCTTTCTTCCAAATAAGCTTCCCCAATCCCCCTGCTTCTCTCTCAATCCCTGCACCGTGTCATGTTACCAAGAGGTACTGCGATGAAAGAAGGCGCCTGCTCATCCTCACAGAACGAGTCTTATAATTTTGCCAGAGCAAGAAATGTTGGCAGATGAGATAACGACCATAAAAACCAACTCTTGGGAGTAAAGCCCATCCATTTCCTGAGGACAAGCAGCACGTGCATGCATGTGGTCTTCACCATCACAAGAGGGAGTTGCTACCGCTCGTTTGCATTTTGCTCCCGGAGTTTGAGAGGAAGGAGATGGCCTAAAGCAGCACTCTGGCCAGCTCCTGCACCGGAGCGCTTCGCTGCCTTGACACTCGGCAGCAGTAAAGGGGGGAACCTGTGCAGAGCATCACATCTTTCCAACCACATTTCAGGATCCTCTCCCAGCAGCCTGGAAGGAGCAGACTCAGCCTTGTAGTGCCCAGCTAAAGCTCTATCAGAGTACTCCTAAGGACAGGGAGCCAGAGCTCTTCATTTCCTCACCTACCTTCCCCAGGTTCCCCAGTGGCTGAGCTCAACTGTGGTGTTCGACAACCACGACAACATCAGGACAGTGCTGTTTTGAAGTCTAAATGCTCAGAGCATAATTTCTCCCAGGTCACCTCCCTCTGTCCCCATTGGCTTTCACTCTCTGATGTATTCCTCTGTTCAGCTAGAAGCTGCTCACAGAGGAACGTGCTCACGTTTCTCTGGCTGTGGGGATACGAATATTGCAAGGCCTGGGAGACAGCAGCTGAACCAGGAGGGCTGTCTGTGCTAATTTCCCACTGTGACACAATGCCTAACAACTTGTCCTTCGTGCAGACAAGTCACAAGGTGCTGGTCTTGCTCAGGCAGCACAGAAAACACCTTAACCACAGGACATCATCAGGTCAAGACAGAGGGACGGACAGAAACTCAGTGCCTTGCTTTTTCAGTCTGACAAAAGCAAGAGGAACCAGTGGTGTTCATCTTCTGAAACATGGCCTGAGATCTGCTATGCAATTACTCAAGATAGTTTAGATAGGAGGTAAAATAGGAAGGTAATTTAGAAATGAGTGGAGTCCTCTAATTACGATAGTGGTCTGCTTGTCTTTGTATGGTTAGGGTCACATTCACCAATCCTAACGGGTCAGCAGCCTGTACGTGCCTGTGCAGAGTTCTCCACACGTCAGCTGGCTGGGAGCCCTGTGTCAGCGCAGCCCTCTTGTTCCTCCCTCCTCGCATCCAGGCAGCCAGGTGAAATACCAAGCCTGGGAGTCACGCTCAGCCGTAGTGCAAGCCCAGGAACGTCCCAGGGATGCAGGAGCCACGTTCTGTCCAGTGTGCACACACTCAGGGGAAACGACACATGTGGAAAAACACCTGGTGGGTCTTTCGCCAGCTCCTGAATCTCTCCTTTTCTGTCACCATGGTGGCATTGTAATGAGGACAGGAAAGAGGAAGATAACACTGAGGAGAGGAAAATAAGGCCTGTTTTTCTCTCTCTCTCTCCTGTTTAGAATGAAAGGCAAACGGTGGCACACGGGCCCATCAGATCTGTCAGCACGACAACTGGCAATGGGAGGGAAGGGGAAATGCTATTGTGTGCACCATTCTGCTTGGCGGACTCCTCTTCACTGGCTCGGGGAAGGCGAGAGAAAACAGAGGGAAAACAAGATGCGGGTGTTCAACGGGGAGCCAGAGACAGTTGTTATCAAAATGGAAATGCGCCTCTTTGTTGATGAAGGTGTATCTGCTTCCCATTGTCTCTTGTGCCAGCCCAGTGAAAGGTTCCTTTGATGGATCCGTGTTTGTGCACCGGCTATGAAATTGCTTTAGAAGACAAAGGGATTGTGTGCTTATTGGTAATGAAAAGGAGGTGAGGACCACGTTTCTCTAACCCTGGCTCGCCACACGAGCGCAATTTCCCTGGGAGCAGCTGTCAAAGGCTTGCAGAGAAAATTGGAAGGCTGAGACTGGATGAGGGGCCAGTGATGAAGAAGGAGAGTTGCTGCTCTTTTGCAGGGCTAATGTGGCCATCTGCTCTGATTTAACGGGCCTGCTGCAGTCCAAGTGTTTTGAAGTCTACAGGGCCACTTGTTCCCTTCTCCCCAGTATATTGGCTTCCATCAGGAGCCAGTGAGGACAGGGTGGGAGCACAGCACTGCCTGCCACTTACTGCCCAGCTAGACCACTGTCCAGACACTGAGATGGGACCTTACCCAGCTGTGGAGAAGAGAGGAAGAATTCACAGATGGAAGAGCCCAAGGGCTGAACATCTCTCCCCTTTATACTTGCCCTACTAATCACCAGTGATCTTATCTGGAGAGAGGACCAGGAATAGAAACACATGTAAAGCAGCATCAAAAGTGCAGGACTAACACTCTCAGTAAACGCATCAGGCCCTATAACACCACCCAGCAAAGCTGTCAGAGGTTCGGCACTCAAAGCATCTCACAGCCGCTCCATCAGGCGGCAGCGGCACTACGCTGTCATTCGGCCTCTGCATGGCCCACTCCTGCACTGCTGCACACGCCTGTCCTCACAATCACAGCTGAACGTGCCAAAAAGTGCTTTGCACCTGGACCGCTCCCTCTTTACCCACTTCTCATACTCAGTTTCTCGCACACATCTCCAAGCCCAGCAGCGTTGCACGATGCTCGTGCCATCCCTACTCCCTCCACTGCCCAACCTGCCTTTTCCCCGTCCATCCCGCTCCCTCACGCACAGCCCGGGATCGGTGCGTCCGTGTGCGTGCAAACGCTGTATCAGTGCACGCACAGGTCTGCTCATTAACTAATAGTGCCCTTAACAGGAATGCGCTGCTTTCTTCACCTCTCCTTCCTCGGACGGTGAGTTTAATCGCCCAGTCATGCTCAGGCAGGCTCGCTCCGTTATCTGGGCAATAAAGCCCTGCTTTATGGCAGAGAGACGCCTCAGCCCGAGCTGTCAATTTCCCACAGGGCCTTATCAGCTCTCGCAGACGCTGTAAGGCCGTCGGAAATGAGACGCGGGATTCGCATGTCTAACAAGCGGGGTTAAATGCCTTTTTTTTTTTTCTTCCTTTGCTTTTCCCCTCAATCGCTCCCTCTTCTCTCCAGTTACAACACTGACAATGGCTTTAAAAGGATAGTCTTGCCCGGTTCCTGCTAGAAGATGTAAATTTATCGTAGTCTGTTCTTTATTTGATTATCAGTTTATTAAAACTGCCTGAGGTGATAGCATTTCTTCTAGAACAAATCCTCTGTACTCTCCTTTAATCTGTTACCAGCTCTACTGCCAAGACAAAGGCAAGTGGCTGCGGCTTGTTTGGGGGAGCATGTCTCCTTTCAGCGGGAAGAGATGGGAGCACAGCTGGGTTTCAGTGGTGTAGCCAAGCCATGGTCCCATGCCCTTCAACACAGAGGAGCTGCCTGCCAGGAAGGAGCGTCTCAAAGATGTACTTGTCAGATTCTCTTCTGTCTTAGACCTACTCAACTTCAAGTGTGCAGCTGCTGGTAATAATCAACCCAAACCTAATCCAGGACACCCAGTTATGCTCCCTAATGCAGAATTTTGCTGGAAGTCACCACAAGTATCCAATTGTCATCCAACTACAGGAAAAGATGTGACGGGTTTTTCCCAGGCCATCCTCAACAAAGTCCGTTCATATTCAGAGAGCCTGCACTCAGGGACTCCAAACTGTTATTGCACCAAACTGTAACTCCTGCTGGAAGCAGTGCCTGGTGCAGCCCCAGCCCTTCGGAAGCTGCATTCAGCCTTCCCTCTTCCCCATACCTCTGCCAGCCTCTGGAAAGCATCAGCCTCCTTCATCCCTCTCGGCAGCTGCAAATGCCTGTTCCCCTTCTCCCGATCTGCCCTCCAGCTCAGCCACAAGCGTACAGCAGCATTTTTACAGTGACAGTAGCTTGTTATAGACTGCAGTGCCTGCCACATAAAAGTCAGCAGCAACATAGAGGAGCAATTAATGATAATGGTTGACATTTTATATAGTGTCTTCCTGTTTAAGTGTTCCAGGGCACTCAGCAGGTTGCATCAAAATACAGTCCCTTGTTTCCTCCAGAGCCACAAAAGTAGCCCCATGGGGAGTGAAACATGAACGGTGGGTTCGTGGCTTGTGGTAAGTGTTGTCCAGGAACCTTGGTGGGTAGGCAGAAGGGAATGTTGACTCCCTTTCAAACTGGAAGAGATCATCCAAATATTTAAATCAGTTTTAAAAATCCTCACTTGCACGTCTAACAATGACCAGGATTCAGGGTTCTTTTTAAGACAATGCTGTTGGATTTCCTGAAGGCTTTGGGGCACAGCTTGGGACAGATTTACATTTGGCTGAGAGGAGAAGTATCCTCCTACACTATTGCAGGACCTGAAACTTGGACTCTGGAACACAGGTCAGAAGAGAGGTGGAAGCCTTCAAAGATGTGCTAAATTCCCTCCTCTTCTCTCCTTGCTCCTTACAGAGCTTTTGAAAAGAAAGCTGCCTTCAGTGCTGATGACCGTTGCAGGACAAGGCATTGTGGCTTGAATTAAGGCAGGTTTCATCCATCCTGGGGGATGTGCATACTGCCAAGGCTAACGCCTCCCACACTCAGTGATGTTTCTGAAACATCTTCATCACAACTGAGGCCTGTCTCAGCTGACCCGTAATTTAATTTTCTTCCTTTCTATCTTAGACATCTACATCTGGGAGGAAACTCAGGTGATCATCACATCCCTCCCTCTTTCACTGAAGCTCAATCATATATATCCAAAACGTCCTTGCCAGATGCTGGCAAAGCCCACCTTTATAACCCTCCGAGGGAGAAGATTCAATGACCCTGCTGGATATCTTCTTCTGTGCCTCACTCCTCTCATAATGAGAAAGCTTTTCCTTATACCTCACCAGAGTTGTCTTGTTGCATTTTTCCCTCTCCCCTTCATTACAAATAAATAAGTAATGAACCAAGCAGTTTTCCTGCCTCCTTTGCTCAGTAAGAACTTTTGACGCGAGCCATAGGGGATGAGCCCCACCCAGAACTTAATTTGTTGTTCCCAAGCAGGAGGCACTTGAGATTAAGACCTGAGACTTAGAGAAAATTAATTTGCACAAGAGGTATTTATGCAATATGTTGATTATAAAACAGCACTCCAGGATTCATATCCCCACAATGAATGTGGTGCCTCAGGGCTTTAAGCTCCTCACTCACATGTCAGTGTTACAGGCAGAGATGGCTGAATAATTCATCAATAATCCTACAAATTTGGCTTCCATTCCTGTCTATGAGCTCTCTGCATGAAGATGTCTCTCCCAGAGTCTATTCATTAGGTGAGGTTACTCATAAAAATGGCAGAGAGACTCTGGGTGTGAAACCCTGGTCCTAGTGGAAGTTTTGAATTTGCTTTGTTTTGCAGCAGGAATTAGGTGTAAAAATTCAGGACTCGAAAGAAGAGCTGTCTCAGATTGGCTATGCTGCTCACATGGTGCTCTATCTGTCTCCTGAGTAGCTGAACTCAACCCCTGGAATGAGTTTCCAGGGTGAATAAGAATATCACATTTGATTTCCATTAATGTGCTATAACACTGCTTAAAATTCACTTCTCTCAGACTGATCTATCTATCTGTCTGTCTATCTGTATAATTTTATTTCTAGAGCACCCATCACTGCACCATCTAATTATTAACTCGTCCACTCGAATGTTTGCTGCAAGCTCACATCAAAGGCACGTAGATACAACCGGGGTACATCAGCTGAAAAAAAGCAGATATTGTCTGAAATCTGCTGGCCAAGACATTTCCCTATATCTAATCCCAGGCCCTTTTAAACTGCTGAACGACATTTGCAAATCCAGATGGGGGTGGAGGTGAAAATAAATAAGAGCGTAGATTTGCTCCGGACTGACAAAGTTTCACTGGAAATGGCAAAATCTGATGTAAGGGAGAAGAGTATGATTATTATTTGTATTGCAGGAGAGTCTGGGAGCCCGCAGCAGAGCGTCAGGACAGTGTGCCTACAAGCAGCCAGGGAAAAAACTGGAAAGGCTCAACAGCAGCTTTCCAGCAGGCAAGAGGTGGTGATAATACTCGGAGACGAGGCACAAAGAAAGGGTAGATCACATCTTGAGAAACATAAAAGGAACCAATACAGAGAAGGGATTACTGGGATCATTTGGGGAATGACAAACCTGGAAGAGAAGGGGGGTGGCATTTTTGTCTAACAAAAGGGGAGGCTGGAAGGGCATCTGATGTCTGTGGCTAGAAACAGCACAAGATAAAGGAGGAGGGAAGGTCAGTTCTCCAGCTAAATAGTAACAAAGAAGAGAGGCAAACAGAGAAAAAGATTTGTGGCTACAGCTAGGCCAGAAAGGAGGAGGACACTCTGCCATCAGGGCAACCAGACCCACTGGTATTTATAGGAATAAACACTAACCAAACAGAAGATGCTCTCCGCGCTGCAGAAGGTCACGGTGCACAGAGAGGACCAAACTGGTCACACCTGCCGAGAGCCAGTGCCACTGGGGCTGCCTGTGTTCCCGGCCACTCATTTCCTGGGCATGCCAGAGCGCTCCCAGGAAATAAGCGTAGATTTCCCTGACAGTTTTCCCACAGACCTTAAACCTTCCCTGGCTCAAAGGGAGGGAAAAGTAAAGCACGTGGCTGCCGGCAAACGCTGCCTGAATGAGTCACTCTCCCCTCACCCTGGTTCCCTGCCGTCCCCACCAGGTGACAGTTCATGTGGGAGGATAAATATAAATAAAGAGAAGGAAGCTGAAGCATTTTGATGACTCATGTAATATTCATTTTGAATTAATTTGTACATGATTCTATAAAAAAGATACATTCCATAAGATTATTTTTGCGAGCTCTAATTTGCTGCTGGCAAGGAGCACCGCTTGGGTCTTTTATGGGTATTAGTTCCATAGTGTATAGCAGGAGGCAGAGGAAGTTTAATTATGATTCACTGAGCCACATTGTGGGTATGTTTTAAAGCCACTTAATTAGTGTAGAAATATACAGCTGTAATTATCCTGAAATATGGCCTAATTAACCTATGGAAAACCCATACACGTGGCTCAGGAAACTTGGAAGCATTAATAGTCTATTAATACACCGGAGCTGACAGCCTGTCATGCTCACATTTGGGAACAGGAAGGCAGAAGCTCCTTAAGCGTGAGCTCCCATTGAGAACAGCTACCTGTGGAAGGCACAGTCTGACCTTCCTCTGTGCTGGGAAGGACTGGGGTGGGTCTGGTGCACATCCCGCCGCAATCTGTGTATTTGAGCTGGAGTCAAGTGGTCCAGCTCTTCTACTGATCGCCTCAGCCCCTTTCCTCTGTTCTGTTCTCTAATCCTGAAATGCATCTCCCTGTGTCTCCTGTCCTACACCCTTCCCACTCACTGCAGCCCTCAGCAGGCATTTCTGGAGGCTCTGGAAACACACAGGGTGTCCTCAGCCACTTCGGCCGTGCTCTGTTATTTTGCCCTCTCTAGAACTAGAAACGATTAAATGCTGCAATGCACTCTTCTCTCGTGGATGAATTCCCAGCCCTGGAGCGGAAAGCAGATGATCAGGGAGATAGCTAAAGCAAAAAAAAAAAGGTGATGGCAAAAGGTCTTGTGTTTATTCCTGGGTGTTAAAGCTGTTAAAACCAGGAAGGACCAATTATCTTTTCAAAGACACATTGATGTCATAGGGTTTCCCAAACCATCTTGCAGCCCCAAGAAATCAGGCTTGTATTTTGCCCTCGGAATTCTGTGCGTAGGAGACTTCACAAAGCAGAACAGCAAAGTAACACCTCATCCCTCGGACCCACCATTTTATAAATGAGGAAACTGAGGCACAAACTTGGAAGTTAAATTCCCTAACCATGCTTTCCTCCTGCCCAGCTCTAACAATCAGCTTGTGCTGCCTCTTGGCTGCGAAAACATCCTGATTTTAACGGAGCATTTAAAAGGGCATTTAGTCCCACCTGAGCTAAAGAAGCAGCAGAGAAAGACAGTCGCTGAACTGGTCGGGAGGGGTGATGGGGGCTGAAAGGAGAGAGGTGGAAAGGGAAGACAGGAAGGGAGCAGCTGGTGTGAAGCTCTTTAGGCAGAGCACATAACCAAATATTCAAGCGGCATCTTCATCCTTTGGTGATCAAAGCAACAGAAATTGAATCCGGCTGTAATCATCCACAGGGTAGTTTGCTTAAAACTCCCCTAATTATGGAAGTGCAGAAAATTACTGCTCCATGATGAACTGAATAGGAAATTGAAGGCTCCTACAACCCAACTACTGCCACTGCAGCTTAAAAGGAAGAGACAAGAGAGGTTCAAAGAAAAAGGAGAGACAAAGAAATAGACGGGAAAGTGGTAGGATGTGTGAGCAGGCGGCCAGGGAGCGGAGGGGAAGACCAAGAAAGGTAATTGTCTCTCTCCCAGTGTCTGGGAGGGCACCAGTTTTGGAAAGCTGTGAGCTAAAGAGAGCACCGAGAGGAATATAGGCCTTGCTAAGCTGGCCCTTCCACTTTGCCAGTAATTCTGCTGTGACACACCTGACACTGGACCACAAGCAATATTTTATCCAGAGCTCCTGGTTGAAACTGAAAGGACTCTTCTGAGTACCATTCTGTCTGACAGACAAAGATAGGGGAATGTCTCTATATAAATAATCTGAATTATTGCATCCCAGAGTGGCAGTTTCTCATGACAGATAACAGCAGATGCCATAGAGGGCTCAACCACCCAGCTGAACCACTTACGGATAAGGGGCTGGAAGAGGGTATTTGCTCTTTAACAGTATTTGCTCTTTAAAAAATACCTATCTCTTAAGGTGGTTCTCACCCCTGCTCAGAGGAAGCCCTCCCCTCATCCTCTTCAGACAAGCTGCTGTGATGGGTGGATCCCAGCTCAGCCCTCCCCTGCTACCAGGAAGAGTGGTTCTGAGTGAAGCTCTCACACTGGGACCATGGGTCCCTTTCTCCGACTGCTGGGACAGTGATGACACTGAGCGACATCTCGAGGGGGCATTCTGTTTTCTGTGGTTCTTTTGTCCTGTTGAAGCAGGTGGCATCCTTCAGTGTGTCTGGGGTCCCTTCTCTGGACAAACATTTGCTGCGCTGTGGTTCCCCTGAGAGGGACCCGGAGCACACTTGCCTTGCTCCGGATGTTCCGTGTTGGGCGTGAGAGAGAAGCTGGCTTCATCTCTCTCAGGAGCACACAGAGGCTGTCATTAAGCAGAGCACTTTGCTTACTTACTATCAGTGTCACTTCAAAAGCCCTATGTTCACTTAGAATGAAGAGATCAACAATGCAGAGCAGAGTATGTGCTTCTAGCAATCACTGGCAGCTGGTTTGGCTCCAGGTTCCTTCTCCCAGAACTGTGTGCTACAGTACATCAAAAGCTGCTTAAAGGAGTCAAATAATCCTCCAGGGAATACCACCCCCATTAGAAATCAGTGCTGGGGCGGGAAAACACCACAGACAAGTGTAATTCATCCCACCAGCATGTTTCTACTCAAATTATCATCCAGTTATTTCGAAATAAATGACAACAGAAAATAACCACTGACCCAAAACCCGTGTATTTTTGCTGCTCTTCACCTGCAGAGGCCTGAGTAGCTGCGATGTAGCACCTATGAGCAATCTGCAGCTAAAGCCTTAGTACCTATCATTGTGGGAGAGTTCAGGTGGGAAGGGACCCCAGGGGATTTCTAGCCCACCCTCCTGCTCAAAGCAGGGCTATCTGTGGGTTGAGAGCAGGTCACTGAGGACTTGATCTTGTTGAGTTCTGAAAACTTTCACAGTCCCAGCCCAGCCTGAGCAATCTCTCAGGGCAATGATGCTGATGACTGGTTTATGGGCTTAGCAGACATCCGTGGAAGAGGAGGAAACAGATTTGGGGAACAACATGGCAGAAGAACAGAGGGGCTTTTTCAGGAGTGTGTTGTTCTCCTTCAGTCACAATCACTGGCTGCTCTTTGCTGTCACAGTCACTAACTCCAGCAACAACCTGAGAGAGTTGTCTGCCCTCCCAAGGTACCCCCAGAGCCCAGCCAGCTGCAGGTCTCAGGTCTGTCTTTGCACATACCCTGCCTTCTGTTTAAATGGAGGTGTGTGCAGTTCCTGGTAATAACATGGGACATTAGCCTGCTGATTACTTTGCATAACAAGAGGATTGCAATTAACATGATGATCCTTTCTTGTGTTTGAGCAAGTTGGCATGGGTCGTGAAGTTGGTGTAGCGAAATGATCCAAAGGGAGTTATTTATCTAGCTGTAAAGGGGCTGTGCTCCTGCACAAGCTCTTTCCTAACCCAGACAGGACAGGAGTTTCCAGCCTGTTTCCACCACGTTTCCCAAGGCCTTTCCACATTGTCCCATGGAGAAATGCTTCCAAAAATAAGTCCTGGGTCATTCCTATCACTTGAAAAGCCCATCCTTTCCATTTCCTTTTCCCTGCGAGCATTATTAACAATTCTAAGCAACTCTCCCCCAAAACAAAAGTTTCAAACTCTGTAGCATCTTTTGGGGGTCCAAAAAGTGAAGTTTTAACCATGTAAGAACAGCTCTTTCTCACAGAAGAAGAGTGTTTTATCAGGATGTAAAGCTCTGCAACAGAACAGTAGATGTCCAAATTATCTGTCCTCACTCCTTACACTTCAGATACAACATAGAGTTAATGTCTCTTTTTTTTCATGTATCTCCTTGTAAAGCCAGATGAATACAGGGTTTTAAAGACTCTGAGCACACGCCTGTGCACAGCACTATCCTATTTTTTTAGCCCAGGTTCCCCCCCTCCCTGAGCTGTGTATTTCATAGTCAACTTCCAATACAGTTTGTACCTTGTTTTGCATAACTCTAAATTACTTCCTTAATGAAAAAAAAAGCCAAGCAATTATAAAACAAATACACAAAATATGAGCAGCTAATCTTTCCCTTATATTGCAAGGATTAAATAAACAGAAATATCAGCAGAAAGTATTCTAGACACGTTGGGCTGCCATAAAATTTAGTAGGTGAACTGTTAATTTACATATTCCCAAAATTCAATAGGGTGACACTTTTGAAATTAAAAACTGATGATACAAATGGCATTTAAAGTTCATTTAATATTATTTATTAAAATTCCACTGACAAATCTGTCATATGTATAGCAGATCCTATTACTAGAAGAACAAAAAAAAAGCAATTGAAATCAAAACCCAACCCACCACTGAAGTGTCTATTAAGGCAGTAGATGAGAATTTGCATTATCAAATCATCCTAACAGGAGATTTTACAAATGGAAATGTAAACTGTAGTGGGTTTTAAATGTTAATTTATACCAATAACTAGTTTTATAAACAGAGTTGACTACGTTTCTCCTAAAGACAATAAGAAAATGTTTCTCTGGGGTACTGCGAGTAGCCAAACAGCAGCAGTTGTATTTCTGAATAACAAATACACAACCACCTGGGATTAGGTCGATGAAGTGCACTCGAATGGGTAGTGCAGGGCATGGTCTGTCAGTACAGTGGGTCTGTCCCTGTTTTTTGCTTCCTCTGTGACTCTGAGGATGGCCCTCTTCTGACCTGTAGGTCTTGCTTCCCATAGGTCTTTATGGGATCACTCATCTGCAAAGCCTGGGCTCGGGCCACCTTGACCCCATAACAATGCTCTGAACCCTCCGACGCTGCTACAAATTCTCTTTCTCTCTGACTGAATCCATTCTAAGGAGCCCTATCCGTCAAGGAGTGCTGTTGGCTCTCCCCGAAACATATCCCTGGATCCTAAAAGCCAGGCAAATCATGAATCCCTACTGCCACGCCAGGCAGCGCGATGGAGCTAGTGATCCCCTGGCTGACGCAGAAGATGGCTGCAGAACACTGAAAGGGAAGCCAGCCCTTGGCCCGAGGCTTGGAAAATTATTCCCGCTAGCCGAAAAGATGTAGAGGAAGACTCTTTCTGCACAAAGCGAAGCATCCTGATTTAAATGACAGACGATTCATGCGCCATCTAAAAGAGGCTAGATATTTGGATTTCTTTTTGTTTGTCTATTTATTTCCCTTTCACATAAATATGGAAGGAAAGCATTGCAGGTGAAATGGTGCATGGAAATTAATCTGGTTCATAGTCCTCATAAATATTAACGGGCTGGTAAATATGTAACCTTATTTCTTTTTCCCCTCTGCTCTCATCTCTTCCAAGTTATTTTCACCAGGAAAGGTTAAGTAGCTGCTGTGGTTGTGTTGGTAAATGAGACCATGGCAAAAGGGCAAGTTTTCACCCAGCCCCAGTACCTGCAGTGGTGCAATTACAGCAGCGCTACCCACGTGAGAAGTGATTCTGCACCACAACAGGGTTTCTCATGGCGTGGCTGCAGAGCATGGTCCGAGGAAGGTTCTGCCTCACCAGCTGCCTTGGCCACAGGGGTAAACTGAGGCACCCAGGGGTGATGCAGCTCAACCTCGCATCTGGTGGCGGCAGGTCCTGGTGCTCTGCCCTTGCCAGCAGCTCGCTCTTTCTTTCTAGAGAGCATCTGTTCTTTCCCCTTCCAACTATTTCACCTGATAAACAACTGAGTGAGAAATTAACAAACACTTCCATTTGGACTGTGATAAAATGTGTGCGTATCGGGGGGAAAGAGTGGAGGAAAACTTCATCTGCAGATTAAAGCAACAGGCCTTGTCTCTAAGGAATTCAGATGGGGGCTTGGAGGACAATGGTGCACACCCCGAGCTAGAGGAGAGCTTTGTGCCAGAGGAGCGACTTGAGTGAAAAGGGCTCTGTGGCATGAAATGCAGAAGTGAGTTTATAGCAGTAGGATTTATCTGTTACTCCAAGCACCCACGATATTATTAATATGACTATTAGAAAAGCAAATGGATGGAACCATTAGGCCATATAATCCCTCAGAGTCTGGCAGTAGCTATAAAAAGTGAGTATTTATGGGCAGGGCGCTTAAGTGAACTCAGGCAACAGATGCCCTGAGTGGGACCAGGGGGAAAGGGGAGAGGGAAGGGTCAGTGCTTCTCCCTGAGCAGCAAAGGAGAGAAGAGGGACATTGTCCTCAGTGAGAAAAGGTTCTGCTGAGTCCCTTCAACCTTCAGGGGCTTAGGGGTGAGCGGCTGTGCACAGCTCTGTGTAACATGCTGCTTCCTCTGCTAAAACACGCTCCCTACAGAGCTTGCCTGTGCCTCCTTGGACCTCTGCTGCTGAGGCTGGAGCAACTTGCAGGATTTTCCATTTCGTACTAAGCTTCTGGGTCACGGGGGGACATCCTCCTCACGTGGTCCCAGTCATGGCCAGGGAGCAGGATCCTGCGGCACCCCACACCCAACACACAAGTCTCACGCAACCCCGTGTGGGAGAAGTGCCTGTACTGCTGCTGTACAAGGTGCAGCTTTGGCAGGTACTGGTGTCAGGGGAAGCAAATCAGTACGACAGAAAGCTTGTTCTCATTTGTCCCTGGGCCACAGCCGCCCTGAGCTGAGCCAGCGCCTTCCTCAAGGCAAAATCCGTGCCTCAAACTGCCAGCTGTTTGGAGTTCCCCTCGCTCCACACACCTCTCTGCTTCTGCCCATCTGTGCCACTCCGCAACATGAAGCAAAAAGACCCCACGTTTCCAGAAGAGGAATGTCTTTTCCAAAGCACTCTCTACCTCCTCAGATAGTCCAGGGCTGATGCAGTCAGAGAGCTGGCAGCTGGGCTTGTTCACTGAACAAAACAAATCCTCTGCCAGGGAGCCCAAGTTGTCTCCTGCCCCATGCAAACCAGCACAGAAAGATCTGTAAAATCCATCCAGACATGGGCAAGGGCCTTCCCCACCAGCCTGGCCTGGCCTCTCCCAGCACATATTAAACACTATGGAAGTGCCAATCACAGGACTCCTTCCCTTAAACTCCTCATTCCCCATCTTGATTTGTCATTTGCTGAGCAGCTGCTTCTCTCGCCTCTAAAGACATCTGTCCTTCCAGCAGTGACACTGAGGCCGTGCAGCCTTGTGACGCTGACAAGTGGTACGGGAGTAGTAAGAAGATCTGAAGCAGCAGGCTTAGTTATCCCTCTTC
This sequence comes from Baryphthengus martii, assembly GCA_013396935.1. NCBI lineage: Eukaryota > Metazoa > Chordata > Aves > Coraciiformes > Momotidae > Baryphthengus > Baryphthengus martii. The sequence continues at coordinate 57,543 of VWZK01009513.1, read as the reverse complement.
CTTCCAATTCCTGCAGCTCTGGGCTAGGCCATGAACTGGTGTCATCCACACTGAGCACGAGTGGAAGACCACCTTTGCTGTACGAGAGTCAGAAGAGAGAGCAAGAGGGGCACAGAGAGACCTACATAGAAAAACACACACTTTGAGGAAAGGAGTGTTTCTCTAGCAGCTAACAATTGTGTCCTGCTGATTTTATTTCACATGTCCATATTTTTCCACGCAACAGTGCAAGTTACGTAGGTTTCAAAGCAGTCATGCCATTTACTGTTAGCTGATCTTTTAATGCCTAGATTTATGAAAGATGGCACCCTCTGTTTTTGTGTTTACAGGGATCATTGTTGAATTGGAACTTATCCTGTTTTCATGAAAGGATTCTTCCCTTTTTGGCAGAGAAAACGAGTCTGTTTTCAAATCTAGCCTATGTGAAAGATCACGTGGCCATGAAGAAATTCTTGAATCCGTTCCAAATGGTGAATATCATGAAGGCAGATTTGTACCAAAACCTCTAACACTTGCAGTTTCAGATATTTTCAGCAGGGAAAACCCTCAGCTTGGCGAAATTTCACAGAGAAGACATATTTCACTGGCATGAGTCTTCCCGAAAGACAAAAATGTGAACCATATACAAAAGAAGGAGGAAAAAAGAGCCGCTGAGACTTTATACAACATTGCCATATTTACATCCTTCAGCAGGTTCCCTGAAAAGCAGCCATCACTGGAGAGGAGCAGAGAGCAAAAAACACCTGTAGAAATATATCAGGTGAGGATGCAGATGGGTACTTGGAAAATTACTCAAAATGAGAGAAGAAGGGGAGGCGGATGAAAATGGTGACAGAATTGGACCGTGGCCCTCATTTTAGTTCAAGCTACCAGGAGTGATCAGATATTGGAAACAACATCTCTCTGAAATCAAGCCACTCATCTTCCTCTACGGAGACGGATTCCGCAACCCAGCATCTGGCCTCTGTCCTGACCACGCAACACAACCTCAATCCCGGCCCTTCGTGCCCCTGTATTTCCTTTAATCACTCCTGGGCAATCCATTCCCTTTCTCTGCTGAAGCCATCGGGCCTCTTCAGAAGTGTGGAGCTCGGGCAGTAATTGCTCTGTCGCAGACTGACGTCTCCAGAGAGGCAGCTCGGGTCTTAGCAACAGAAAATCCAGAGGCAAAGCTGGAAAGCTATTAATGTTTAACACACAGGGAAGCTGCTGTCTGTCAGATGCTCCGATCACCCTGAACTTGGCAGGCAGAACGTGTTAGCACATCTGAAGCTGCTGAAGGATTTTATCAGCCTGACAGGACAAGGCATACCTGTCTCCCCTTCTGCTGTGTATCTAGCACAGACATAAAGAAGTGGACCCTATGGAACGGACGCTACCAGGCCCACATGTAGCTTTGACACATCAGCTCCCAGCAGCCTCAGGGGAGGACTGAGTTTGCAGGGAAAGCTTGAAATGCAGCAAGATTTGTTGGCCAGACCCAGCTGGGCCTGTGACGAAGCACAGGACAAAATGCTCCTTGCTGCTCCCAGTGATGCTGTTCCCAGCACAGACAGGCTGTGACCAGTCCTGAGGAGAAAGCAGGAGACCTACTTACAGCTCCAAACTGACATAGTGGCAGAGGAAGGTTAGGAACTTCTGCTCTTTAGACTCCATTCCAGCCCACCCCTTTGCTATGCCCACCAGCCCCCTGTTAGATGTAGCCAGGAAAGGCCCCCTTCCCTTTCTTCAGCTCCTGGTCTCTCCTCTGTCTCTGCTGCCCTTGATCCTCCTTGCTTTTAATTTGCAAATCTTCCTGTGTTCATTTTGCCTCCTGCCAGGAAAGCCTGCAACCTTTGAATCTAAGGCAGATGATGTCTAGCCAGCCTCGACTCGAGTCCCTCGTACCTTGTGGAATAACTATTACTGCTGCAAAGGAGCTCCCTGTTCTGCTGCACATGGGAAAGATTTCCAAGTACTGTTCAGGGTCTAGCAGGTGTCAGCAGATCCATTCTGGCAGGCTGACACCCATTGCCTTCCAGGCCCTCCTTGAGCAAGGTCTAGCTCTCCTCACCTCTCTGCCTGGACCAGCAAGAACTCCTTTCTCCTAAAGCAGCTTTTCTTAATGCATCACCTGACAATGGAAACACTAAGCAGAGTGCACAGAGCAGTTGGGATCAAGCCTTTGCTTCAACCACTAATTCCTTTTGTGAGTCTGGAGACACACCTACTTATAAACTCGGGTGAATGTGCCTTTCTATCCCTGTAGTAGGCCGTGGGGAATTTTAGTTTGTTGTGCCTGATGCAGTTGGAAACATGTAGTTTGTAGTTTCTCTGGTGTGTGCTTTTAGGAATTGCTACCTCAGGAGAGAATCCAGGAGATGAAGTTAAAGGTTAAGACATCACTATGGAGACAGAGGCTGTCAATGTAGCAGAGCTATCCTGCCTCTACAAAGTTCCAAGCATCCAAATTTCTGGCTAAAGAGGATGTAAAATAAAAGGGGCTGGGCAGGGGCTGGGAAGAGCACAGACCTTCCCCCAGACTGCATCTTCTCTCTTGGCTCTACAAACACAGATGCCCAGCCAGAAGGAACCATTGATCGGCATGAGTAATGGGGGCTTTAAGGAGGAAAGTGTGCCAGATCAATATGCAATCCACAGTACATGAATCACTCCAGCTTTTCCAATTTATTCACCTCCAAATCAAATGAATGAACAAAAGATAAATATATAGCCATGGGGAGCCTGGGGGCGAGGGAGTGAGGAAGGCAGGTGGGGAAGTAGACTCTCATATGGGATAATTAACTAGCTTTTATCATTCTAACAAAGCATTGAGCCAGTAAATCTATGAAAATGGGAATACTCCAGAGAGTCGTTACTGGCATAAAGCAGAGACTCTGGAGTTCTGCTCCTCTTCTCCAAGTTGCTTGGGTTGAGGAGGGGAAGGCAGAGCTGCCCATGGGGCCTGACATAGCCCCTGCAGCCAGCCAGGACTGCAGCCTCCTGCCTTCCAGCGCTCGGTATACTGAAGCTTCAGCCTCCCCACTGCACTCTCGGCCTTTTGCAGGCTGGGAGAAAGCAGCTGCCTGGTTAGATAGGTGCAGAAAACCTGGGCTGATTTAATTCAGTACAGGAGAAAACATATATTCTGAAGATGAAACAGAGAAACTGATTATATCCCTTTTGAGTCATCTTGGAAGTTCCTCATGTTCAAGTTAGAATATTTAGGTTGGCTTTGAGGATTACCCTGTGGATGGTCCACTCATTTGCTTTGCTGCTTTCTTTGAGGTAAAGGCTATTATTAGATGACAAAATGTGGTTTTAAAATGAGAGCTAATAAAGTTTTGTCTGATCCGAGTAAATGCCAGTTCAGCCTTTTAAAAAGGAAAGAATTTAATGCCTAAATATGTAGATACGCCACATGGTTTCATTACCTCTCAGACCTTCATTTTAGGGATCGGTTTGCTATTTCCTCAAAATAAATGATATTGCTGAGAGATCACATGCTCCTGCAAATTCCCTTCCATCTTGTCCCTCTGAGTTCTCCCTTCTCTTGACTTGGCCAAGGCTGAGGCTGAGCCTGCTCCCCATAAGCAGTCACCACTCTCAGAAAACTCAGATGAACACCCCTTGTCTCTGACTCATCTTCTTCTTATTTTCTCATCGAGAGGGTTGCCTGCACTGCCTTTCTCCATACCACCCTCCTCAGGCCTTCCCACCCCTGTCCCGTGGGGTTTCTCAGCAAGGAGATCTCTGGCTTTGAAGAAATGAATGCTGTTCTGCTGCTCCTGCCTCCTGATTATCCTGATTAATTACTTATCCAACAGGATTTGCTCTGCTTATTATCAACTTCATTAACAGGATAGCCATGGGAATGGGGAGACCTTCAAGGAGAGGAGCCAGGCATCAAATTTTATTTGTTTTACTATGGAAATATTTGGACAAAGCTTGTGTTAGTTTCTTCCAGGCTCTACCAATGTTTTCTGTTCCTTCTCCTCTATTTTTCTGGCTCCAGGCAGTCCCTCCCCTCATGGCTCCCATGGCACTACTTCACTCAGATCTGGTGGTAACTAACCCTACACCTTCTGTGGCAGCACCTTCATCCCACAGCTCCCACTGCGCCTCTGACATCTGCACATCCCTCATGCAGCCTCAACCTCAGAGCAGTTCTCTGCCACTGATCATGAGTCTCCCACGCTCACTACATGCAGTTGTCACACTTCTGATGAAATGTCCTGCTCAGGAGCACAAGTGACTCCTGAAGAAATAAGTGAGGTTGCAAAGAAGAAGGGGATGAGAAGTAAAAGAGCAGAAAAACCCACAGGTTCTGAAAAATATTGGGGTTTGAGTCTGGTGGTTCCTCTCCCCCAGGTCCAAATAGGCAGATGAGTGAGTTTAATTAAACTGCAATATTTCTTCTCCTATTGAGCCGATGGGCCTCTTGAAGCCATCTGTCTCTGACAAAACCATGTGTGTGATGTGGTGTTCCTTCTGTTCCAATCAAGAACCATCACTGCAGCACTATGAAACACAGTTTTTCTCATCACCAGACAGGAAGGCAGTCCCACCCTAGAGAGCAGAGACAATGCCCAGGCCTGGCACAGCAAGACAGAGTCCTCCCACAGATGTGCCCTGGGCCCAGAGACTGCAAGGTCTCCCAGAACTCAGTTCTGCAGATACCCCTCAGTGCACTCACCTTGCACCATACAGAGAAAAAAAATGGATGGGGCAGAAAATGATTTTTTTTTTTACTGACAGAAATCCATCTCAAATTGCGGTAAGAAGTCAATGATACTGCCAATTTTCCCAAGATGAGTAGTGGAAATAGAGTTTAGATTGGGTCACTCCACACTTTACTCCAATAACTTTAGATTGTTCCGTTTTGATTCGGAGCTTTGGGGTATTTTAAAGCGTACAGGTTTAAACTTCGAGCGAAACAGTAAATTTCAACTAAGACTCTCACAGACTTTGTGCCTTGATTGTATGAGACTAGGGTGCCTTGATAATTTTCAAACTCTGTTTTTCCAACCCAGAAAATTCATCATGAATGCTTCCAAATCTTGAATAGCTCTGTTGCAACAAATCAGCACTTTCAAGTGAAGGACAAAAATGCATCTCGGCAAAAAAATTGCCACTGTGTCTGCCTGTCAGAGGCAATCTCATGCTCACCACTCTCCTTCCAGTTCTCTTGTTCCCTCTTAATCTCCCCTCGTTCCCGACCATAGCATGTGACAGCTTCCCACCCTCTGCTGTACAAACACACGCTTTGCTGTGTACCCAGCTAAAGAGAAGAGAGATTTTGGAGAGCTGGCGCAGGAAGGGCGGAAAAGCCACTGCTTGCTTGAAAGGCTCAGCCTAAAATTACAGGGAAAATCTCAGGTGTGACTTTAACTTCCTTAGTGGCCTTGAGACCCAGTGGTTTTTCTGGGCTCCCTTTCCACACTGCCTCAGAGTGTCCCTCACTGGCAGATCCCCACTTTCTTGCTGTCCTCTTTATTATTCCTGCTGGGAACTTCTGGGCTGCCCAGCAACGTGCAGAGGAGAGATGAGGGGATTTGTTGCCATGTCAAGATTTTTAATTTCCCCATGTGGTGATGGTATCATGGCCCTGACAGTGTACTAAACACATGCCTTATCTCTCTGCCCATGGAAAAGCAATATCAATTTTGCAGCGTTAAGGGCTGAAGCGAGAACAATGCGCTGTGCATTGTTAAACAAGCCACCAGCCCCGTGCTGTACAAGAGGAACAAGTGTAATGGGTGATACGGACTTTCAACATAATTGCAGCTCACCAGTGAGCACAAAAACCTTCCCTGTCCTCCATCCCTTGCCTCCATCCTATATTGGAGCAGCCCTTGAAATTAGTCTCACATCTTGTTACAGTGAGACACCCTTTTGCCATCTCTGCGCTTCAGTCAACCACGTGTCCAAGTGAAGCCTGTACCAAACTGCAGATGTGGTCTCCTCATGAGTCCCCTTGTGATGTCCCCTCCCTGCAGGATGTGTGCTAGTGAGCCAGCAACCCTAACCACGTTGGTACGTCTTGGCATCTATGGCAGGATCCACATACGCAAAGGTTCTAACCTGGGTTTTGAGGCAGTGTGTTCGAAAGGGAGGCCTTAAAACTGAACTCTGCTCTGACAAATAGTATTTAAGCATGAATTTATTAAATTTATGCAGCTGGTGATGCCCCATCACCTATTTGATGCACGAAGGCCCCCGGCAGAGCAAAGCCTTTAAGCATGCATTGAGCTTCAAACACCCTAGCTGTCCTTCTGAGTTCATTGGGAACAAGGCAGGTGGGAGGAGGGCCCCGGTGAGGACTCTGGGTTGTCAGTCTGAGCCTTTTGTTTGAGCACTGCGTTTACTTAATGCTGGTATTTGGGAGTTTAAAGGGATAAACTTCTGCCAGGCAAAAGCCCAGCATGAGTCAGGTTTTATCATTAAACAGCTCTCTAGCTGAGAAACATACGGCTTCTGCCACATCACAGCCCCTCCAGTATCCCCCAGATTGTGCTGACGACACACGACCCTTACACAAGGGCCAACTGCCCTCACAGTAGCAAGCCCAAAAGAAGTCACACTCCTGTTCATCTCCACCTTGGCCTCAAGCACTCCTTCGTATATCCTCATGGTGAGGTGACAAGACTCGACACGCGATGTGCCAATGCAGAGGAGGAAATGACCACGACCGTTAGTTAAACCAGTCCACCTTGGCTTCAACATCTCCCAGCATGGAGCCATGTGCTAAGGGAACCAAGGATGTTAGTGAAGAGAGCCTGGACGAGTCGAGAGGATTTGTTCTAGTGTTTAACCCACCACCAACTGGTCTCACTGTTGAAGATTGCCACTGCAAGCTCCCATCCCACCGAGCAACCTATAGAACCAGATTGTCACCGTGTCTTCAGTTGGTCTGAAGTGGGGAAAGGTTATTGCCTGCACCCTCAATGACAGCGCAAGGCACCCTGTGGGTTCCCCAAGACCTCTCGCACCAATTGAGACAGTGAAGGAACTATCCCCATCCTCCCACCTATATGCGCCGTATTTTTTTAAAAGGCAGCTCATATTGCTCTGAAGTCTAATTGCTTCTCTTAGCAGACAGATTCACATAATGACTACAGTGTTTTGAAATGTTGAATAGCAGCTGTGTATCAGTAATATCTCTGGAGCAAGGTCAACTGCTCTGCAATAAAACTCCATCCTGCCTTTCATATCCCATCAGCACAATCAGCGAATTGGGCTCCTCTCCGAATACCAAATGCAGCAGAAAACTCCAGAAGGAGCTTCCTTTGAGAATGATGGGCTCTACTTTGAGCCAAAACTGGATGCACATTCAGAATGCTGTGTTGCTGCTCCTGTCTCCCCTGGTCCCTGCTCAGGACTGTTCCAGGCAGACCAGGCAGCATGCTCAAGACTTGATCAATACAGCCAGGCAGGCAGAGAGGTCACAGTGACTGAAAAATACACAGGGAATGAAGGCTAAAGGCCATCCTCACAGCTCTTCACCCTGGTCTCCAAAAACCACACTCTCCCTCCATCCATGACACGGGAAAGTGCACCTTTCCCCTAAATGAATGTTGGTGCAGGCAAAGGAAAGTACGTGAAGCTTGAGGAAAGAAAGACCAGCTTTGTGCTAGAGCTGTGTGCATAATGCAACACTTCCAGTACAGCTACTCATAGTGCTTGAGAGCAAAAACACTCCTAGGAGAGAGTCAGATCCAGGCTAGCAAACTTCTTTCCATGTCCAGCACCACAGGTGTGGCCAGATGAAGTGTGCCTAGTCTGCCTGAGTCTGTCAAACCAATTGTTTTCTGTGACATGGCTACCTTGAGTTTGTTTCTGCTTTCATGTCTCTTTAAAAAGGAAAGGAAGACAGGGGGAAAAAAAATCAGTTTCAACAGGTTTTCATTCCCTCCCCACCCCCCAGGTATTCATAAAGCTCGTGTCTGTTTTCCCATGGCTAATTAGCAGTGCGGATAATAAGCTGGTTTCATGGAGTTAGCATGCATCAATGTCTCTGTTAACTGGGTTAATTACACAGTGGATGGGCATTTGTTTCCTGTGTAAGACAGACTGATGATGAGAACGTGTCTTGGTTTCCCAGCAGACACCGCAGTGCTTGGGAACACGCAGCACTGCACAGCCTGACCCTGCCTGCTGGGAGCAGCCGCAGACTCACCAGTGGGGTTCCTGGAACCCAACGTATGGCCAGTACTGGGGGGCGAGCAGGGGCCGGGAGCTCACTGGTACCGTGCTGTTGCCATGCCAACCCCATCCCCACTTGGCCATGTTCTCCCTGACTTGCTCTGGAAGGTTCTCCTCCCTTTCTGGGAAATGGAGAAGGGTTAGAGCAGTAATCTCTGACAGCAGCTAGGGAGGGAAGGCAGAAAGGCCTGCATTTTCCTGTCAGGGGGGCACATAGTTAATTCAGCTGGGGAAGAAAATTCTCTGAGCCCCAGAGGTAAGCTCTAGGCTTGAGCTGGAGGATGGAGCTGCAGAAGGATGGCTTTTCAGCATGTAGGAAATCCATTTAATTTCTCCAGCACCTATTGCCAGGCAGCACGGTGTGTCTGAGCCCCAGCTGCACTCACTCCCCAGTTGCTCTCTGACCTCCAACAAGAGGAAGGGATACAAATAAAACTGAAAAGTATTTCTATTTGCCTGTGGCTGGCTAACTCCACAGGAAGAAAATCTGAGGTCTGTTTTATTTCTTAAAACGCCCCTGCATATTGTGTGTGGGCACCCTTGGGTTTACCTGCGCCTACCTAGACAAGACAGTACAGTGGACACACATGGAGAGAGACCAAAAGGAAGAGTGAATACATGGGCAGTCTTCAAAGGGTTAAGAGCAACATCTCTGTTGGCAGAGGAGAGAAAGGAGAGATGAATTCACAGGCTCAAGAGCAATTTCAGAATCCACTCAAGCTTCATGCCACTCTGAAATCTCAGTGCACCTCAACTAGATCAGAAATTGGTTTACATTCCCTTCTATGTGTTTATGAGTTTGTAAAAGCTGATTTATTTTATTCCATTGCTACTCCAGGATATTATAGCAAAAGCATCTATTGGGAGAAGAACTAAGATTCATTATGAAGTTGCCTAAACAAAGTCACCGCTATCAGAACTGCTGGATCGGATAGTATTTTATTTTTATTGCACTGCAAGGAAATACCTTGGCAGCGGTGCTAACTTTGGCCCAGCATCTGGGGCGGGGGGGTGGAACTGTGGTCAGATGCAGTCAGTAGAAAAATTACTTTTCACTTCTCAGAGGACACAATTTCACCCGGAGGGTTTCATTTCTTACTAGGTTCCATACTTGCTTGCACAATGGCTGTAATTCCCCTTTTTCCATCACTGCTGGAGAAAAGAGAGCAGGTTAAATGGATGCTGGGTCTGTCCCAAACAACTAGACTTATTTTAACCATGATGTGTGGGCAGGTGTTACAGGCAAAGATATTGGCCTTTTTGCAATACCTCTGATCCTCTCTAACCAAGACTAGGTCCTGCCTGTGCTGGGCTCTGCACATACCCAGGGCAGAAGCAACACTGGTGTGCACAGCACGTGAGCTGCTTTGCACTCTCGAAGGCTAAGGAACCAGACCTGAGTGAGTTTCTGTTGAAAACATCATCTTTCATCCGTCTTTTCATCTCTCCAGTCTCCCCAGTCTCAACCTCTTGGCCTCCTTTCTGCTCCCTCCTTCCCAAATGCTTTTTTTTGATGTCAGTCTTGCCTTGCTCAATCAAGAGTTTCACAAGCAAAACCCAATTTTAAAACAATTTGACAGCAATTTTGCAGCTGCCTCATGATAAGAGGCAGAGCTAGTATCAGGGATGTTCGCTTTAGAACCACAATCCACAGAAATAATTATCTCAGCTCGTGAAGAGAGAAAGAAAAAACACATGCAGCACGTGCCCAGATAGGCTGGCCGGCTCCTGCCTGGATTTCTGAGTCACCATCAAATCATCTTTGCTGCTGATGTTTTCCCCAAAACATCTGGAGAAAGTTTTCCCTTAAGAAACAGATGCTGTAAACTACCCCATGCACAAGTTCAGTGCACTGGATTTACCCACTGCACAGATGTAGCCCAAGCACTCCTTTGACACCAGACCAACTTCACTCAGCTGGTCTGAGTGGTCTATTTACACCCTCAGATCAGAAGGAGGTGAATTAGAAATTAACGGCCCTACGTACATTCACCATTGTGATTCATTGCTCATTGCTTAATTTCCTCAGTTATTCTTTGTATTTGTTAGCTTATCTGATCTCTTTGGGGAGGGACTGGGTTTGCTTCAGGTCTGTACAGTGCATGAGTAGGGTCTGGTCTCAGCTATATTCAGTTAATGCTGCAACAATAGAACTGAGTCATTAAAAAACTGCCATGGGATACTGGAAACTTAATATCTTTCCTCTGAAACTAGAGCAAAAAAAAATATCAGTCTTCTCTTCCAAAGCTAAACACAAATGCAGCCGCTTCTAAAACTTTCGCTATAACTTTCTGATCCAGATCTGAAAATTGCCTGTCAAATCAAGCCAACAAGTCACAGCACTGCCCTTTCTCTGCTAATTCTGTGCCAAGATCAGCATTCCTGCCTGAGCTGCAGAAGGAACTGAATGAACAAACAGCATCTGCCTTCAAAATCTACACCTTTTCCTCCAAAGATGACAGCAGATAATCACACATACTCTTGATTTAATAGCTGATTCTGGAGAAGATAGAAGTTAAGGAATAGGCCACATATGAGGAACTTTTATCGATAGGTGGGAGGGATTTCCTAAGCAGCCTTACAAGGGCAGCCACACAGACTGAGCGCACAGAAGTTTCCTGTGTTACTTGGAGAAAAAGTGGTTTCTTATTGGGGATGTGTCTTAAAACCCTAGGAAAAAAAAAGAAGACATTCCTTGGACCAGAGGCCAGCAAAAGACTAAGCCCTTTAAGTCCCCACAACACAAGAGTCCTCAGCAAAAGGCAAGCCCCAGATGCCTGGGCACAAAGCTCCAGGGTTACTGTCATGCCTTAACACACTCTGCTTTAGAAGAACTTGCAGATTAACTTCCAGACCAGAAATGTGCAAGTGCTACACAGCCCATGCCAGGCAGCAGATTTCTGCCACAAAAACCCAACGCAAGAGTTGTGTCTTTTTTTCCTGAATTTGAATTCCACAGACATTCCCACTTAAATGCTACTTACTTATGCCTGGTCACTGCTCAGTTACTTTCAAAGATATAAGAGGCCTTCCCCAAATGTGCATGGCAGAGGTCTGTACAAAAAGTGGATGTGGTGTAGAATGCACTTAGGGATGAAATGAAACCTGGATGCCATTAGCACAGTTCCTTAAAAATCAGTGGAGTGATACCATGATGCTTGCATAAGAAATTTTGCCCTTCGTAAGGAAAAGCAGTGATTGAAATCTTAGAAATAACAACATCCGATTGGGTAGATGGAATTACTAATAGAATCTCAGCAGCCAGGAAAGGACCATGAGCTGTTTCTCACACAGCTCCCTCAAAAACTCATCCCCAGCATCCGACTGGGGAATGTGCCACCTTCATTTGTATGCAGCCCACGGACTTCAGTCAAATACCTGGCACAGATTTTCATTATTGCTGTTATACTCGGGGATGAATCCAAACAACTCCTATTGGCAATTGTGAGCAGAAAGCCAGGAGAAAAGGAAAAGCACGTATCTAGCGGCTGACCTCCTCCCTCCCCAAGCTGACACTCAGTGGCCCAGGCAGAGGAAGATCCTCTGCAAAGCCTCAGCTACAGGCAGGGCCAGTAGATTACCTGTGCATCCCTACAGGATACCAACAGCCCTGACAGTGCCCTGGGGTGCTGGAAACAGGCCCAAAGAAGAGAGTAATCCAGGCACATTGAAGATTCCTGAAACAAAATCTAGCCCTGCTTGTAACAACTCCAGAAATTATCATAGATGCTTCAGAGCTGGTCCTAAATCCAGACTTCTCTTCAGAAATCATGGCTTGCCAAAGGTCATGCTGGGATGGAGGATATTATTCAGATTCCTTCTTCAGGCATATCTTGATTTAAGGAATCTTGACTGGTGAATGAAATCTGAGTAAAAACAGTGGATGTCAGTGCTTTGATACTGGCAAGCTGAATGGGGTCCTGTGTTTGGTGGGCACTGCATCTGGGTATCCCTGACACCTCCTTCATGTTGGGCCAAAGGGGTTCTATTGCTTTTTGAAACTCCAAATAACTAGAAACAAATCCTCTGGAACAGACAGAATATGCCTAAACTCGCTATCCAAGTGCCTGTTCCAAGCCCTGAGCTGTAATACAAAAAAGACAAACTGTGCACCTATTAGCACCACATCAATATCATTTAAAGCCCCATTCTGAGGAGGGCCTGGCAGTCCTATTAATGCACTTAATTTCCCAGTGTCTCTGAATGGACATAAATAATTGTGCAGTGCTGGCCCTTCCCGCTCCATCCTCTCCAGCCAGCCAGATTATCTCTTCCTGTTTCCCTAAATTCAGCTTCAGGATGCAAACACCATTTATGGTCACTGATTGTTCAAAAGGCCAAGTGTATAACGTAGCATAAAATGAGATTTTAATACTCAGTGGAAGATTAGGGCAGCTCTGTTTTGTTAAAGCAGCCTGTGTTCCCACACTTCAATGATCCCCTGCTCCTATAGCTTGCTACTGGGTTCTGAAGAACCTGGTGTGTGGAGAATACACACTGACCCAGCATGGACTTGGCTCAAATGATTCAGTCTTGTGCTATTATTTTTGCTGCTTTGTCTTCAGATTTTTGCCTTGCAAGGCCTCTCTTGATCCTAATACTTTGGGGATGGAAGAGTTATAGGGGAAGATCTGGGAGTAACCAGCAGGTCAGGTCCCAGCTCAGTGGAAGAGGAGGATGTGTGGTTACTGGGTGCAGTGTGGCAATTTGGTGCCTGGAGAGCAAGGCTCCAGGCAACACAGGCAGAGCCCAAGACCATTCCCTTATCCCTGTTTGCATGGGATCACCCGCGGGTGAGAGGCAGATCAGTGACCTCCAGTGGAGATGTGCCGACAGAAGCCCTGTCCTGGACAGGTCAGCTTTCTCCTGGCCATGTCTACAGAGAGCTGCCCTGCTGGAAGAGGAAGAGTAGGGAAAGCTCTACAAATGCAGTGCCAGACTCAGCACCTCACAGCTTTGGAACATCATTCTCACGAAGCAAAGCTGAAGCATCAGTGTTGTTCTCCATGTCACCCAAAGGTTGGGAAATTAGCAAAACCGAGTCTGGGGAACAGACTGCAAGCAAGGGAGAGAAAATCTATCATGAATTAATCACAATGGGGCATCTTTCCTCAGACTCCTGTAAAACTCCAGTGTGATAATTTAGTGGTGAGAATATCCTCTAATGAGCTTCAAGAAAACTGTAGTCGTCTTAATGGGCTTCTTAATGAAGAATCATTTAGGTTTTTATTAACACTGAGGAAAAACACATGGTGTTTGGTAGCTATTTGGAGCTGGGTGAACATGAATAATTGCTTCAAATGTTCAAACAAGCGCTCTAATGGGCCCCTGTTTGATGCTTGAAGGGATATCACAATTTTAGTCTTTGGGAAATATATCCAGAAATAAGATTTTTTTTTTAGGTTCCTAAACAGAAGTTCCAGCACATCAAGCTCTATGGCAAGTGCCATCGGTACCATATGGTTCCCAGATGTTCTCACAACTAAAGACAGTTTGAAGATCCAGTGGAAACCACCACTGGGTGTCAGCTTTGAATGTTGCACTGGGTTTGTTCTAGATTCAATCAATGCTCACTGATAGTGTTTGCCAAGTCATTTCCATTCCTCATTCTGTTCCTACCTATTAATTTGCATTTTAAACCTTTTTAAGTCCTGACACAACAAGTAGTCTAATGGAAGAAAGCCTCCCATTGGTTTCAAAGGACTGTGGCTCAGCCTGATAGCCAACAGACTGTAAAGAACCTGTGATTTCTATCATTCCTGATTTGACTCTGGATTCTGAAACCTCATGTCTGACAAAGCTCCTGTTGACAAAAAGGGAAAGAGTAAGATCACGACCCACCAGTTGAGATGGACTGGGAGAGCTAGGAGAGGAGGAAGCAACTTACTGCCGTTTCCTATCACAATTTACCTAGCTAATGGGAAATCTGTTTTGTGGGCATCACAAGTCTAATACCAGTAAAAAAGTTTGAGTTAATAAAGCCAAGAATTTCATGGCTCTGCGGAGCCATGTGGGTTTTGTTCGTTGTATCACACAGTTACAGCCCCTGGAAAGACTTGTGGCTGATCTGCCTGTAGACCTCAGTTTCAAATGTCAGCAGCTCATGGGAAATCTGTCTTTATGATTATGAGAATGGCTTCAGTTAGAGATAATTACATCCAAGGGTATAGCAATCAGGCAGTTATATGAGCAGGGATACTGCAAGAGGCAACAGAGGTGCTAAGACAGGGAGTAGAAGAGGTTATTTTTTCTTTCCATTGACCTAGATTTGCTGCAGGAGTTCTCCCAGCTTTCTCCGATCTCCTCCCTCCAGCCCTATTCACTGTGTTCCCTACAACTGATGTGAGCACCGGGCATCTTCCTGCCTCTGCACAGCCTGATGCCTCCACCTCCTTCAGCAAGAGCTGAATCATCCTCAGGAGGTGTTTGCACTTTCCTTTGTGTTGCAGAGGAGGTGCAGGGACAGCACTTCTAACACCACACCTGATAAATGAATCAGACCTTTCCTCACCATCTGCCTCTATTTCCCCAGCCCAGCTGTTCCCATCACAAGCTGTAAAAAGACAGGGACACTCTGTCCCGTGGCTTTTGGTGCTGCTGAACCCTGAGCAGGAAGCTCCAGCTTCCTTCCTTACACCATTAGCCACTGGGTCATTAGCCACATGCAGAAGTTCTGGCCTCAGCCTCCCTGGGTACACTCGTCTCTCCCTGGCCTAAATGAGCAGCTCTGCCTAATTATAAGCTTCACAAGGGACATCTGAATTTGTCCCTAAGAGACCTACTGTCAGAAAAGACAGAAATAACCATGAAATTACTGTCTTAATCTATCTGCTGCTTACTGTGCAATCAGAAGGCCAGCAGTTACCGTACAATTACGGACTTAATTAAACTGGTATCCATCCTTAAACATAAAGCACTACTACCAGGAGGTACCTGCTGTTTGTTGGGTTTCAGAGAAATGAACAAGACAAAAGAAGGGGGAATGGAAACAAACTATTTTAGACTAAGAGGGAGGAAGGAAAGGGTGTTCGTAATTTTCTTTTCTGATACTCCAGCTTGCTTAGATGCCAGGAGTTGAACTCTTCTTTCAACAAGATCTTGTTTTTCCAAGATCTGTGCCTCAGTGCAGTGGAAGCAGCAAGGAAGAGCTTTTGTCAAATTCAATAGTATTAGTCAATATTTCATTAATACAGAGGCAGTATCGCAAGCTTTTAAGTGGGGGCATAGTAATCACAATTTATTTTCAAGCCAGATTTATTCTCCCTGTACAGCTGGCAGTAAAATAAATGGTAAAATTGTCATTAATTAATCTCTAACCTTCAAATTTTAGTAATGGCTGAGAAAAGGATGGTATCTTTAAGGAGGAATGTTCTGGGGAGACATTATACGCAGGTGGATTTATTCCACTTTCAATTAAAATACTAACACTTCTGTTACTCCATCAACTTTGATTTGCCAGCATCTCTCTCTAGTTTTACTGCAAGCAGAAAACAGGTTCCTTCTCTAATAGAGTCAACACCAGATTACAAGTGTATTTACCCAAATAGTTCATGAGTGCTTTGGGGCTCCTAATTTACGCTAATTCAAGGTTAGTATTTCCTGCAGTTTGCTTGGATTCTCCTTTGGCATAGCCCAACACAAGCAGCTTCCGTCCCTTTGTGATCTGATCCACTCAGTTTATGCACAAATCATCTTTGGGTCAGCAAATTTCTCCTTAAAAATGATGACTTGAGGACTTTCTCATCTAGGGTGACAAAGTCTTTACCCTTGACTCTTCCTTGAGTTCAAAGAAGAGATTGTAACTTTCTGGTGGCCTCTGAGCATTTTTGAACTAAGCTGCGAGCTAAGCCCAGCAAGTGACTGTCCGTACTTTAGGATCTGCTGCCTCCAGGTAATAAAGAGACCACTTTTAGTCAAGCAAAGACTGAGCACACGAAGGACTGAATTACCTCCTACTAACATATCAAAGCTGCAGAGAAAAGGACAAGGCTTCCTACCCTCGCTGCCTGGTGTTTCTGCCTGTTTCTCTACTTCCATTGCTCTCACCTCCCCAGTGCTCTAGCAGGGTTTTCCTTCCTCACAGCAGTTTCTGGAGCTTCTCCATAAACCTACATTTGATTCTTGTCAGTTATTCCCAAAGGACAAGCAAATTACTTGCAGTTTCTCTCCCTTCTACATTTCTTCCTCTCACTTGTGATAAGGAGTCTACATGCAGGCACTCTCCAGGATTCAAGCATTCCATCTCCACACACACTAGTCAACATTAAAGCCTACAACTCATACATTCCTACTACAGAGGAGCTGTGGATCTTGCATGGCCAATTACCACTCCTTTTGTCTGCTTCAAGGGCCCTCCTCCACTCCCCTGGCTTTCCTTCAACAAATTAACAATTACCATTTAGCAAAGGTAAGCTCAAGAGATTTTTCAAACCACAGGAGATCCATCTACTGCACTATGGTTTGTGAATAAGCTGCATACAGCAATCAAGCCTGTGTCTACACAGAGAGGTCCAACAAGATGAGATCATCATAGATTAAAGAAATAAAATAAAAACCCCATACCTAATCTTCTGTAAAAGTAGGATGGAAAAAATCATCAGCTGTCCAAGGCACATGGTAAGGTTTGAATCACGCTCTAAGAGAGACAGTTCTAAGAGAACCTGGTGTTTTGAGAGTGACAGTTTTTAGGTAAGGCAACGAGATATTATTCAAACTTTTGCCCTCTCTGTTGCAAAGTAATCTGGACTCTCACGCTGAGATTCACTGTAGAATTTTTTCTCTGAGTGCTCCTGCTTGGGTTTCCAAGGGAGATTCCTCCATCCATTGGGGTGTGATAGTTTGATTCATTTTTGGCTCATTTCCCTGTCATGCCTAAGTGATGGACAGTGTATCTGGAAGCCAGTATAGAATAATAACATTAACTCTGCGTCTAGCAAACAGACTAAACTTAAGAGAATGCTGCCAAAGAAACCCTGAGGAAAAGAAAGTGATGAAAATATAAATGATTAGAAAGAGATAAGAGACAGAGTCTAAACCTGTCAAGGGAGAGAGGAAATGAAAGTAGGAAAGTGGTATTCAGTGGGTTTAAATCAACTCACTGATTACCACAGATTGACACCAGCTGAAGATCTGTTTCCTTAGATGCTGCTGGGAGGAGCTCAGCCCTAACAGGCTGAATCCTACAAGGTTTTTCCAGCATCAAGGTTGTGGAGCCTGAATTTGTTGTGTAACGCTCTTGCATCAGTGTATGTTGATCTCTAACTCACTCCCTTTGTATCCTCTCTTCAGATGCAGGCAAAAGAGGAAGGAATATAATCTGGAAAAGGCCAGATGATTTTTGGTCCTGCACTCTCCCAATTCACATGTGGCTGTAGTGCCAGTTTACATCTAAGACTCAAACACTTTCCTCTTTCCAAATCACACGCTCACAGTACAACATTATCAGTGCAAAACCAGAGGGCTCAGTTGGCTTCACTCTGCCATTTTCACGTCCTCCATCAAAGCCCTTCCTCAGCATGATCCAACTTGCAGCCCTCATTCCTGGGCTCACCACTGCCTCCCCTGTACCTAGGAGTGTTCCCAAAGAGTACGTGTTCCCTCTTTCTCAGTCTGGTTTCTTTACTCAGTTTAGTCAGTCCATCCTAGACAATGGCTCAGGCACAAATATTGTCAGATTTGCACACGTGTGTGTAAAGTTTCCTTAGAAGCACATTCCTTAGACATGGACAAGTAACTCCATCCTAGAAGGAAGGATTTATGGAAGTGGAGAAAGTTGTTTTAAATTATTCAATATAAATGTAAATAGGAGAAAGGGTTCCTTTGAATAAATAGTGTTATTTATGCTCAGCCCTAGAAAAATGGGCAGCAGGTTAGGATCTGCTTGCAAATCGAAGGCATTTGTTTTCCTGGTAGTTGATGCAAATAACATAAATACGCTTTACATTTTAGAAGGAAGCTTATGAAATATTAAAACCAAATTCCCAGGTCCCATCTCCTATTGAAATGGAGTGCTCTTGAGGGAGACTTGAGGATACTGTGATGGTAAAGCACAGGAAGGCTGAAGTATGTAAGACAGAAAGAAAAGTATGGAAAGTGATGGCTGGAAAGACAGTTGTGTTTATGCAGAGGAAGAGATGGCTAGAGGGACAAATGGATGAAAAGAGAAAGGAGTTTGTTTCCCAGGAGGGTCTCCCCCTCTCCCATTCCCTATGTGTGCTTGGTGGGGAGAATGTGCATGTGTCAGGAGGTGGATACTCCCAAGAGACAGGAACAAAAAAGGAGCAGGGCATGGAAGTACCTTGAATTATTCAGTACTCATAAATTACCGCTCTTTGTTGCTTTTTTGTCTGGAGGAAATGTTTTCATTTCAGAGGAGAGATGAAGAGATGGCAGACAACCACGAGCCAGAAACTGCTCTACTGCATTCTTCCTCCTGACTGTTAAAAACTCCACTCTAAAGAAAGCAGAGTTGCTACCTCACAGCTTTCAAGGTTGAGACCTTCAAATGAAGGGGTCTATTTCATACAGCAGACTGTTGCTGGGCTCTTAAGAGAACATCCCTTCCACCCTTTTCTATTTCTCCACCTTGCACAGTCCCCTTGCAGAGCAGAGCTGATAAGGGCTCTGCCTTGCTATCATGGCCACCAGCCCCTGCTCAACTGCTCTAAGAGGAAGGGATAGAAAAAGCAGAGTTGATCATCACAGGATGAACACCACCATTGGTGGTTGGGTCCCAAACACCACAACCCATTTCCTCCCCTCCTCTGCTTACAGGCAGGGCACTGTGCCTTCTCCTAACACTTAATCAGAGAACCTGCATGAGAAGAGGTAACAGGCCACCTGTCAATTAAATCTGTGGCAAGTGACCATCGGGGTGGCCCTTGCCAGGGCTTGTTGCAGGGAAAGGAGGGTAATTATCAGCAGTAGTAGGGAGCAGAAGCAATTGCCTGGTTCAGTGCTGTTTGATTAGGAGGCTGCAACGCCTCTGGAGAGCAGGCCCATGAAAAATGCAGGAGAGTGGATGTGTGCATAACTCAATAAACATCATTACTGCAACAGCAGAGGGGAAAGGCCTGTTTGTGCAAGAGGCCGCAAGCCGCCCTGCCAGAGCAACGCGACCAGCGGCGATTCCAAGAGCAGTGACACCAAGGAGCACAGGGGAAAGGCTCAGGGAAACAAGCAGCTCTGGTTGCCTCAAGACTCCCATTGCCTTTCTCTGGCTTGTTTTCACAATGGAGGGTTGGATTATATGGCACAGACATGCATAGGGAGAGAGAGTTCTATATGTACAGGATAGATGTATGTGCAGCACCCTGGCGGGCACCAGGGCATAGCCTGCCCCTATACACAATCCAGCCCGTGGGCCTGTGAGTGAAATGCACATGATGCAGGTCTCTAGTGGCTCTAGAGGGTGCAGGCTGGCTGTCCCCAACAGGCATCTGACACACGGGAACAAGGAACAGATGTCAGTCATGGCACTGTCCTGCAGCTGAGGCAGAAGGCCATGCACACGCTTCTTTAGCATGCCTTAAGCAAACAACCCAGTTTCTATTTTGTCTCATTTATTTTCTTCCTTCCCTCTTGAGATAAACGGCATGGCCACTTCATGTATTTCTAGGGCTAAAAAAAGGAATACAGTAAGAGGCAAGCAAAATCAGGGTTTAAACATCTGCCTTCCTCGACTGGATACATCCAAGGAATGTGAAAATTTCCAGGCATCCCTTTGAATGACAGTTAGGTGATCAGGTCCATCACTGCAATAAGAGAAGGATTTCCCTTAACAGGTCACTTTTCTGCCAGTAGATCTGATTTCTAAAGTTTTTACATTTCTGAAACACTTATTTTTGATCAAATTCACTTGTCATCTGCAGTACTGTCAGCACTGATCCAGAAGACAGCAGGAAGGAGAGAAAAGAAAAAGGGTATTTAACTTCCGATTACCGAGTCTTTCAGTCTAGAGACCTGCAACATGTACTGCACATTTCTGTACCATACAGCATTTCTGCAGCATTTTAAGTAGAACCTCAAAAGAAGACATCAGTTTGAACTCCTTGACTTGACTGATAGGGTCACTGCCTATGCCTGGAAGCCGTATTTCTATTTACCAACAGAGTTTGAGACTCCAGCAATGCAATCATTTGCTTGAGTTCCCCAGGCAATGGTGTATAAATGGTCTTGGGCTACAGAAGTGTTAGTGTAAAGTCTACCTGGCAGAGAGGACATAGCAACTGGTGGAGCTCCAGGAAGGCCAGTGCCTCCTGGCAGAACATGTTGCTTATTTGCAGAGGAGCAGGAAGGGTAGGACTCAGAACCATTGGCTGTTGAACCAGAAGCAGCACGATAAAAATAATCCCCCCACCACACACCTCAGAGCCTCTCTGACCATGCTCCTTGCCCAGCACACAGGATGGCAAACCATTCACCCACCATGCTCCTCTCCTCCCTCACTCAGATCCAGAGATGGAGCAATGGTTGTGCAGGATTTGCTCAGCCCTCAGGCATGAGGTCTCTCCCTTATTCCTGTGAAAGAGCACACAGCTTCGGCCATCCTCCACCCCTGCAGCATGCAGCCACAGCTCCCTGCCACGAGCACACTCTGTAAATGCTGGGCTCACCTCAGTGAAAACAAAAGACCTGATAAAGTGAAATAGGAAACCTCAAAGAAACTGCAATTCTTATACCTTGTTCTGATAGCAGGAAAACATTTTCACTTGGGGTGAAAGGACACTCTTTCCCTCCTTCTCCCTTCTTTCTTCAGGGTAGAACAGCACCCCAAGTCCTGCACTCCTGTCTGTGCTCCTGGGATGAGCTCTAAGAGCCCCAGTGCATGGCTGGATGCTAGAAGTGGATCACGAGGGCTCCTCCTGCCAGCTGGATGCTGGTGTTGCCACCGGCTCAGCACCAATTATTCATGAAAGGAAATAGAAACAAAACTGCTTGACATTTGAAAAGAAATCATTACCATGCACTTGTGGCGAATCAGAGCTGGAGTGCTTTAAAGTTCCATCGTCCCAGTGCTTAATTAGAGACCAGGCAGCTTACATTTAGCTCTCATGAAAAATTTAACCCCCGGATGCTTTTCCTGATTCCAGCCAAATCCTGCTTCTGGCCCATCCCCTTTCACTTCATCAGGTTGCTGGGCTCATCCCCCCTGCCCAGAGACATCAGCTCCAGCTGGAAGCAGCCTTGGGACTGGTCAAGGTAAGTGTTTCAGCAGAGTTCCTGACCCCACAGGGATGGTTTGGCAGTTGAATCCATTAGAATAGGATCTTGGTGCAGTCTCTGGAATCTCAGTGAAAAAACAACCAGTCTTTCCCCTTCTCCCAGTGTCACAAAGACTTGCTGTGCCATCTCTGGGGTCACTGTCCTCCCCAGGGCAAGATCAGCTTTGGCTAAACCTGGCCTGTTTTCTTCCTTGTTTTTACAAAGCATACCTCCAGGAATGCCTGAGCTGAAGAGACTTTGGGAAGTTTTTCTCTCCCTGAGAGGCCATAGTGGCCACACAGGGGTAGTAATTAAAGCCCACTCAGCATCTGGGCAGTCTAGTCTCAGCTGCTCTACTCCCTCTGGGTGACACTGCTTGCCTCCATCCCTCCTTTATAAAAAGGGTGTAGCAGGTGTAGTATGGAGATAAATAGACTGAGTAGCACAAACTGCTCAGATAATGGGATCTATATAAGCTTCCACAGTAAATGATCATTGTAGCTACAGCTGAATTTTCCTAATCTAGACAAGCCCCTGCTCTCCTGTCCTTCAACTAGCAGTTTAATTTGCATTAAAAAATCCTTCCAAGATGATGTAGATCGCACATTTTTTTCCCTCCGTGCTTTACAAGATATAAACATTGCGTCGTCTTTTTAAATGTAGCCTCTGGGTAGGGATTCCTGTGAAATTGAGAAGCAGGCCATTTTTCAGATAAATGATTTATACAGAAGATGCTATGGATGACCTAATGCTGACCTGTTTGAATTAATTCCAGCATTTGAGCTTCCATTTCTATTAAAACTCCATTTACCAGGGAAGTGAAAAGGTAATTATCGTCCCCAGCTTTAAATCACTCTGCTGCTGAATTATTAAAGGAAAGAATTAAAAATAATCAGGCTTTTTCATTATACTTCATAGAGAGGAAATTAAAGGTGTAAGAATGTATTTTTTGCTTGAATTTAAGTATTCATTTCTGA
Organism: Baryphthengus martii; assembly: GCA_013396935.1. Lineage (NCBI taxonomy): Eukaryota > Metazoa > Chordata > Aves > Coraciiformes > Momotidae > Baryphthengus > Baryphthengus martii. The sequence continues at coordinate 35,179 of VWZK01009513.1, read as the reverse complement.
GATTTATGTAGAAATTGAAATTATTCTCTCTGCGTGCCCAGCTCATTCTCTTTACGAAAGACGCACAGACATACACACGGGGGGAAGGAAAAAAGTTAAAAACCTCTTGTAGAATTAAAAGAATAGAAGGAAGCAGGGATTTAACATGAAAAAGTATAGGAGAGTGTTTTGCATTTTAATACCCTTTTTTTCTGCACAATTACACCTCTGAGTGATCCAGCAGAGGGAGATTAAGCTGCTACTAATTTCAGATATACAGTTGTAAAATGCTAGGCTAGTTCTTATCAGGAGAGGTAAGAAAATCTAACACTGTCAGGCAGTAGGAGATAGCTGGTTGTTTCTGATGCCTGGCAGCTCCCAGGATAAGTGCTGCAGCAGGGACTGACACAGGATCAGAGCGTGCCAGTAACGTGCCTCCTCCCTGGAAAAGCTACTAGTTACTTTATGCAAAAACACAGCATTTTCCTCACTTAAATCCTCACTCTCTCACCAAGCAGGGAATAGTTCATACCTTTGCAGATGAAAATTGGGATGGAACTATTTATTCAGGTGGATGGATAGACACATACCTGTGGAAGCACTCAGTATCTCCAAAACCAGGTTTTTTTACATTAGTCTTGGTCAATATTTCACTCCACTCACTTCCAACCTTGGGGCAGTGAGCTCCAAGGACAGATTGTGCCTACAAGCTCACCATGCTGCAGGGTGGTTGTAGCTACTCCTTCATGGCTGCTTAATACCACTTGGCCATGCCCAGAACTAGAAAGACCCTTAAAGGAATTTTTCTCCTGCGAACTCAGTGGAAACAAGCCTAGCAGCTGATAAATCTGGTCTCCAAGTATAAACAAACACCTTTGGGGCTGGTGCCATCTCCGGGGAGATCCATTACAGGGTCAAAAGGAAGTCCTAAAGCACTAGGGTCCTTGAGTGATTTACTGGCCCACCTCCTCCTGCTGGAGGAGGGAGATGAAGCCATGCTCTCCTATACATCAGAGCTCACGCCTATCCTGTTCCCTGAAAACCGAAGGAAAGCACAGAGGGAAAATGTAAACACTGTCCTCATTTCACAACTGCCACAAAACTGAACCAGAGAATCTAGGCCAGTCAACATCTGTCCCTGGCAAAGTAATCAGAAAAGTTGATACACGATTCAATTGATAAAGAATTAAAGGAGAGAAATATAATTAACATCCGTCAACATGGTTTTATGGAAAATAGGTCTTGTCAGAAAAATCTGATTTCATTCTTTGATGAGATTACAAGTTTGGTTGATAAGGGTAACTGCATTTAGCTGTTGTAAGATGTTTGACTTTGTATCTCACAACCTCCTGATTAAAAAATTAGCACTATATGATATCGGTAAAGCACATGTTAAATAGATTAAGAATCAGCTTTCTCACAGTTCCTCAGAAAGGGGCTGTCAATGGAGGAATATCACTGAACAAGGGAGAGGCATGCAAGTGCTGCTTCTAACACATTGCTGGGCTTGGACTCAGTTTTCCTCAATAATCCCGCTGTAAATTAATACTGAATTAATACTCATGAAATTTGCAGGAAGCCTAAAGATCTCAGGAGAGGTATATGACAATAAGTGGGGAATATTACTTAGGAAGAGGTCTAGATCACTCAGGAATCTGATCCTATTCCAGCCTCACAGGACAAGGAAAAGCGCATCTGTAGCTCCAGAGCAAGCAGGGATGGGAGGCAGATGAGTAACTCGGCAGCTGGGGACAGCTTCTGGCTGCACAGGCAGCAGCGGAGCAGAGAGGCAATTCCTTCACTGGATACAGCTCCAAGGAGAGCAATCAAACACTGCTTCCTACTCTGCTCTCCAAAGGATGCTGCAAATCCGGAGCCTCACAAATGACCTGCCTGGGAAAACGCGCAGGCTAGCGAGCATCCACAGAGCAGGACTGCACTGAAGCGGGGCTGGTGCCTGGACAATTGCTCTCCCTGGTGAAGACCAAAGGCAGATGCAGAGCTGCTGAGAGCACTGATCCATTGCTCCCTGGAGGGTGACATAAAGAGCTCAATCCGTTTAGTTTATCCAACAGAGATGGAGAAGTGACTTGACTAGAACAGATAAAAACCTTTGTGGGGAGAAAATAGCAGGTACTAAAGGCCTCATTAATCTGCCAAAAAAAAAGACATAAGAACAACCCAGTGACTGCAAGATGAAGCCAGAGAAATCCAAATGTGAAATTAGGCCCAAATATCTGACTACAATGGAGTTAAATACTGACAAGCTGCTAGGTGACTAGCATGCTCTGAAGCTCCAGACATTTAGTGTTTTATGAGAGGGTTGCTTTAACCAACAAAAGGCTGGTGGGGTCCCTTTTGCTAGAAAGGAAACATAATTAGTAAAAAGCTTCTTGGAGAGCTCCTTCCCTTCATGTTACCTCAGGAAAAAATGCTGAAGATAGCTCTGCTATCAAACAAGGTAAACTAGTGTCCTATGATATTGTTTGCAGCTGTCCATGTCCACCTAGCCATTCCCTTTCCAAGCTGCATGACATCCTCTTTGGGGAGGGAATTGAGTCAGACCCTAGGGCTAACACACAGCACAGACCATCCCAAAGACACCAACCCTTCTTGGACTCTCCTTCAGTTCCACTGTCTTCAACCCAGAATCAAGACAACCCTCAGCTTGATAACCCTGGCTATATCACCCTTCTGCTCAGTATCAATCTTCAAAAGCTCCTGGTCCCCAGCAGTCTTAACTTTTTACCATATTCTACACAGAACTTCTACTACCAGATCTCCTGGGCAATGAATTTATTATCCCTTTAACTGCCTGAGAAGAACTTACAGCCCTTATAATAATACTTTACATCTCTCCAGGGTTTTCCCTTTAAGGATCTCAAAGAGCTGTGCAAATAACCGTTATTCCTTACGTTCCCATACGTGGTATTCCCTTCTATCATACAGATATGGAAACCGAGGCTGAGATGACATGATTTGCTCTGTCTCATACATGGTGTCTGGGAAAAAGAGGGCAGGAGGCTTAGCTGCCAGCAGTCTTCACCAGATGGCATAGACTCTCCAAGCAGCTGCAATGAACTTGCAAAAAACTGAGCTGTTTAAGGGAGCTCGCAAAGATGGGGATATGGGAAAGACAGTAACATTACAAGGCTTAAGAGTAAGCATAGTGTAACCAAGCTGTCGCTGCACTAACAGAAAAAAAAGGACACAACTATACTTTGAAGAGTCCTCTCTCCTCACTGATTTTAGCAGGAACTTAGTCTGTCCTGTGTCTCAAGTCAGCTAACACAAACAACCACACAGCAGCACCTTGCAGCACGGATTTGACCAATGCACTGTCATAGCTGCCACCAACTCGAGCTCTCTGCCAAATCTTATCTCTTACCCGCTACGAAATCCAAATCAGGCAGACATGCCATACTGTCCCACATGACATTTATCTGGAGTGGCATTTTAGGCTGGACACATCAGCATCCCCACACACATCCATCACACCGGAGTGAAAGCTGCACACATGCCCTTGCTTTTCGATACTAGGCCGCATGATGCAGATGAGGACATGGAGACATTCTTCATGTTTGCTCTGCTGCTTTTTCCTCCAACACCCATACATCCATCAAGTGCAACGGAGTTTTGGTTAAAAATTAGAGAGGGATGCCTTTTGACAAAGCAGGAACATAGTTTTGACACTGTTAGAAAGGAACACCTTCATTTTTCATTTTAAAGCCTGCCATGTCACAACGTGGCTTTTATAGTAATATCTTTTCAAGGTACAATTGAAAAGGAGGAATATTACAGCTGGACTAAAACAACGTTTCTTTCAAAAAATTGTATTTCATGGGAAAGAGTAACACTGGATTCTAACTCAGAACAGAAAGTAGACATCCTCATCCCCTGCTTGGATGGATATTGCAGACAGAGGAATAGACAAGTTTGCAAATAGGTGAGCAGGTAAACCAGAGATGGATGGATATTGTGGGCAGATGAATAGATAACTATGTAAGCAAGTGGGTGCTCAGATGAGCACACAGCCCTTGTGAGTGAGAGTAGGCACACAGGTACAAAGACCAGCAGGTAGCTTGTTTGGGGATGCTCACTTGACCTTTAGGTCCCCAAGCGCAGCACCAACTACCTTCGTGGAACCAGCACAAGCCCTCGTGCTGCTGCAGCAGCTCACCCTTCCTCATCTGTCTGTTTTTGTATCCAGCAGCTGTTTTACATTTCCCTGCTGTGTGCATTGGGTTGATTTCACCTCTTCTCCCCCAGGGTTCCAGGAAACCGTTCTCACTAGCATTTCTCTTTTGTGCTCCTGCTCCTTCCACCCCCGCTACCACCTCCTGTTCTCCAGTCACTTCACACCACAGCCTGATTAGCGTAAATATTGCCACCAAACAGAAACTGTCTGAACAGACACCTTTCCTTTTATCTCCTCTCCCTTCCCACCATGTGAGTCTGTAATGAATTAGAAGAAAATACTGCTGAGAGGTGTCAGAACAATTTCTATTAAACATAATTTTCTAATGAAAAGGTTATAAGAGACTGTGTCAGAGCTAATCAAAATTCAATCCCCCAGCCACTGCACAGCACATTCCTCTACCAGCACACCTAACTTGGATGGTTGCAAGTCCTGTACACTATGTTGAAGTGAGGTCCCAATACAGAGTTTGCTTTTGCAATGCAGGAGTTAAGCACCTCCAGCTCTGGGGTGGGAGTAACTACTTGCAGGTTCTAGTAACATGCAAAGTAATCCTCCCCTGGCTCTGCTAAAGCTCAGCCCAGAGAGCAGGAGTAGGAATAGTATGCTCCTTAGCTAGCCAGCAAGCCATCTTTCCTCAGGAACTTCTTCCTTGCCTCAGGTGCTTCCTTAAATTTATCTCTCATTTCTTACTGTCCCTCCTTCCCTCCCACCCTTCTTCTCTCCTGTCTTTCCCAAGCCACTAGGGAGGATTGGAGACAGGATTACTTATTGATAGCAACAGCGACCATCCTAAATCCAGTCAGGGATGATGGCTAATCCCTTTAATGAGTTGCTTTAGCTCTGGCAGCTGAGCTAACCCACATGCTAACTCACCAGCTCTCCTTCCCCCCAAGCTCTCACCATCACCTCATTCCAGAGACACAGCTGCTGATCAGAGGTTGCAGGCCAAAAGATTGCCCTCAGCAGTGGGGAAGAAGCTGCAAGTTATTTTGGTATTCCTTTAACACTATAGAAACAGCCTCAGAGAGCCCCAAGCACTCTACATGGCAGGCAACCTCTCTGACACCCAGAGCTGGAACAGTGGCCACTGCCCAGGGGTAAAGAAATACCTTCCACCAGTCCAACAGGGGAGACAGTTGTAAAACTTAAAACACTCAGCACCGAAACAGAAACACCAGAACAGCTTGACCTGAATCTTCCTTCAGTATTGAGCTGCTCTGCTGGGCTCCCCTCTGGGTGTTTCAGGGCCCAGTCTCCACTCAGAGGCAGTGCTCACAGGCAGGGTGACTTTTTTGGCAAGCACAAGGCAGTGTCTTCCCGGCAGCAAACAACTAGGGCTGGAATGACCCTCGGCTATTCATGCACATGAGGCTGAACTGAACCGCTCGCTCTAAATTAGGCTTTGTGCAAAGGCTAAACTCTCTCATGGATTCAGTCTCAGCCATTCATTACCAAGGCTTACTGGAGTTAAAGACACTTTCTTCAATACAACAGGCACCTGCTAGGTTGGGAAGGGCTTTTGGTTGGTGTAAGATAGCAGAGCACCCCAGTCCCACAGCTCCCTGAACAGGACCCTCAGGGAGGCAAAGTACCACTTCTGTTCCCCTGGAAGGGGATGATTTCACTGACTCCTCCTTAACCTGCTGTTAGTCACTGTTCAGAGTCAGCCAGTACTGCACAAACAGAAAGCTTATCTGCCACCACCACCCCCCCCCCACCCCCCCAGCACTCATAGTGAAATAGGACAGGAGAGGTGGCAAGATCCACTTCCCCTGCCATCAAATACAGTTTGGGAAATGCTATTAGAGCATCCAAGAAGGTAGTCTGCAAAGGTGCTGTTTCCCACCAGGCTTGCATTTCCATGCAAGGGATACATTCTTCCCTCAGCCTCTAGGCAGTATTTCTCTGCATGGCAGACAGTATTACAGTGGTCTCATCCAGCTTTTAAGGCTAGTTTTTCATTATTTTGCACTAGTGCTACATTTTGCTCTGATGCAAAGGAACAGCGTAAGTCAGGCATGAATGAGGGAGGATTACTGCTTCAGGAGCCTCCGACCGCCCCACATAGGCTGGTTTAATTGCTTTCACAGGCCAAATCACTCAAATGCTGAGAAATCAAGGCATACAAGCAGCCACACTGATTAAACTTCCACCCTCCCTGCTCTGATCATAGCAGTGCTACAGTGTCTGTGAGCAGGAAGCCTGCCTACAAGGTCTGATGCTTTGTTTCTCCTGCTCTGGTTTGTAAAGGGAGTCCTCACTCCAGCGGAAAGGCACTAGGGAAACCTGACTGAAAGCGCCACACCATAATCCTACCTTCTGCCCCACTGCTCTGCAGGAACAGCCCTGTGCCTGTTGGCACATCCTTCTTGTCCTTCACTTACAGATATGTGCTCCCAGCCACAGCTCGGAGTAGCTCTGCTGCCAGCCCTGCACAGCCTTTCCTTCTGGTGAGGCCTTCCCTCTCTCCAGCACACATGCTGCCTGGGTTTTTCCCTCCATTTCCTTATTAAGACAAAGCTGTCATCAGCTTCCCCATTCCATTGGTTTGTGAGGACTTTCAAAGCCTGGAACTGTATTAAATATTCAGTCTACTCCTTTGGGCTATGTTTCAGAGTCTGTATCCCTCCCATTAATTGCTCTGTTCAAAAAAGAGATGAAAGTTTGATAGTGAGGCTTTGACAGGGACCAGCTCAAACACTTTGGAATCTGCTGATTTATTTATTTAAAGAGAAAAAATATCAGGGATTATACTGCTTAAATTAGGCCCTATGCAATTGCTAAAGACTTCTTTTTCATTTGTTCTTTCACTCATTCATGCAGTCCTCCATTAATTCACTTTCCTCTGCTATTTTTTGGTTATGTTGAATTATATATATGTGCTTTCCCTTATTCCTTTCTTTTTATCTCTATTCAGTCACCAAAAATACACCTTCTCAAACACCAGTTCTAGAGCACCACTGTGACCTACACTCTTATGGGAAGGCAGATGGAGATTTCCATCCAAGAATCTGCCTCCCAGGAGCATTGCTCCACTAGCAAGGTAGCAGAAATCAAAATTTGGAGAGAACTTGGCTGGCAAAAAAAAACACTGCAGAATCCTCTGCATTGGCTTCAAAAGTTGGCTCTGACTTACACACACCCAACCGAAGCTCGTTAATCTGCACCCCAACAACTCACTACCTGGGCCACCTCGCCTAACAGGCAAAACTCAGCCATGTCTCCAGGGCCTTCCCCTCTTTTTGCCTCCGAGTATCTTTGTTCTTGCTCTGAAAGGCACCCACTTCCCCCACAGGTAGGCAGAGGCCAGCTTTTCCCATCTCCCCAGCAGAAGGAGGCACTTCTCCATGCACAGTCAGCTCCCTCCTCGCACTGCAGGCTGCAGCTGGAAGGAGACTTTGACTTTTTCCCTTGTTCCATCCTTATCTACATCTCAGCCACTTTTTACTGAGGTCTGGAGTCTGTGGGTGAGCACATCTGTGCCAGGATCAGGGGGACAAGGTCAACCACAATCACAGGGTACAAACAGCAGCCACTCCAGCTGCACTACCCTCCTGGTTCCTTTGATGTAATTAACATCCCTTTGTTATTGTCTGCAATCACATCTCTGCTTTAATCATCATCTCCCAGCAATGAGCATTCCTTCTCATTACAGTCTTAAAAACCTCCATTATAAACATGTAAATGGGATGCAGTGAGGAGGGAAATATTTTACTACACCAATTTCCTGTTGTGCCACTGCCAGCAAGTCGTGATATTATTACTAAGCATCTGCAATCAGCACCAGCAACTACTGAACCAGACCTACACTGTGCTTGTGACCAGCATCTGACAATACACTAGTGGCCAGTGGTATCAAGGTTTCCAGCCTTCAATGGAAAATGGACATTTTTCCATAGAGTGAAGATGAAACAGCAGATTCTCACAGCAAGGGAGAATCTGATCCACTCTCCTACAATCCAGCTGTCAATTGGCAACACACTCTCAAGGTAAAACCAGCAAAATGCTCCATCTTTATAACACAGAAAAGTAAAATCTCAGTTTCACTGGCAGCATCGTTTAAGGCTTTTAACCTCTTCAGACTTCTCTTCATTGATACCAGCTGAGCTCTGGCCCAGTAGGTCTCCTGACCTGCTGGTATACCCAGACTAACCCCAGGCACTCACTGCATTGCATGGGCCTGTTTGATTCTGCCAACTTCCTTCTCAGCTGAGAACCGCAAAGCTGCTCAGAAGCCCTCCTTCTCCCTTTCAGCAGCAACAGAAAGCTAGACTCTCCTAAGCACCAGCTTGGCTGGTCTGTCCATGCATTTTCTCCCCTTCTTTCAGAAAAGGCAAGGTCTTATATTTCAGAGCAATATTGGCCTCTCTTTCCTCTCCACAAATGTCCAACAGGAATTTCACACAAGACCCTGCTCCTGACAAGCACTTCAGCAGCAGTAGCATGCTAGCAAGGTACTAACTACCCAGGCCCCTTCCAAAGGGAAATTGTTCAATTCAATAAAATTAACAATGTAAGTATCAATTCTGATATCGCAAACATATCAACTTTAGAAAAAAAGCATACATGAGAACTTACTTTTCCGAAGCCAGGAAGCACTTCAAACTAGATGCTGTTCACAGCAGCAAGCAGCTCCGTTGTCCTCTGCAGCAGTTCTCACAGAAGCAGATCTCCCAGTGAACTTCTGCTCTTCAAAAAAAGTCATTTTGCCAGTAGTCAGCATTTGGGCAAGGTGTGGAGAACACAGCAGCCGTGACACTTCTTCCACCACTGTAACCTCTGGGCTCTCCAGCCCCACTCCATTCCCAGAGGCAGGTCCAGGCACAACTGCCAGAGCCAAGGCCTGAGCACCAGGCCCTAGTGGCCTCCTGGCCTTGCACATCGCTGTCTCCATCGCAAAGCTCCTGTGCCAGGCCTTCCCAGTTCCCTCTAAGAGCATCCATAAGCAGTTTAAGATTCAGGATTCAACTTTCCTGTGCCTGAAGCCCATTTTTTGTCATTTTCAGTCTTCTGTTTTTGTTTGTCTTGGGGTACAAGCGACACTTGATCTGATCTCTCCAGACAGGTTTTCTGCCTTACGCATACTAAGGCCTCCACAAGCAGAATCCACTGAATACATATGAAATATTTCTCATCCAAGGTGCCTAACAAACCCCTAAAGGCAGAAATTGCAGCCAAGGTGCAGAGAGGAGATAGCAAATCAGGCACTACAGTGCTTTCAACTGCAATCTCCTTGTCCTACCTACTGATAAAATGTTGCTGAGACTTCTTCCATTTCTCAGTTCCTCTTGAGCACATGGATTTGGCATCCATGAACTTTTTAATTTCATAAGCCACCAGCACTCTTCCTTTCCTTTTGCACCCCTGTGCCTTCTTGGAGCTCTCTAAACCAGGTGCAACCATCTGATAATCCCAGTAATATGATCACATCGGCTGGAGCCTGCTCTTCATGCCAGAGGTGCACTGTGCTGAGCTGCAGCCTCAACTCAAAACGACCAAAGAAAGCAGGACAGCTGGAAACTCAAAGTCCCCCCAAACTTGAACCACATCAAACAACCAACCTTATTTCACTGAGCTTCAACACTGCTCCTTGCATTAATATCCACAGCAGCTTCCTTTAAACCAAAATACAGCCAGACTGCTCGGCCTTCCTTTCCAAGGCCCCACACATCTCACCCCCACAAGATACAACACAAAATGGAGAAACCTCAGTTCTCTAAGGAGTGGTTTATATCCTCTGCACCTGTGGAAAGGGCACACACTATTGGTCCTTCAGTTAAAAAAAATCAGGCACATGCTTTTGCACTCAAGTAATCAAGACAAGAACAAGGTGATTGTGCTCATTCAGTTAAAGGGGTAAAGGCAGGAAAGTTTAAAGAGGTTAAACAGACATATAAACACTATCAGCTTTTTGTGCAATACCCTGTGCTTAGGGGCAACCCCATCAGATTAATCCTCTTTAAGAAATGTACTGGCTTTGTTCCTGAACCTTCTTGTGTGTTCCCTTGGAGACAAGCCCTGAAAGCTTCTCCAACAGCCCTGAGTGTTCACATTTACTGCCTTACCTGACATCTACTTTGACCAGGCCTCAGCTTTCCCTTGGCCGAGCTGTGGAGGGACAGGACAGGGTAAATAAAGGCAATTGTCTTCCGCAGCAAAAATACTTCTATACTAGCCATTTGCATGTGTGTGCAAATGCACAAATTATGCTTTATGTGCTCAATCCTCCTCATCCTTGTACCAAAGTACTGCCACACCTGGTCAGAGCATCTCTGCTGAGGGAAGAAGCATGGCCTGGACATGCACTAACTGCTTAGGAGCCCAGACACTGGACCCATTTGCAGGGAATAGTTTGTAGTAAAGTGGAATTTATAGTCAAACACATCCACCTGCCCAGAGACCCGGTGCAAAACTGTCTCATCCATCCGCTTCCAAACATCACTCAGCTAGAATTTAATACTTATGTTTTCCTATTTATGTCCCCATCCTGTGGTCTTAAAATATAACCAGGCTTTTCACGAGTTCCCACTGACTGCAGGGGAAAATCCATGCCTGCTTTTAAATCCAGGAATGCCCTTCCTAGCTGTCTTCCCCAAATAACTTTCTTTTCTCCTCAGAAATTGAAGCTCTATACAGCATCATTAGGTACATCTCGCTCCTCCTTGGTGCTCCTGAATCTGCTAAAATTGTACTTTACAAGCAATAGAGGCCCAGGGTGTGGTGCTGGCAGAGTAGCAACTGCCTCTTCCTTTGGGTTCAGCTCAGGCTAGGGCATGGGTTATGAGTTATGATCCAGCATGAGGAATATTTAATAATAGGAAGAAGAATTGAACAAGTTGTAGAGATAAGACATCAAAATTACAATGCTAATAAGGGTTTTAAGGGAGGCTTGCTCTTAAATTGTCATGAATGAACGGGGAGTGAATGTGGGCGGAGTGGATAGATGCATAGATGAGTGGAAATTAATAGTTGTAAAGATGAAATTTGGCTTTCTGTTGTGGTTAGGAGTGGGATATGACAAGACTACCATCAAATTCTGGATGATTTCAGCCTTTGCTGTGCAGAGCTGGCCAATATTCTAAATTTCTCTTTATTTCACTTATATGGGAGAAAATACATGTACAGATGCAGAGATTAAAATGGTTTTTTTCCTTGTCAGTTTGGGTGCTGATTTTAATCAGCGTTTTGGTTTTTTTTCCCTTTCACAGCTCCATTTCTAAAGAAAAAGAGCAGCTCAAAGAGAAATTGGAGCTGCTCCCAGGACAAATGGGCCTGACTGGCAGTGCATAAAATTACCACTGTCTCTTCACCTTGCTTTCTGCAATCCCTTTATTAACTAACTGAATCCACAGTCATTCTCTCTTTCCTAGCTCATTCATTCTCTTTCTTTCTCCCTCTCTCTACTCCCAGCTAAAAGGTTCATTATCACATGCTCACGGACTGCTAATGCAGCCTTATCACGGGAGAGTGCAATTACCTGCCCTACAAATGTCACTAACCCAAGCTGGGGGCAGGAGGGCCCTGCCGGAAATGCTGGGTCTGGATCTGGGAGCTGCTTTCTCCAGTGGCGTTGCATCTCCCTATGCATGGGGTTATGTGTCCAGCCAGCTCTAAGGGCAATTTATTTCTAGGATAGAGAGGAATCTTGCCCTCCTATAGCTCTGGCAATAGCAGGCAGGAGGAGGAAATGAATGTGTCGACATCCTATTGGTGACAAAAGTTTCACCTAGCCCAGGATTTTTCCTCTAGCTGGGCCACAAGCTGATGAGAAAGCCCACAAGCTGCCGGTAGGGTTTAGCAAGATCCTTGCCCCTGTCCTTTGCAGCCACCTTCCATGAGCCGTTGTCGCACACCTTCTCAGATCCCCTCACAGAGCATTGCCCTCACCTGTCCTCAGGACTGAAAATGCTGCAACTAACAGCCAACCTCCATAACTGTAAATGGGCCAGCATGACTTCGGCCTTGGCTGTTCTTTTTTTCCTGGGGCAGGGCTGAGACATATCAGAAACCATGCTGGGGTGATTAACACCCAGCAAGGTGTTGGACTCTGCTCTGCAGAGCTTTATAGTCAGTTCTCACTTCAGCCCCTAAAAAGAGGATTCAGGCACAACCTCCAGCTGTCAGTCAAAAGACACATTCAGGTTGAAGTTCCAGGAGGGTAATTAATTTCCATCCAAAGACCGGAGAAGTGTATTTGTTTAATGAACGCATTAACAATTTGTTCTTCTGCTCAGTATGTGTTCTGGCATTTTATTAAGACTGTTTTTTTACTGGGGGTGGGGAACAAAGACTAATAAAATGTGTTAATGACAAATTCCAACTGCATGAAGAGAAGACATAAGAAGGACAAGATGATTTGTGGGCTGGATTGAAAGAGACTCTGAACACTCAGTCCACAAACTGAGATGAGGAAGAGCTGACAACATGCTCACTTGAAAAAGCTGGTGGGTTTCTGGCACTTTTAAATCTCGCTGGTTAGTGTCTACGTGTGGTGTGATTGTGTCTGAAGAAGTCGAGCCCTCTCCCAGCAGGTGCTGTCAGCCACCTTACCTGTTCTGCAAGACCTCCTCTTCCTCACACTCATGCCACCTCCAGATTCCCCCAAACCTCACTGAAGCGACCATGACCCTCAGCAGTGCCATCATCCCAGCTGTGGGCAGCTGGCACCCCCAAGGTTACCAGCACTGTGGTTTCATCCTTGGCACAGTTACCAGGATGATAATGGAAAAACTTCACAGAGCTGCTCACCCCACTGCCTGTGAGCTGGCAGCAGGAGGGAGGGTGGGTGTGCGAGGTCTGGGCTCCGCCAGGCGCAGTCAGAGACCAAAGGTACGGGTGCTGTACTGGGGCTGAAACGTGCCACCAGGCAGGTTCCCACAGCTGCTTCAGCAAACCTTCCCTGACTTCCTCATCACCTTCCTGAGCTCTTCCTGCCCCCCACACCCTCCTGCTGCCAGGGAAACGTCCCAGCGTCTCAAACTAGACCCAGCCACGGATACATCAGAACTTGCCCTGAACTTAGCTGCTTGCTTTCTGCACGGGACTCTGCAGGGAAGGATGTAGCTATGGATGGAGGCAATGGAAGGGGTATCCAGGTTTGTCCACCTCCTTCTCACCCCATCCCTTGTGTCATAAAGCCTTTTTCCACGTGACTCCATCCAGCGACGGCGCCTGTCAGCGCCGTCTGCTCTGCTCATCCCTGCTTCTTTGTGCATTCAAGTGTGATGCTCCGGGGCAGTTTTGGTATCTTGGCCACTAGACTACATCCTAGGTAAATTATAATTGTTTATTTTCTTAATATTTTGTAGCTGACACAACAATAAATAACTAAAATACCCATGCCTTTGTTGCAGCAAATATTGTTTTACAGGAGATGAAGGCTGATACGATCCTCAATATACTGCCCTTCATTGTAGTTATTTTCTCTCTATTTTTTTTAGTGTTTTCTAAAACCGTTTATTCTTTTCCACATGTCACTTTAAAATCAGAAAAAGCTTTTAAAAGAAAATTGCATTTTTCTCTTATCACAGATTCTTAGCTTTATTATTACTCTTTTCTTTGATTTTTCTTTTTCCTAAAGTAAATAAACAACGAGAATTTTTTTCATAGCACTCTCAAGAGATTATATTCTGGTCATTTCTCATGGTTTTTTTTTCAGTGTTCAGTGACAATTATTACAAAAAAGAACCAGCCAAGACCTCGAATGGGAGCAGTCATGTAAACCACAATTTTTAAAAGACGGAGCAATCTGGCTGGGTCCACCTGATAGAGAAATCCTGGGAGCCCCAGTGACCTTGGGTGCACTAAGCAGATTTGCATGAGCTGAAGAGACCTTGTGCTTTTTAACTTCTGCATCCCCTGGTACCATCTAAACTTGTACCCGCCTGATAGACACAGAAGCTACTAAGAAAAAGAGCACCCATAAGATGCACATTTCTAGCACTCCGCACTGTCTGGAGGTGTTACCAGCGTCCTCAGCGTTCCTTCAGTCAGACACTTCTCCGTCTCACGAGCGGGATGTTGCTGCGGGTTGCTGAGCAGAGAGATCAGCCTCAGAAAAAAGAGGGCTCAGGGGTCACTGCCCCCATGCTCAGCCTCCCAGTGCCTGAGGTAGCAGGTCACCTGGGGAGCGAGATGGTGTTTCTGATCCTGCAGAGAAGGTGGTCACAGCCACAGGTAACCTGCCATTTTCTCAGCCACAGCACCAGAGAGAGTAGCTCAGCTTTCCTGTCTGGGAGGCAGCCCGAAGTCTTGGCTAATGGAAAGGTTGTCCCTTTGGTATCTTCCCCTCATCTCTCCTTTCTTCTAAGTTGTTCCTTCCATCTGTTCACACATTCAGGGGGTCTATTTTAGCTGGAAGTTCTTCAGCGTTCAAGGAAAGAGTCTGCCCCATGATACATGCACCACGGCCCAGGCAACACCTCTGCTTTGATTAATGCCTCTTGCAGGTTCCAAGTGTGTCCCCACCTGACATCAGCTCCATCTCCTCAGAATGAAACCAGATGACCAGTCTGCATTTATTCACAGGGAAGAAAAACAAGCCATGCAAAGGAGAAAGGCTACTCAGGAGGCAAAGCACTGCTCGGCAGCATCCTCTGGCTGTGCTCTGTGCCTTGGGATCCACCGAGAACATGAACAGAAGGGCCTCAGGGACAAAATACCATTCAAGGAGCTCTTTGCTCCTAATTTAAAGAATGCCAAGCAGAGGAAAGCAGGGGATGAAATAGCAACAGGTCAGGGCACATCTTGTCCACTTAAAAAACATTTGGTTTTCAAAGGAAGAAGCATCAAAAACTTTCTTGCTCACTTGGTGATGTCAGTTCCCACAGGAGACAGGAGAAAGCGTCTCCTTAGATGACTACAGATGCCCACATTGTGAATTCAGATGAAAACAAAGCGTGGCCATAAAGGACAGTGTCTGTTCCTGCGTGGACACTTCTGTCCTCTCCCAGTACAAGAGGAGGGTGCTCCTTTCAAAGTAAAACAGCAAACAGGGGCTGTTGGTTCTGTGCTAAAGGGTGGCCAGAGTTCATCAAAAGCAGCTCACCAGGAACTGCACTCTGAAGACAAGCTCTGCAGTCTTTCTTGTTTTCTCGGAGTCTGGTCTGAGTTTCTAACGATCGCCCCATGACTGCTGGTGACAGGCTTGTGATAACATTGCCATTTCATTAGCTGAGCATTGTTCAGGAGATTGATGGCTGGCAAGCTAAGAAAAATTACATCTCCCTCTGCAGCTGCCTGTCCCATAGACAACACTCATTATAGAGAGAATAGGAGGGGAGCGAAGAAAAACATTCAGGAGTAGGAACTGGATGCACTGGTAACCCACAGAAGTGAAATGTCTACATGCAAGCAGGTGTGAGGAGCCTGGGGTCCAGGCATTTTCCCCTCACTGCTCCAACCCCAGGAGAATACCTTCCAGAGAAAGCAGAGAAAATGTGAGTGCCAGGACCACCCTCCCTAGCCTGAGCTCATAGAGCTGGTCCCAGAGGCCTCACCTCTCCTCTGTGCTGGAGAATTATTATTAAACAGACAGTTCCAAAGGAAAGCAAATATTGACATTAAGCAAGAAAGTAAATGCCATTTTGCTCCTGGGTGTTTGAAGAGAGTAGAGAGAAGAGACAATGTAGAGCAGAAAGAAATGAGGCTCTGCAAAGTTTTAGGGAGATTTAGGCCTGCCCCCCAGCCCCTCTCAGCATCTACACAATCTCATTTTGCTGGGAGGAAGAGTGACTTGGGGCTTTCTGATGGAGACAGCAAGAGTGCAAAGGCAAAGGAAGGCGGCAAAGGTAGAGAGCAGGCAGAGAAAAGGATAAAGTAATACCAAAAAGATGTCTGTGTGGTTGTTTTTTCAAGTGTCTTCCAATATTGCTGACTGGTTCTCAGGCCGACTGCAGCCAACTGTCCAATTTTCAGAAGAATTTCTCCCATACTGAGTATCTCCTTCTGTGCTTTCAACACCTCTGTGGAGTTGAGAGGGGGGGGTCTATCTGGTTTCCTACCAGTGCTTGGATGGTGTGTGATCTTAGGGACTTTGCATCATTTTGACACTATGGCTGAGGACGAGTTTTCCCAGGTCACTCATTGCCCAGTAGTATGTTGTGCAACCAGGACATTTCCTACTTGCTAGGAGAGGCACACTCTAGTGCCATGTGTTTGTGACAAATAATCCCAGCTCGTATTAAAGTCATAACATATCCTGCCACTGCTGGAATATCATCCCCATTTTGTCTGGCCCTTTCCATCCTTTTGGAGGCAGTTTCTGAGGTGGGAGGCTTCAGAGAGCTCCTGATGCGATGAATAAAAACCACCTCGCAACTGTACACAAAAAATTAAAACCTCATTTGTGTCTGCTGAGCGAACAAACCACAGCTAATTAAATCCCCTAACAATAGGACATTATACAAATGAGCACCGCCTCCTTAAAAGCACAGCTGGGGACAAGCACAGTTATTCGCGATGTGCCCCCCTCCGGAGCCGTGGGGTGACAAGTCTTTCATGGCAAGGCTGTGCAGAAAAGGCGGGAGCTCCCTCATGCCCTGACAGATGAGCCAAGAAAGATTTTTTTATTATTTTTTTTTTCCAGGGAAAAACCACACATAGACACACACAGACAAACAGCGCGAATGCTCTCCCGCTGCCTCTCCAGGGAGCGCCGAGCGCTCAGCAACGGCTCCCGCTGAGGGATGGGGGAGTTCCTTTCGTGCTCACAAGACGAAGGCTCTGTTTGCAGCCCCTCATGCCACAGCAGCACCAGGAGGCTGGAGGCACAGCCAGGACACTCGTGCACAGCCCTGGGCTCTGTCCTGACGTCTGTCCTGTGGGAAGCGCAGAAGCCTGACGCACAGAATTTATTATTGTCTAATATCCCTGCCAGTGAAACCATGTCTATCTCCAAATCTTAAATAACCTCTTTTGCTCTTGTGTAGGCTCTCCTCACTAGCTTTGCACAGCTTTCTCTCGAGCCTAGGGGAGGGTGGGTCATCAGCTGCTTTCCTCCCATTTTTTCCTGACAGAGAGGTGAAAAGCACAGAGAAATCTAAATGACAAAACTAGGGCCAAGAAACAAATCTGCATCAGTGCCAACATCCGCATGCAAACCTGATACTCCATGACTGCCCCTTGCCAGTCTTCTTCCTCTACATCCCGTGCCATCAGCCAGGACAGGCTGGCATCCCACATGGGATGCTCTGCCCCTACCCAAAGACATCTGCTTGAGCAGAGCCGTACCACACACAAAGGGGAAGTCCCTACCCTGCTAAGGACCAGACTACTAGGTGTCTCATAATTGAGGGCCCATTTCCCACACTGTTTATTTTTCAACCTATCATCCAGTGTAAAGTGCAAAACATGAAATGTGCCTGCTCACAGCTCTAGCTTTGCAGGGAATGGTATTTAAAAGTCTAAGGTTGGATTGGAAAAATACCTGCTTTGTATTAAAAGGATGAAGTTCATTCAGCTGAGCTCAGGCTGGAGGACGAGGGCTCCTCTCTACAGCCATACAAGCTCAGTCTTTGTGCTTTTTTTTGTAACATCAGTTAACTTCTACTTCTGAACAGAAATGGTGCCTTCTCATATAAAATGGCAATTTTCTTTCCATTTTGGAAATGTTGAAATGGAATGATTCACCCGTGTCCGTCTGTCTTTTCCATAGATAATTTTTTTATCGTGTTTCTTGTAAAAATAATTTATGAAAGCATTTTCTACAAAGAATTTCAGATTCATTAAAACAGTTTTCTGGTGAGGAAGCAGACAATCAGAGAATACCTAACCTCACCTAGCTGTCTCTGTGGTTTGAAAGAATGTAGAAGTGTAAAGAGAGAACATAAAACTTCATCTGATTCTGATGCAAAGTCAAACGAAGCCACTAATGCCTCGTAGTTTCCATCATCAACTGTGACTGGCTATAGCCACATGAAACAAAATCCAGGGTTTTTAAGGTTTTCATCCTGATTTTACACCAGCTCTGCAGTTTTCAGATTGGCTGATTTGTGGCAGAACTCCCAGTGGCCATGCAGAACTGTCTCTCCTCCACCACCTTCTCTTGCTCCTGAGGGCAGCTTAACTAACCCACCTGGAAGATTATTTATTTGGCAGTAAAAGCTACAAATAAAACACAGCTGCCTAATGAAGACGGCTTGGTAAGTCTAGCTCATTTTTAATTTTAATGTTGCATGTAATCTCCATTCTGGTCTATGGACTTGTCAGTGCTTTTACAACTTCTGATTATACGAGGGCAGTCGGCAGAGACAGCTCCGTGGAAAAGCCGGGAGAGCAGCATTAACAACGGCCTCTGGGGAATACAGCCAGAGGAGCCAAGGATTTGTCTACACCGTCGTTGCAATGACAGAAAGCAGAGGCTGAGCAAGCACTCTGTTGTGGTGTCCT
The DNA here is from genome assembly GCA_013396935.1 of Baryphthengus martii. Lineage (NCBI taxonomy): Eukaryota > Metazoa > Chordata > Aves > Coraciiformes > Momotidae > Baryphthengus > Baryphthengus martii. The sequence goes on along the minus strand of VWZK01009513.1, from coordinate 16,611 downwards.
TTTCACAAACTACCTGTCTACTCATTTATGGGCAGTCAAGTAGCTCTGGGCCTTAAACAGGAGAGAAGAGGAGACTTCTGCTTCACCATCCATAGAGAGACACACACTTCGCTGTATTTTACAGAAGGGCAGCTGTGGTACAGAAGTGGATACTGGGGGTTTGCACAGGGGTACAGGGTGCAGGGGGTGAAGCCTGTAGCCAAGTCTGCAACCTTGGGCTATCTACCATTGCCCAGCTCCCCATCCTCAAGGCTATCTCTGGCAGTGAGTGGTCCCATCAATAACAAGCAAGCAGCCACATCTCCAGCTCACCGTCCTGCCAATAAAGCCCTCCACACTCATTCACCTCCTTCCATTAGACAGGCTTGGTGCTAAACAGCTTACAGATAGGAGAGTAAATCTATTCAGAGGCTAAGGATTTTCTGACAGAAAGATGGATAGAGACAAAGCAGTTTCTTTCCCGGCAGGAATAAAGGCAAGCACAAAAGGGCATGTGTGTAAAAGCTTGTGCACATAAAGGCTCAGTGCTCTTCCCATTCAGAGCCCCATGACCTCAGCCATCCTGCATGGCTTGCTTTCCTGCCCCAGGCTCACTGCTTCCATTGTGCCATGAAGGATGCTCTCCTCCAGCACTCAGTGAGCATAGCGGCCTTTCTGCTGCCCTGCTGCCATGGGCAGCCATCGCTCCTCCTGGCAGGGAAGAGAACCCACCAAGGGATGTCTGGAGAGCACAGAGGCTGTCAGGGTTAACACTGTCATGGGCTGAGGGAGTTGGATGCTGTCCCATCAGCTGCTGTGAGCTGTGAGGCCACACTTATGGCCTGGCCACACAGGCACACGTGAGTTGTGAAGGTGGCCTGAAAAGATGCTTCAGACCCTTTGGTCCCCCAGCCCTGAGCCTGCAGGCTCTTTCGTGATGCTGGGCCCCTCTTCTTCCTGGGCAAATGGCGCTGAGCCGCAGAAAGCGCTTGGGTAAAGGCCACAGGCACCAACCCCCAGTGAGAAAGGAGTGGGTCTCATTCCCCTGGCTCCCCTCCAGGGACCAGCATGTCAGCCACACAAGATGCTTCTTGCACGAAGTGCAGAAACTGCCACCAGCTGTGGAGCTGGTGAAAACTAGCCCAGCCATTGACAAATCTCTCTTTGGAGATGGCTGACTCAGATGCTGCTCTGCCTCCCAGGCGTCTCCTGTCACGTAGGCCCTGTCACTTCCGTGTCTCAGAATTAGCCAGGAGGAGTTTGTGCCATCTAAGTTTGACCTTCTAAGGATGTTCAGCATCTTTCAGCATCTGGCCCATTAGGGATGTGACACGCTTCACAGATGTGCGGGACAGCAGGCACAGGCTTTGCAGAGCAAGAGAAACCTCATTCCTCTTTGCTTGCCATTTCTTTCCAGGGACTGAAGACACAGTCTGCCTGACTCCGGGTCCCAGCAGCGACTCTGGGGCAACACAGAACTGTGAACATAAGTGGCCATGATTCTTTTCCTGAAGGAAGAAACAGTCTCACCTTCCCCTCCTCCTGCCTGAGGAGGGGTGAAGAGGATTGCTTTTGCTCCTACCTTGCAGGGTAGAAGTACCTGCTGTCAGTCCTGCTTTTAGCTACTCCATTGCCAGCACACTGCTAGGAAGCACCTTTCTGCTGCTGCCACCCACTGCTCTGCAACCAGACCCCTGGCAGAAGTCTCTGTGGGTTTATAGATATCCAACTACAAAGCCCAGTAAACCTCCTGCTGCCCGCAGAGGGGGATCTGCCTCTCTCAGGTGCTGTATCACTCCCTCTGAGTGCTGCTTAGTTCAGTTCCTTGACACATTTATCCGTCTCCATCCCCAAGGGAAATTCCTGTGCACTTCAGGGGCTCACCAACCTGGGCTGCAGTTTGGCTTTGTACCAATACCTGAAGCTACCCTGCCGGCCGGGCTTCCCAAGAGGCAAGGAAGAAGCTTGTCTGTCTTTACAGGTAATTAAATCTGGATTAAAACAAGGTCTTACTGGATTCCAGCCTGGGGGAAATTGTAAAGGGCTTCCTGGAGGTGAAGCTCTATAACCAGAGCCCAGGCAGTGTAGAGCACCTTCTCTGTCTGCTGAAAGCAAGGGGGTAGTGAAAAATCCACAGAAGGTGGTTTGGTAACCTGTCCATAGTCAAAGACCATCTTGGATGCTCCAGCACAACACTGCCCATCACATGCAGCTCTGGTCCACCCACAGAAAGAGAGGTACTTGTAAGAAGGGTGGGCAGGCTGCTTCCCATTCTGGAGGAAGGAAGGACTGGCTCACTGAATCTCTGATTCTTCAAGGAGAGGACAGTGCAGGATTGAGGTGGTTTTCAACTGGAAGGACTGGTTTGCACCCTGCAGTTTGCTGCTATCAGCACAACTGGCAGGTGTGTGCTGTGCCCTGTCACTTATCCCCAGAAAGGCTTTGCTGGGTGAATCCGTCACCTCCTTTCCCCTCAGTTTCCCCAACTGTAAAATCAGGTGTGGATGGCCAGACTGGCCTGCACCGGTGCTCTCCTTAGTAAATTGCTTTGAAATGCACCAGGGAAGAGTACGGGCATCTCACCCCTTCAAAGTATAACCCCCAGCCCACTGCTGCTGCGCACACACTTCTGTCACCGGCTCCTCCTCCTTCAGCCTGCTGGGCGTTTGCTACGGTGTGTCCTTGCAATCCAGCAGACATCGGGGCTTGTGTTCCCTGCTGGATTCCCACAGCCCCCCCCGCCCGTGTGCTTCCTCCCGGCTGCTGCATAATGGGCCTGAAAACACAGAGCTGATATGCAAATCTGACATTTAATTTGGACATGAGCATTTAATGAGGCTGTGGAGATTCTGCCACTCGCAGCCTCCCCAACCTGCAGTCCCCGTTCCTTAATTGAACGCGTCCCCGCTACACAAGTAGGAGTGCGCATGCAACGTGCGTATGCTCCCCAACACGACCCACCCTTTACAAAGCAGTTGCTCCCAGCTCCCCTCTCTCTCTCCATGCCTCCTCCCAGGCTCCTGGGACCATAGGGTAAATGTGGAGACTGTGACTCCAGCAGCCACATCTGCTCTTTCCAAAAGCACCTCAGTTCAGAGCAGATACGCATTTTCCCTCCGCGGTTTTGGGATCTCTTTTAAGATGGTGTTTTTGTTTTAGACAACTCCTAAAGCATTTGGCTCTGCTGCAGGGCAGGCAGGGCCTATTTGGTTTGAGTCAGAGGGCTGGGACACACAGTTGATGAGCTGCTGTGCTATTTCACTCCTGAAGAGATGGACAATGTACCAGGAATTGGCACCTTGCGAGGCCTCTCTTCCCATTCCACAAGAGCTGCAAAGCAGTTCCATCTCAGAACAAGCACTTCAGTCACAGAGAATGCACCCCAGTCACCAGCCCCAGTGTCAAAGATACCTTGCTGCTGGGAACAGGATCAACTCTTCATTTGAACAGCTCCATACTAGCCTCCTCCATGAGTACTTGTCCAAGCAAAGGCAGCATGGGCATTCCTAGTGTTCCCTTTTTTGGCACCCTGTCCTCCCCTCTGTGAGGTGGGAAAGGAGGAAAAACTTGTCCTCCCCAATCCACAGGCTCCCTGTGACATGAAAGGCACCCCTGGAAACTGGAGCTGAACTGTAACAAATTGAACTGTAATTAATCTGCCTCCTTGACTGTAACAGCCTGAGATCAGTGTGTTGCTGAGAGTCCCAAACACAATGTGCAGAGGATATGTTGGTCCTGAAGAGCACGACCAGGAATGATCTATCAGGTCCTCTGAAGAATCCTCAAATCTCCAAGTGAAGAAGAAAACAAGTAATCAAATAAAGCCCATGCAAAAACCCAGGAATTCCTACATCCAGCAAGGAGATGCTCCTTTGTGCCACTTGCCTGACTGCAAAGGCTTCCACCAGCTCCTAGCATAGAAACTTCACAGTCTTTTTTTTATTTAAAGATGATGATTATGGAGCTGCCATTCAGTAAATGAAGTGCCACTCCAAACGTCTGCACTGTGTCCTGCCCTTGTGCAGAGTGCTTTGCTGGGGCCACAGAAGCTGCAAGCAAAGGCTGCTCCTGGCCTTGGAGCTCCACAGAACTAAGTAACACCTGAGAGTCCACGCACAGAAACCAGGAGAGGGGTGAAGAAGCAGGAGGAGAGCTTCTTTTCATCATTTCTGCTGCTCCTCTGGCAGGTACAGCCAGGGCTCTCTTCTTTTAGCAGCCTTCCTTCCTCCCAGGTTGAAGTCACAGCGCTGAACTGTTCCTCTGGCACCTGAAAATACAGGTCCTGTTTTCCCTGCTTTCCTGGAAGGGGGGAGAAGGACAGAAGAATACAGGTCACTCCCCTTTCCTGCTGCCTTATATCAAAACAAGTGGCTTCCAGAACCCGTTACTGCCGCAGTAATCACAGCACCCTCTGCACAGCATCACAGAAGACAAAGAGTGAGCTGCAAGCACCGGCGCTCAGTGTGCCACAGACAACTGCCAGGGAATATGAGCTGGGGAGAGCCCCAACAGCTGGTAAATAGAGAAGACAACCCAGTCTGGGGCTGGAAGGAGGGAATGCGAGCTGGGCAGGGCAAGAGATCAGCAGGAAGAGGCAGGTACCTGGGACATGAGCTCTCCAGCACGAGCAGGCTCCAGGATGAAATATTAATGCCAGCATCCTGAGCAGGCAGCAAGCAGCAGTGTCTGCGCCACTTGGCCATGAATAAAAGATGGTCCTGAAAATGGGGAAGAGCAGCAAATTAATTAATCGAAGCAAAAGTCTCTCCACTCCCATTAACGAACAAGCCTGGAATCCTCCCACATGCAGCTCAGAGAACACACAGGGGGTGTGAGAAGGAAAGCAGAGGCACCGGGGCAAGGTCTTCTCACAGTGACCTCACAGTGAGGATCTAGGTCTCCCACTGTCCAGCAGTGCCCTTAAGCTCAAGTTCAGGTCGTGGTTCGGTTCCCCACCATGTCTAGCCTGCCAGCTTTGAGAGTTCAGCCTCTGCAGACTCAGACTCCCAGGAGAGATAGCAGGACAGGGCCCTCTCCTGGGGGCAGGTACTGGAGAAGGGCTCAGAGATGCTCTTGCCTGCAAGAGGAGACAATCCAGTTTCTCTTCACTCAGAGCTGGGAATTTTCTGGGTGCTGCTTAGAGGCTGCCCTGCCCAAGGGTAATCCCTTATGCCACTTGACTGGAAACAGAGCAGCGAGGGCTGCTGCAGATGGAGAGCCACCCTCAGTACCAAGAGATGACTGATCTCCTCTTCTGAAGCTTTGCCCATAAATTATAGATTTTAAGCAGTGTTTGTTTAAAATATTCAGCTTGCCACTTAAAAAAGAATACTCACACACACAGCAGGAATGGGGAAAAGGATGGGGAGCTGGGGGTTGTGTTCTCACTTGGAAGAGGGGGAGGGAAGCAGACAGGAGAGGTGTTTCCTCGACTAATGAGCCAGCATCCCTCCCGGTGGAGGGAGTCCGACATGCGAGCCACCTGCGCTGCAGCTTTGCCCGCCTCTCCCTCTGGCACATGGCTCAGGCCCAGCAAAGGTCTGCAGGAGCAACAGCCTCTGCTTTTTCCGCCCGGCATCCCAGGGTGCAGGTCACCCCATGGGCTTCTCTTCGAGCCTGCAGGACAGCGCTGTGTTTGCAAAGTCGGGGCAAAGAGAGCTCAGGTGCTCTGAGGGCAGGGAGGAGGTGATGAGGTAGGAAAACATCCCCCTCTACACACACATACACCTCCCGTTACCTAAAAACACAATCATTTCTTTGATTAAAAATTCAGCTCTTCAGCTGCCATGACCAAGGGGCAAGTCTGTAAAAGGTGAGATGCAGGGAGCAGTAGCTGAGATATTTCTCATCAATGAAAAATGCTGCTCTTCCTCTCTGCTCTGGGCACATCCCAGCCCTGCCGGTCACCAGAGCCTGCATTGCCGCCTGATGGTGAAGAGGAGGCAGGGCCCTGCTGCAGGATAAAGGGATTTCTCCTCTAGGTTGCAGCACTTCCCAGGCTAAGGCAGGCTCTCACTGTCTTCTGGGGTGGATTTCACAAGGAAGAGACTGCAGAGAGCATTGGTGAAGAGACCAGTGCTTACAGGAGATAACTAACGGTCTCAAGTCAGTAGCTCTGTGGGATCTCCCTGTGATCTGACGACGGCTGCCAGCACCACCAGCCCAGTAGCACTTTGCCTTTCCTTCCTACCACCTGGGTGATGCTCCAGGCACAGACCTCTTGTGGGTGCATGTTCCTGGACATCAGAGACATCTTTAAGCAAAGATACCTCCTTTTAAAGGGTCCTCCCAGGCTGCTTTCAGCATGCAGGTAACCTAAGGCATGCCTTGGGGCTCATCCTCTCCAGGGAATAGAAGTGCCAGCCTCAGCTGCAGCTTAAGCACAATTTGGGCTGGCTTCACCTCACTCCCTCCTTAGCTGCAGAGAGAGGACAAAACACCTTGTGTCCCCAACAGGCACAGAAAAGCTTGATGCTTATTCATGTTTCTCATGTGGCAGAGACAGAAGAAGAGGGCACAGCAAGCCCTGAAGAAAACATAGGCAAAACTCCACATACCTGCTGCCTTCAAGGGTGCTCAAAGGCTGAGCCTCTCCCAATCCCCTCCTCCTGTAGTCGTTGGAGCATCCTGCAGGGCTGGAGAGCTTGGCTTAGCCTGGTGTGCTTGCCAGCGTGCTCTTTCTGGCTCTAGCAGGAAACAACCAAATAAAGATCACCAGGCCCAGACTGAAGCTCAGCAATGTGGCAGCAGCAGATTGAGTGTCCCGTGAGCTTCCACACAGCTCAGAGTTTTTCTCAGCCCATAAGGGCTTGAATTCGCACCCCCTGCTGCCTGTCCGCTAGCCAGGCAACCTCATCCCCTCGCCAGCCACAACCCATTTGCCAGCAGATGGCCAGGAGCCATGGCTGGCTGGGGTCTCCCAGCTGGTAGTCAGCTTTAACCTGCTCAGTCCCAAAACATGGAGTCAGGAATCCTGGTTCCTCCATAAGCAACTAAAATGCACCAATAAGTCCAGGGTAAGACTGACACAGAATAAAAAGCATACTAAACACTTTCAGAGATTCAGAGAAAAGGCACAAAAAAACCCCAACAAACCCAACACCAAAAAAAGCCCCACCACCAGAAAAATGAAAGAGCTAATAAGCACCTGCTGATTATTTTTACTAGACTGCTACTCACTTTGCCAATACCCACAAGAACTCTGGTCCTGCTGCTGCAGCCCCTGTGGCCACCAGCTGAGAGGGTCCCTTTAGCCTCTTAGCACTAACACCCCCCGGCCAAGCCCGAGCCCAGCTCCTCTCCACAATCCTGGCAGGGATGTGTTTCTTGCTATCCCTCCCCAGAGACACTGACCGTTCTGGCAAGCTCTGCACTCTATTTTTAATAAATTAGCCCTAAACTCCATTGGCGTGTATAAATATAGCATCAACCGCTCTGCCAAGCCGTTTTTCTCTCGGTTAACACATTCATCCAAGCTGCTTTATTTGTCTTTCCTCCACAGACTCATATTCTTCTGGATTCATTTTGTCAAACAAATTGCACAAGCTGGACTGCCCATTTACCCAGTGCTGTTTGATTACAGGGGTTATTTATGAAACAGCACAACACATGGCATTAAACTCCTTAATAATAATAATAATGAGAGAAAGGAAGGGGGAAAGCTCCCTATGAGGAGGGGGAAAATGTTTTGTTGTGGTTTTTTTTTTTTTTATTACAGACAAAAGCTCCTGCCACAGGTGATAAATTCCAGACACTTTTTCCAGTTGCTCTTGTGCTGCTGGCATGATGAATGGCACAGGCAGCAACACACAGCTCAGCTGCAGAAGTGTGACCATGAGCTGCAAGAAAAGGAGGGAAATGCCGGAGCACAAACACGTGGTGAGGCTGACTGAGGTGTGCAGGGGCCACTGGCCAGCAGTCTCCAGGTAGTTCGCTTCCCAGGAGGGTTCATCCTGGTTGCAGAGATTCAAACTGCACCCAGCCCTGCCTGCCATCAGCACCGTGCCTGGAGTCCCTCCCACTGCAGCCTCACAGGAACCTCCGAGGCAGCGTGATGGGAGGTGACAAGGCCACCCAGCATCCCTCCAGTTCGCTGCCACCGTTGCTCCTCCCAAAGCCCAGCTGCTACAAACAAGTGATTACTGGAGAATCTTGTGTTTGGGGAGGAGGTTGTCCTCTGAATCTGTGGTGGCAAAGCAGCACCTGAAGGACAAACACAGCACAGAGAAAGCCTCAAACTACTTATTACAGAGCCCTCAAATTCTGTAAAAACTACATCTACGGCCCAGCGAGGATCTAGGCCAGGTCCTCTCCTCTTACACTGTTCCCATGCTGAATAGCCTCCCTATATGCAGCTAGTTTTTCCTACTGCAAGATGTGTCATTTCCAGGTGGTACTCAGACTGCCTAAGATATTTAATTTCTGCATAAACTGCTTTTGAACCCGTTTCCCCCTCCTGTCTCTGATTTATTCACTTATTCATGAGAAGTTTATGACCACTCCATTCACCTCCAGAAGAGCCCAGCTAGGTCTCTGAACTCATGCCCCCCTGACATGGCCATCCTGGCTCTAATGACAGCTTACTGTAATTCAATCAAAACTTCTTTCAAAGGAAGATGCTTGATTAGGGGCCTGAGAGACCTTGAAAGTAGAGTCATTCCTGCAACAGGAAGGTAATTAACTTTTTTAATCAGTGGGCACTGATCTCAAGGTCTAGAGAACAGAGTCAGCAGCAAACTCACTCCCACAGATACGTAGTGGGGCTGAGCCACATTACTGGAGACCCCAGGGAAATTGCTGGGAGCTAAACTGGGTACACACCAGCCCGCAGAGCTGCTGCATCATCTCCTCCTTCACCCTGAGGGTGGGAGAAGTCTGGGCCATTCTGCTGGAGCAGAGACACCTTGTGCTTTGTCTCCTCACCTCTGAGGTGAGAAAAACTCTTGGTCTTCTCTTGTTATCCTGTCCCAAAACAGGAAAACGCACCAAGCTTGCAACCAGAGACAGCATCAGTCTCTGGAGATAATTCCTTAGCAGCCCAGACTACCCTCGCTGTCTTACAAGGCAGACCCTGGCAGCAGGATAAACAAGCTCAAACAGAGCTTAAGGCTTTCCCCTGGCAGATGCAAATGGTTCTGCAGTAGTGGCCTCACCTTCTGCTTTCATGTTCATCAGCTGGCACAGAGCTGGGGACACTGGGCAGGCAGAGTTAATCAGGCCTCGTTTGCGATTACAATGAACTCTCCCATTTCATGGCCTGCATCCTAAACCTGCTTTCTAATTCCCTAAAGCAGAGAAATTTACACTTTCAACTTTATATCTAGTTAGTTAATGGTCCATTACTGTCAAAAGGATGAGTAGCTAGAAGTTAAATCCTACAGGATTTACAATAAGGAAGAGCCAAAGGCTGCAGAAGAAAACCTGCCAGACCGAGGGCACAGGGTACAGAGAGGTACTTGCAGGTCCTCAGCACCGTGACTGGACACTGGCCCTGTGACAGGCACCCCACCACTTTCTGCTGGTTGCTTCTCCCTTACGTACTGTACCAAGTTGCTGCCTCAAATATCTCATTGGGGAAAGTTTACCAGATGGCTGCTGAGAACAAAGAAATTCAAGTAAATTCCCCAGCTTCCAGCAAGCAGGAATCTGAATTGCCAGCCACAGGGAGAGGTCCCACTCTCCACACCCAGCCAGGTACCAGACCCCTACCCTACCCTACCACAGAATTCACCAGAGACTGAATTCACCTGAGGCAAACAGGCTGGCTCTGCTTATCTCCTCCCTGCTCCCAGCTGGCAAATTTCAGGCAACCCCCCAAGTCTGCAGAAGACAATGTGACCTTGCTTGAGCATGGTCTGCTTCCCTACCACTAAACCTGAAGCAATTCTACTCCAATACTGCTGGAAACTCAAAGGGCTAAGGCAATACCAGAGTTGAATTGTTCTCCCTCCCCATCAGGAGGCACCGAAAGGTCTCCACTTCCTTAGCAAGAAAAAGGCTTCTGTGAAGTATACACAAGCCTGCCAATGGCTGAAAATGTCCATCTGCTTCTGATCCCATCCCTTGAGATATGTAGTGTGGCTGCTGTCGGAGCAGAGGTATTAAAGGAGCTGCACTGAAAGGTCTGTCAACATTACAGAGTTTGCTGTGTGGGGGTTTATAACCTGCCCATAAAAAACTCACTCCAGGCTGAAGCAGGGCGAACAAGGTCCCCATGCCCCTCAAGCAGGAAAGTGTTATTTTATTTTCATTTTGCAAACAAGGAAATATTTTCTTTTTTTTTTTTTTTGCTGCCTGAAAGCTTTTCTTAGTTGTCAACGGTGCTAAAGAGACAGAATTTTGCTAGATGTGGGACAGGAAAATACTGAAGTGATCAAAGAACAGTTACTGATTGTGTTTAGCAAGAGGCAGGAAATGGATTTACAGGTCAAGGTTCTTTAAGCTGTAGCCAGGAGGAGATCACAATGCAACTCAGACCTACAGAAATTCAGGCAGGTTCAGGGTCCTTCCACAGCCTGGTCTATACCTGCAGAAGGGCACGTGAGGCCTGGAAAGAAAACGCAAGAGACTTTCCAATTCTAAGCACCTCACCACTAAACAGAGGCATCCCAGCAATGTTGCTGGCCCTGGAAAGCCTGGGACAGAGAAGGCAAAGGCAGATTAACACTGTTCAGAAACACTACCAGTCTGGCTTTCCAGCAGTGCTACAACTCTCCCCCGTCTGCGCTCCCCACCAGTTTGCTTTGCCCCTTTATGCAGCCACACAACCTCAAGGAACCCATTGCACACACCATACACACCATTGCCAGCATCCAGAACTTCTGCTGCTATCACTTTTAATCATTTCATCTAATAAGCATCTAAGAGGTCAGCATTTTTTCACTTCTTCCTGCTCCGCCTTTCTGTCCTGATAGGAGCACTCCTCCCCACGGAAATTTGTGCTTTTACACTGAAGCCCTGCCACAGTAACTTAGGCCTGCCAGCATGGACACAAAGGAGAGCTGTACAGCTCATGACAAGATGAGTCCATGGAGCTCACTTACATCTCTCCTACCGATTCTACTAGGGAAGACAAAGCTGAACTCTGGAAACCCAAAGATCATAAACCAAAAAAAGTCAACCCTTACCCTAACAACAGACTGTAATCCATAGACAAAACATAGGACTTCTGGCTTATACAGTGACTTTCTTTTCACATATGAGAACTGCAGGACCTTAGGATCCAGCCTGCCACACACCAACAAGCCCCATCTCATAATCACTAGATACAGCTGCAGCACTACACGGTTCCAACAAGCAGAGTCTAGCAAAAGGCAATGCTACCCTCTGCTGCTTCCTAGCAGAATAACCACTCTGTCCACTACTCACCAGAACTAACACAGGGGATACAAGCCAAGGACGCTGACAAAACACTCCTTCCGCCCACAGAACCCAATTTATCTGCATGTTGCATCTTTAACACTGAGAAAACCACAGCCTCTCCAGACTCCCTAAAATACTACATTAGAAAGAAATAACCCACCCTACTAGCTGGCCCACCTCCTCACTTCAACAGCACAAACCACCTTTACCATGGAAAGGCTTTAAATACCCTCAGCAAGGTACAAGGGGCCGTGTTCACAGTCACCTGTGCAGCCCAGGAAGCTTTATATCCCCCTCCCCCTGTTAAAACTGTTTCTGCTTCAACTGGTTTCAGTGTAAATTCCTTCATGTATCTCCCCAGCAGGAGCAATTAATGTAGTGTTAAGGTGAGTGGAGGCAGAAACTAGCTCTAGCAAGTTGTTCCTTTGCATAAAGAGGACTTGCAGAGATTTCAGAGCAGTTTTTGTTGGACCGTCACACTTGATTAATTCGTATTGATGAAGCTTTGCTTCATTTGAGTGGAGATTTTTGTGATTTATTTCTAATATTTTCAGAAATGTAGCCCAGACCTGCCAGCACAGACAGGAATTGCATTAAAATAGGCTGGGGTTTGGTCCATAGAATTTATTTATTATTTTTGTAGTGAACAGTAAATTATGTTGTTTGTCATGCTTAATAAATCCCTTTTTTGTTGAGTGTGTATTTGTATGTAAGTAGAGCCTTTCCATGTATCTATGTGCATGCATTAACATAGTAGAAATGTTTTCCTCTGATAGTTACGTGTTTTTCATCTAATTCTTTCCCCATCTTTTTCATTTTGCTATTCTCTCTGTCCCTGCCTCTGATTTTCACCAACAGGTCTTCCTGGTTTTTGCTTTGGTTGCAAATAACTTGTTCTCTGGGCATTTTTTTTTTTTTTTTGAGTTTACTATTGTGTGATCTCAGAAATACTTAAAAGTACTTCCTTCAAGTTAAGAAATAGCAAGAAAGAAAAAGAATCTTATGGAATAACATGCACAGAAACATGCATATTTCCCCTGGGTAACAGCTGGATTCCACTGACATGTATTTTGAGGAATATATTTCATTTTCTATTTCCCAGCCTTAGCCTGGATTGTGTCACGATCCTAAACATTGTTTTTTGGAGTATCCTGCCGAACACACTTTTTAACTGAAATGTGACTCTCTTCAAAACAGAGATTTACAACATTAAAAAAAAATATATAATTACAACATTAAAAAAATCTGTTCTGTGGAAAGAGTAAAACGATGCATCATGTTACGACTGACTCATCACAAACACCCTCCACTGCTTGCATAGTGAAGAACTATGTAAATAATTATAAATATAGTGATAAAGTATCTGAGTTTATCCTCATGGTGGAAAGCTGAGAAAAGTATTTGTTCGAAAGTTTTCTGAGTCAGCACAGGAACTCAAATAGCAATATCCTGATACATGGAATGGCCAGGGCTTTGTATCCAGGAATTTCAAGGAGATGAAAAGTACAAATCCAGTTTCAGGGAGAAGAAGGATGCAGACTGGAGGAGCAGAGCTAGAAATAGAGAGCGCAAATCTCTTTTTTTTTTTTTTTTTTTCCCCCAGTTTTTTCCTACCATTGCACAGGAAGGGTAGAGAAGGGGAAGACTTGCTGCTGAGTTGTTTTTCAAAAAACACTGAGACTACTAAAAAATGCCTATAACAGTGACAGTATTTTTACATGTCAAGAGCCTGAAATATTTGGTTTACAATTCAACTCTAGAATGATAGAAATGCAAAATTAATGGATTTGGTGAAGAAATCAGTCTCGGCTGCACTTGTGCGCAGTTAATTGCCCCTCAGGTGTTGCCAATGAGGCTTCCTGCCCCCAGCACACCAGGAATGCATCTGCAATCCCTATAAGTAGCTTCCCAGAAACAGGGGAAGGTTTTTGCTTGTGCTGCAGTCTGATGGGAGAGAGCTGAGAGGTGCTGGAAGAATCCTCAACGTGCTCAGCAGTAAAGCTTCAGAGAAAAACAGGTAAGTATGTTTATTAAGACTGGAGATTGGGTCTAAATGATTTCAGAAACAGTTAAGAGTTCATAAAATATTTTCTGGGGTTGTGGACTTCTTAAATGAGTTTACCTTTTGCTTAAGGGGTTACCTAGGGTGTGTAGTAGGATATTCATAAAGTTTTTTTTAGTTCTGAGTTAACAATTGCGATACTGAGGGAGGACCAGTGAGTTTGGGTGCTCCTGGAAGTGGTGTAATGCCAGTGGGAGCTGTGCCTGAGCAGGAAAATCAGGTAGATCATGGAGGAGTGCAAAGGGATGGTGTTTCAGGCTTAGGTTAGCCTGGGTGATGTGGTATCTGGGGAAATGTGGGTGCTATCACAAGGCAGTAGAGGATCACTATTAAAGAGTGGCTTTGAGACCTCTTTGCAGAGTTCTATCTCCCCTTTCTAGCTTGGAAGATCTTTAGGGGGGGCTCTGGAAAGGCAAGGGGATGGCTAAAGTAAGGCTGCACTGCCCTGTAATTTAACATAGTAACAAGCCATCATGATAAATTTGTCCTTGTTTGGTAAGACTGGTAGAGAGGGGGCAGGTGCTCTGAGTTTGGCCTCCTCTCTGGGCCAGATTTGTCAGGCAATGTAAATGGTCTTGGGGCATGGGGAGTCTAATCTGGGGATGGGAGAGACGCATTTTGCAGTCCTGAGATGCCCCTTGGATGGTGAAGCCTGAGTTAGTAGTATGCTTAGGCATTATTTAGGCCAATTCGTAGCGTGTGTACTGGGATAAGGGCTGGTGTAACTCTTGCCTGTGATTTGACCCTGGAGGGTCCTGAGGTGGGTACAGGGACGGCTGAGCTGCCTGCCTTCTTCCCAGGGACTGTCTGCTGGGTGTTGGGGCTAAGCTACCCTAGCTCGGAAGGGCTGCTAGGAAGGAGATGAGATGGAGCCATGATGCTGGGGGGGGCGGGGGGCAAGAGATCACACCAGTCTGCCGGAGATGGGGGGAGATAATAGGGACAGATCCCATCCAGTGCTGGGAGGCAGAGCTGGGCTTCTGGGGAGAAGCTGTGCTAAGTCCGCAGAACACCTCCGACTAGAAGAGCTGGTGGGGTGGGTAGGTTACCCAAAGTGTCACTGAGGGGGCTGTCAGTGCCCTGAGGGTCGTCTGTCGCGGCTTTCCCGCCGCCGTTGTGCGCAGGCGCACGGCTTTCCCGCGCAGACGGCGGGAGCCGCTCGCCCCTCGGACGGCGGCAGTGCCGAGTCTGACCGCTTGGCGACCGCGGCTACTTTCCCTGCCGCTCCCGCCCCCGCGATTCCCGGCTCCAAGGCTGAGGCAGCCACCGGGGTTGAAACCTGCGCCTGAGGTGAACTTCGGGGAGCCCGATAGTTGACCTTGGGGTAAGCCCGGCGCTGTTGGGGATCAGAGGACGCAGGTAGAGCACAGCGGCTTCAGGGCACAGCAGGAGCTTTAGGTGGATTTTCTGAGGGAAATATTGAGGTAAATGACATGAGACAGGGTGGACTTCATGAGGGAAAAGCCAAAATAACTTGGAAGGAACAGAGAGGAGACATTTTGGGGGTAAAATCTGGGATAATGGGTAGGGAAAAGAATGAATATTTTGAAGGGAAAATCTGAGGTAATTTATGTGAAACAAAATAAATGAAGTAACCTTTTTGAAGGGATGACTCTGAGGTCATTTAGGTTACCTCAAAAGAAATGAAGACTCGACAGGATGAACATTTTGGAGGGAAAAGCTGTGGTAAGTTGGGGGCAGAGGTGCCATTTTGGAGGGACAAACTAAGGTAACTTATGTGAAACAAAATAAATAAAATTACTTTGTTGAAGGTGTGGATTTAAGGTAATATAGGTTGCCCTGAAAGAAATGAAATAATCTCTACTGGACAGGATGAACGTTTTGAAGGGAAAAGCTGTGGTGAGTTGTGAGGGGCAGAGGTGCCATTTTGGAGGGACAACCTGAGGTAACATATGTGAAACAAAATAAATAAAGTTATCTTGTTGAAGGTGTGAATTTAAGGTAATTTAGGTTTCCTCAAAAGAAATGAAATAAACTCTACTGGACAAGATGAACATTTTAAAGGGAAAAGCTGTGGTAAGTTGTGGGGGGCAGAGGTGCCATTTTGGAGGGACAACCTGAGGCAACTTATGTGAAACAAAATAAAGTTATCTTGTTGAAGGTGTGAATTTAAGGTAATTCAGGTTGCTTCAAAAGAAATTAAATAAACTCAACCGGACAGGATGAATATTTTGAAGGGAAAAGCTGTGGTAAGTTGTAGGGGGCAGAGGTACAAATTTGGAGGGACAATGTGACGTAACTTATGTGAAATAAAATAAAATTACCTTTTTGAAGGGGTGAATCTGAGGTTATTTGGCTTACATGAAAAAAAGAAACACCTGTTGGACAGGATGAATATTTTCAAGGGAAAAGCTGTGGTAAGTTGTGAATGAAAGAGGTGGTGTTTTAGAGGTAAAACGTGAGATTACGTAAAAGAAAAATGAATAAACTTTTAAAGAGGGTGAATCTGAGATTATTTGGGTTACATGAAACAAATAGTCTCTCTAGGACAGAATTAACATTTTGCAGAAAACATTTTACAGAAAAGTTGAGGTAAGCGGTAAAACAATCAACAAAATTGCTCCTTCAAAACAGGTGAGTAGGCTAATTTTGGTAAATGTAAATAAAAAGCTGGGATAATGCGTAATGGAAAGAATGAACATTTTTAGTGCAAAAACCTGCAGTAATAGAGGTGAAAGAAAATTACTGAAATAATCTTTTTTAAGGGATGCATCGGAGGTAATTTGGGTTACATAAAAAATGAAATCTTCTCTATGGGGCAATAGGTAGATTGTGGAGGAAAAGCCTCAGGTAATTTAGGTAAACACAGTGAGGCTTATACAAAAAGGGATGAATGTGGAGTTTACCTTAAAAAAAATCTCAGGTTATATACATGGGAGAGAAGGAATATTTTGAGGGGCGAAAAAGCTGAGATCAGTCATGGTGGGGGCACAGGTGATACTTTGATGGGAAAACCTGAGGAGAATTAAGTGAAACAAAATAAATAAAATGATGGGTTTTAAAGGAATGAGTAGACTGATCTCAATTACCTCAAAAGAATCTAATCTCTAGGAGACAAAAAAATGAACAAAAACCTGAAGTAATAACACCTGATACACGCGATGGACAGAAAATGAAAAATGTCAAAGGACTAAGAGCATCTGCAGCGTAACTGTCCTTCCTCCTCCTTCCTTGGCAGCTGCCGGCGG
>VWZK01009509.1:0-19212 GCA_013396935.1 Baryphthengus martii | reverse complement strand
GACATGCACAGAGAGCAGGGAGGGGGACAGGAAGGGAACACGCATCAGAACAAATTTATGTTTTCAGAGCAAATGGCATTCCACAACTCACAAACAATTGCTCTGAGTCTAGTAACAGCAATCAGATTAGAAACAACCAGAAATGCTTCCATCTGCTCTGGGAGCTAGCGTGACTTCTGATGTAGTCGTAAATTGCATACAAATGAGCTTCTAGCCAAGCAGATCTGCTAAAAAATTCATTCAGGAAGAAGAGCATGGACTTTGTAATTAAGAAAAGTTAACTCTGTTACAGGACAATTTATTTACATTGTAAGTGGATAAAACTGTTGCTTGGCTCTAGTGGTGTTCAAAGAAATGCTCCTCGAAGAGGACAAAACACAGATTACATTTCCCAGCAGGTTTTGACTCATTCAGGTCTCCATCAGGGGTATTCCTTCTTGTCCTGTCTTAAAAATGGGGAAGAATACCCTAAAATAAGACCATTAATATGCTCTAAGACTGTGAATTGCCAGGGTCAGGGACAACATCTGTTCATAAATCATGAAGTGCATTTACAAACAATAAAAGAAAGATGCCACTGTATTTCTATGAGCAGTTTTCTTTCCTCATCAGCCACATTTTTCAACAGGGTTTGAAATACACCATGCTTTTAAGTATATATAATGCATCTAAACTGGCTTATTCTAATTTGAAATAGAGGGAGTGAGAAAAGAAATCAGAAAAGCAGTATTTGACTTAGCTAGTGTTAAAAGCATCAAACCTTATTTCTCATATTAAGTACTGTTATGGCTATGTCAGGGAATACATGATTAGTTTTTCTTGCAGAGTACTCAGCTGAGCACAGCTACAGGTGCAACAAACAGGCCTCATGCTCCTCAGAATGTAGAATTTTTGCATAAAATTGTTGGCTAACAAGAAAATGCCAAGTTTCCTTCTTCAGTTATAATCAATTACTCAAGGTGCAATTCCCAAAAGGTAAACCTTAAGAAGAATAAACCCCTCTGAATAATCTCCTGGTTCTTTGTTTAGCATGGCTTAACAACAAGGATGCAAAAATAATAATTAAAAACCCCAAACAAGAAACTTAAGTCAAAAAAGTCTCTTTATAAAGATACCCAGGAGACCTGGCTCTGACATCCTGCTTTTATGGTTGTGAAACTCTACTGACTAAATCTGAATTTTTACCATAAGAGGAACAATTTTAACAAGAAATAAGGTATTAAGTCAAATCAAAGAACAGATCAACAACACTAAAGGATAAGAATTTCTTCCCATTAAAACATGCATACAAACCCCTATTTTTGGACAGCTCCAGCCATTCTGCAGGAAATCACAGAATCACAGAATGTTAGGAGTTGGAAGGGACCTTGAAAGATCATCTAGTCCAAACCCCCTGCTATCATTGGACTAAATGTTACAGCTAATCTAACTCCATGTTGAAAGCAAAAATGTAGAGAATTGGGATACAGAATTAGTAACTGGACTCAAACCAAAACAGTATCTGATACAGATTTCCTTCGAATTACCCAAAGCTATTTCTGTTTCCTTTCGTTTCCCTCTGTTTGTCAACATAATTAAGGTAATTCCAATAAAACAATATACAAAACTTTCCACCTAGATCCCAAAAGCATTACTTGACAGATCTATGTTTTAAAAAAAGTCTTTTTTCAGAATGATTTTACCTCCCACCTAAACATTGATCATAAGCATCTGCACACCCAGGGTAATAAAAAGCTAAAGTAAACAGCATTTGTCAGCACAGAGACAGTAAAACTTTAATTGATCCTCTAGGATACATCAACTTTTAGGTTAGAAACCTTTCAGCCTTAATTATTTTAGAATTTTAAGAAGTTCTCATGTAAGATCTCTCCGTCGCATAAATCCCCCTGCCCTGCCCCCCCCTCCCCTCCTCCCTTTATAAGGGACACTTAAAGGGAGACCTAGCTACAGGACATCTGGCTTTAATTCTTTAGTTAAAGACTGTATGGTAATAATAGGTCAAGTATAAGAACCCTTGAGGGAGAGAGGAAGTCATACGAATGAATTAGTGGTGCGTCTAAAAGCTTGCCAACATCTGCATTAATTATGTGAATGCCCTGTTTTTTTGCTGTCTGTAGGAATATCTGGATGCAGTCTTACAGTCTGAATCACAGAGGAGGTCAGGACTCCAGGATCTAGTGGACTTAGCGATCTGGAATAAATTCCTTTTGTCTATATATTTGTTGATCTAAATTTTTCTTCCAGATAGCTGCTGCCCATATGCAATGATTCCTGCTCCGCTGTTGCTCCTGTGGAGAGAAGCCAGCTACACCTGGCAGAGCACATATTTTTAACTCAGAAATTTAAAGTGTGGTAGGTATCACTATTTTTTTTTTTTTTGGTGGCTTTGTTTTGTACACGTTCTAACCTCGTGAGTTATCCCCTGATTTTGTAACATCCCAGCACTCTCATTTGAAATCCGAAATAAGATATGATAATCATTCACAAAATGCCAAGCCTGGGATGAATGCATGCAATACATGAGAGTATGTAAAACACTACAGAGTCAGACTTGTTAAATTTAAAAGCATGACAGCACTTGAGCAATCTCAGATGAATAGCATGAGGCTCACTGTTGTCTTCATTGTTTTGAAAACACAGAAACAAAACACTCTGCTCACATGAGGGATTTTGGGAGAAGTTTTGTTTTTAGGGCGTGCTAATCTAAAACCTAGGATCTTCTTTAAAAGCAATCTTTTCAGTCCCAAGGGAAAGAGGAGCGGAAGAACAGACAGTTGCTGACAATAGTTCAAAAAGGGGACTTCCAGATGATCAGCTTTCTCAGATGCCAGCGTATATCTTACAGGAAGGTTTTGACCTCCCAGGTCACAAACATACAGATCAAGGCTTCACATTTACTGGTGATGCGACTATCTTACTGGAAAGGCTGAAGCAGGAGGGAAATACCATGTATCTTTGAGTACCGAAAGTGTTAACATACCATAATTGCAGGCAGACCCATCCCCTTTCCTGCCCTTACAGGAAGAGGGGCAGGGAAGTTTATATTTTAATTTCCTGAAGTTTCAATCAGTGTGTTTCTTCACTGCCTGGGTAAGCCAGATGTGTAGTGCCCTGAGATTTACCTCATCCATATAGTATATCTCAACAGAAGTTTAAAATAAACTGCAAATTGCTCATGTTAACTAAACCTCTAGGACACATCTGTGTAGAAAAAAAAGAGTTTGAATTATAAACCAACAAGACAGATAAAGCAAAACAGAGCACTAGACTAGCAGGCTAATAGCAGAGCCTTTTCTAACCATGTGGGGTTGATTCAATACTCAAGAGACAGTTGTCCCAAACCAAAGAACAAGAAAATCCTGAGCATGTGGAGTTAAATCTCTTCATATAATGAGATGTAGTTATAACCATGACACAAGATGTACAGATGAGGATATATGGCACTAGGACTTAACAAATAAAACTCATCCTGCTTAAACATTCAACACCTACTCATCCAGTCACCAGAACACCACCTTCGCACTCGTCTTTCCAGCCACTATCTGCTACACTTGACCTCTCAGCTCATCTCCTCTGGCAGTACAGGACCACACCACTGGGGTGGCAGTGGGGACATTGAGAAGAGCAGCCGACAAAAGCAACGTACCAATGTTTCGTGCTTGATTCATCTTGCTGCTGCTCACCTCTTCATCATAGCTTAAAGAGTAGAGTGAGGATTTGACTCAAACACAGGGAATAGCCTGCCCATGGAATGTCTTTAGAAGAGCAGCCCGTCATCCCCTTCTCTCATGGAGGAGACCAGAGTGGAGAAGGCACTGGTTGCCTGAAGCAGGAAAGTGAGAGAGGATTGCTGGATCCTGCCAGCTTGGTGGTGATAGTCTGGTGAGGGCTGCACATGGAAAGATGCGCCTAGTGGAAAACACCAAGTTTTCAAACACTGCTGACTGATACTGTCTAAATGAAGCATTAGTTAACACAAGGTGCCTGAGGAGCAAATGATCCTTTTACAAATCCCACAGCAATCTGAAAGTTTGCAGAGCTTCTCAGTCCACCTAACAAAAAATACGAAAAAGAAAAAATAGGACAACCACCTCCCCACTCCAGCATGCATGAGTGCATTCATTTCTTGCCAAGAGGAACAGAGCTGAAAATTCTTAGAATACTAAGTTCTGCCTTTTACAGAGTTTTTAAAACTTAGAAGCCACAAAAATGATTCCATATCTAAAAAAATGAAATAAATATTTTAACCCTAAGCTCTCCAAACACAGTCTGCTCCTCTCTTTTTCCCCCTTTACTAAATTAACCTCAACATGCTGCTGCTTTCTTACCCAGAACACAGAGCAGCGATGAAAATCAATTAATCAATAT
The DNA here is from genome assembly GCA_013396935.1 of Baryphthengus martii. Taxonomy (NCBI): domain Eukaryota; kingdom Metazoa; phylum Chordata; class Aves; order Coraciiformes; family Momotidae; genus Baryphthengus; species Baryphthengus martii. The sequence goes on along the minus strand of VWZK01009509.1, from coordinate 14,844 downwards.
ATTTGGCAAGGAAGTCTGAGGAAGGTTGCAATTTTGCATACAATAAAATGCCAAGTACAGTCAGAAAGATCAATTTTGAGAAGTCTCCTTAAAGTTTCTGGGACTCTGAGGAGACTCATTTTGTACAGGATGAGTTTTCAGTTCCGAGGTAGCTGCTACCCTTGGATCCCCAAAATAATATTTGTCATTCTTAGTGCTACCCAGAAATCCAGAAAACATTTCAAAGAAAATGTGGAATTGGAAATGGCAGACTAGGACTCTAAAACATCAATCAATGTCTTACAGCTTTACATTTAGTGCAGCAGAGAATGGTAATGCAGTAACATTGCTTTCAGCTTTGGTAAATACTGTGACATTTACCAACATACCAGGAAGGCTAGAGCTGAAAAACTTCAGGGGATGCCAACTTCAAAATCCTCAAAAAAGGGTATCAAGTAAGAATATCTTTAAAATAAGCATAAGTAAGTATATAGGAATAATTGAATCAACATGCAAATACTTTCTCAACTCACAACTGCAAAACCGTGGGTTTTAGGAAAGCAACATTGTAACAGAATATTCCAATTTGCAATGAAATCTCCATTACCTAATGGAAAGCACGAATTATTGTTAAAATTGCAGAATGCGAAAGAGACAAGAGGTGTAAAAATAATGGGGAAAAGATAATGTTTCCTTTAAAGATAAAAGTAGAAGTTGAGGAGTTATGTATCCAAAATTTAAGTAAAAAAAAAATAATCAAAAATTATCAAGGCAAGGGTCTTGATACATTACAGTATTATGCCTACTATGCTTTATGTACAGATATAATTTCCTCTGCACAATGAAAGTATGAAATCCAAACACCAAGACAGAACAGCTCCTCACATACCCCTTTCAGACCTGCATCTCCCAAACTAATCATTCATCAGATTTTAGAACTTGTATGATAGGGTATGGCGGTTCAGTCACCCATGAAGTAGCTCTTCATCTCACTAGACTCACTTTGCATAGCTGAAAAGACAGAAGGAAATTAATCTCTCTGCAAGGGGAGCCCTCTAACTCTGCTATAACATGGTAAAGCATAAAGTTACTTATGGATTGTGTGGCAACAGTTAGCCCATCCAGTAATTTCTAGGATGCTTTTGTAGTAGACTTCATTACTACGAAGTCTCAGAGCTGAAAAATATCCCAAATATTACAAAATTAACTGAGAATTATTCTGTATCCTACAGTTTATACCTGAGAAGGGTAACTCAACATACCTAGACGTTCAGAACACCAAAGAGATGCAGTTACCAGCAACACTGGGAAAAGAAGCAATTTTGCTGATGGAAGGTATAATCCACAAGTGACACAGATCCTATTGGAAACCATGATTACAACCTCCACAGATTGACTGTCAAACCAGGGAGAGTGTTGACTATCCTTAGCACTTACTCATTGTCAACTACTACAAAAGCAAGTTCAAAAATAGCTTCCATGGGCTAAAAAAAAAAGAATGGGTGAGGGCAGGAAGTCCTGCTAACTCTAAAAATGCCTTTCTTCTGGAAGATGCCAGGGTCTCTATTAGGTCTGAAATACCTTGACTAGGCCCTACAGTTTTTCCAGATAGATAAATCAGGAGCCATGTAACTGACTATTCAAACACAGAAGCATGAGTGAAGAGCAGCCCAAAAGGGCCTCAGATTGCCAGCCCTGCGGTTTCAACGTCCTGCACTTTCTACTGCTGCAGAAAGGAAGTTTGCATGCGTGTGTACACACACGTGCACACAGGTGCAAGTGCACAAGAAATCTCATTCATTGTAGAATTCTGAAAGCAAAAGGAGATTTATGAAATTAAAAAGCTGGAAGAACTGGAAAAAACATTCAAGGAAAAACAGAGTGTACTCATCCCTCCAGCAACCTATCCAATGGTTCAGATACTGCTATATCATTGCTCCTTCTTCAGAGATTCAAAATTTTCACAAGTTGCATCTCTCTCAAGCACTACCTACATGTTCTGATGAATGTCTTCCAGTTGAGGAGGAAATGAAGACTGTTTAAATCAGGGCATGGTTCTACATCATCATATCCCCCTTTACATTGCTAGGATGGCTTAAACATCTTGATTACTAATGATGATTTGTTCTCAGACCACACAACACTTCTCTGCTGTCCTGTCTCTGCCTTCCAAACCACTGTCAAAGGGAGGCCATCACTGCAATGTAGAGGTATTGCAAAAATAAGCTAATTGGCTTTGCTATTAGGAGAGATGTGATCGAGTATGTTGAGCCCAAATTGGGTAGCTGAGCCAAAATGTCCCAGGCAGTGCAGAAAGCATTTCTGCAAAGCTCTTCAAGCTTCATTTTCCTCCACGGAAACTGTCATGACTAGTTGAACTTCACAAACATTAGTTAAAAACAGGTATATGCTCAACAGTTCCTGGCTTAGTGAGAGACACAGGAAGGCAATTATACTCAAGCATCTAATTTAGTGACCAAAATATGTTACCTCTTAGGTCTTCCAAACACATTTGTGTCATAGTGGAGAAGCCTAATCTGCATTATCTCACCCAGCTCGCTCTCCAGTTGCCTGCTTGCCTTATCCTCAACTCGAGCATCATAGCCAGACATCTGACCTGCTGAGAGTTCCTGAAGAATGCTGTGCAGGACAAGTGCAGTGCAGGACAGATCGTCATCACAGACTCTAGCTCCATGAAGAGCTTTTTGGAGAGTGAGGCAGCACACAGTCCCCTATCTGTGCCACTTTAGAAGCCATCAGTGAGGAGGAAACAGGAGGAAAAAGAAATAAAAATAACTGCACCTCTAGCATCCCAAGTGCGTTTCCACACACAACAAATTTGGGCCGCGACTGGTGCTCAGTAGACAAGATGGGAATTAATTCTTGGCTCCAGCAGCTGAAATACTGGATTTTTATGCTGAAAAAATGCTGTAGGCTACTGGGGCTACTTCACCAGGGCACACCTTCCCTCACTTCTTACCAAGCAAACCAGGAAAGTGGGAGAGTTTAGCCTACAAGCAAAACGCTTGTTCAAAAATCATGTTAATAAGCAAATTTCATTTGGTGCTGGAAATTGAGATTTCCACATAGAAGTATCAAAAATATCCTGTGTTTACCATGGCAAATACTACTACTTTTTTTTTTTTTTTTTTTTTCCTTGACCCATATATCAACTAGTTTGGGTTTCTTTTGCTTTGATGCATCACTTTGTGAAATATATAAACAGATTACAGAAAAATCTTTCTCTCAGGGCTCTGGCAACAATGGGTTCTCTATCAGCAACTTGTTCACATGGTACTGAGCAGTTGCCTATATGGCAGTATTGGTCTACTTCAAACAAAACAGAGATGCATTTTGAACCCCTGGTAATCTCATCTAGTATAAGAACAATTAAAAAAGCTTACTGGTATTTAAGTTTACCCTATGATGCCTGTAACTGGGTGGATATACTTCTATTCACAAACTTTCTTCCATTCTTACCATTTTCTTCGGTTCTCTCATTACCTTACTTAACACCAGCAGAGGTCTGTTTTGGTAAAGAGGTTAATTTGTTTACTTAGCTAGAAGAGATGAAAAAAATCCACACTTTTGTTGGCTGCAGAAATTTGGGCACCAAATTCGAAATGCAAATTGTGTTAGGCTTTGTTGGAGAAAGGTGTGATAACAGTTGTGTTACCCCACAGAAATCTGTTCTCAAGCATTGCTACAAAAAGGAAAAAGCTAGTGAGGATGGCCATTCTGTGGCAAAGGATAGTTTAAATCTCTTCCACATTAATTCACACAAAAAGGAGGAAAAATAGAGAAGTATTTAATGGCACAGAGTCAGAGAGGTGTTTTTTGGCTCTGGTAACCACACAGCCATGAAAGGCCACTATAATGGAAACTGCTCTGGATTTCTCTTTGGAGCAGCTGCAATATAGTTATTTAAATGTACTCATTTGCTTCTAGTATTTGGCAGGTAGAATCCAGTGCTGGCAAAAGCAAAGAGAGAATGATGAATTTTTCTTGTTTTCTTCTTTTTATGCATTTCTGAAGCACTGTTGGAAATCTATGGTTCATTAAGCAACTGGAGCTCAAATTATTTCTTCTTCAAAGCTTTTGCTGCAGAATTCATCTCATGCCATTCATAGAGGGAGAAGATACTAATCACTCCAGAGTACATTAATCAGTTTAGAGCAGCACTTGTTATCTTTCGTTTTTGCAAACAGCAACGCCCTCTGGGATGCTAAATGCTTGTTACAGAATTATTTAACTTTCTGCTTACTGCATTATCAGACTAATCAGGTTTCTATGACACAATTTTGCTTATACATAGCCGAGATATGAACTTGCCACACGTACCACAAAATATCCCCGACTTAAACACCAGAAAGTTCTGTTACATTTTGCTTCTCTTTCTTTGAGAGCAGAATAGCTTATCTAATCTGAAATCACTAGATTCTGCCTTACAATAAAACCCTGTTGCCAAAAGCTCAAAGGATATTCTGGAATTTTTTTGTTCCACTGACTTCTTTGACATATTGTGAACTACTGCCTATTCCAGATTTCAGCCATGGACAGGTAAACTACCTTGAAACTGTACTTTTCCTTCACATTTCAATATGATCAAGATGCCTTAAATCTGAGCTCTGAATCACCACTTCTGAAGTCTGGTAACAGGATGCTGGGGCAGGGGGAGGGGGGTGAAGAAGGTGTGAACAGATTGCTTTGGACAGGTCAGTGCACAGGGAGGGAATGCAGAGACATGACTGTGGAAAACATTGCTTCAGTAGAGGGTTGTAGAGAGCACCAAAAGCACACTAGCAATAAGAATATTTTTAAAAAGAAACGGCAATTTCACACTTGGTATCAATAAGTGACTTTCAAAAACATTTTCAAACTGTGACTCATTACCTGACTCAGAAGAGAAATCTCGAGAAAGATACCATTTGCAACTAAATTAGCAAGAATTTCCCTCACTGTGGTGTCACCACAAGCATCTGTAGATTCTAGCCCAATCAAAACCCCGTCAGGGTGGGCTTCAGATTGCAGAAGGTCCTGCTGAGATCCCTGTAGTAAATAAGAATCTATTCTTGTTTGCCCTCTGCAGTTAAAGAATTGATGATAGGCAGAGGAATATTTATTACTGAGATACATACAAATACACAGCATACATGTGTATACAAAACAGGTATTTTACTTCTAAGGCTAAACTGACGAAACATGAAGGAAATCAACTATCCTGGCAATGTTCAGCAAAGTTTAAAGATAAAAGATAAAAAAAGATTAAAGATAAAGAAAGTTTAAAGTAGTAAAACACTATTTGTAACTGAGACGCCATCTAGCTCATGCAGAAGGCATGCAAGGCTACTTCCAAGTTTAAAAAAAAAAAAAAAATAAAATCCTTCCTTAACATATTAGTCTCTAAATGTCTTCTGCAGCAGACTGTGGCATCTGCCTGTTTTTAAAAGGCAAAATATGTTCTCACAAAAGAGAAAAAAAAGGTATTTTAATGAATATAGTTTTCTACACTACATCCAAAATTCATTTTTATGTCAACACAAACGTGAAAAGCAAGCCCATGCAGTGCCAGTCTGAAAAGTGCTTTACTTCAATACATTTCAATGGATCTCACCATGTCCTCGCCTGTTAAAAAAACCTCTTCCTTACCCTCAAAAACATACATATGGCTCCCAGCTGACTGTTTGGAGCCTGGGATGCAAGCACACAGCATCTGCCTCCTACCAGGTATTCTGTTCTGCTGTAAAGACACAAAATCTTTCTCTGAGCTTACCACAGACAGAGATTTGAAAAGTAACAAAAAAGCTTTCAAAATATACTAGTTCTCTACTTGAAACACAGAAGGAAGAGCATAAAGGAGTTTCTCCAAAGCAGATTTCAGATTCAGCTCATTTCACATCACTACCGATTACTGGACGTGCTTTTTGTAACTTCACAGAGTCCAGGGATCTCTGAACTACTACACTTCTCAGCGCATATTGCTAAGAGGTGTAGTCTCCCCAGTTCAAGAATCTCCAGAAAAAAACCAAAACAACAAACAAAATACCAAAACAACAACAACAAAAAGAACCACAAAAAAATTCACCCACCAACATTAGGTCTCAATTTTTCTGGTATCTACCTTAATCAGTTGTGTTGCCCTCCTCAGGAAAATATACACCCTGAAAAGGTTTAAGCTGTAACAGACACTTGGGTCTCTATGAAGTCAAATGGACTTTGAAAATCCTTTTCTGAGATGAAATCCTGTTACTAACATCTCCTTTTCTGTTTGTAACATTTACTTCAAGCAGGTAACACAAGTACTTGGTGTTCACTTCATGGAGCTGAAGAAATCACTTAGGTCTTTATAAATATCAAGTCTGAAACATAGACATTTTCTCTCATGAATGCAAGATTAGTGTGTTAGTAATTGTAAGTGTATTATTAATTTTACTGTTGCTTTTTCCTTCAAATTTTAGCTTTTCAGATAAGAACACTGAACCTGAATTTTCTATGGTATTATTCCAACTGAACCACATTATGGCCTTTTTCTATTTTGTATTCATTAGGCATGGTAAAATAAAAAAAAAAAAAAATAAAAAAAAAAAATCAAACCACAGTGAAGGGATCACCTACACGCAGTCAATAAAGACTGTATTTTGCCATATATTTTCTTCTACAAATAGAAGTATAACACCGAGATGTCATGTGTCAAAGTACAACATCTTCAACAAATTATGTGTCTTTAATATAATATCTCAGGAGAACATCCCTCAATGATTCAGAAGTGAGACAGGAGAAAAAGCTAGGTAGGATTCAATCAGGTAAAAAAAGAAAGAGGTTCAGTCAGCTCAGTTGCCAGAGTTTCCCTGTGGTCTACTCACCTCAATCCCCTCAGGTTGTGACATCATGGAGGACGGCACCAGATCTGTAGGGATATCCATAGTAGCTCACAATGTCCCTGCTGGCCTTGCACCCTTCCTCTGCACCAACAAACCCTTGGTAGAAATACAGAAGTGCGTCCTCAGACCCTAGTCATGCTGGCATTTGCTCCTGGTAGGAAGGAAAAAAATTTTGTTAAGAATAACAGAAGAACTCAATATGCAGTCAACACTTATGTCCTTTGGCCTGTGAGTCTACATAACCCAACTTGCTTACATGACTATTCACAAAAAATCTGCAAGAGTTTCAAAGGGCATTTTGGAATTTGGTCCAGAACTGGAGAACAATTCACTCGACCACACAAACAAGAATTTACACAAATTGTATGCAGCAAGAAGGCTAAAGCACAAAGCATGTACACACTTGCAAGGAAAGATGGTCATCTACAAAGTATTGGAGTCCTGTTAACATTTGGATTTGCAGGGTTGTTTTTTTCCACACCAAAAGGGAAAAAAACCCTAAAAACCTCACAGAAGAGTACTCATAGAATTACTTGCTGGAATTTCATATACATTTATTTCCTCAGGAACTATTGTTTTACAGTTCAGTGATCACATCAACATTCCTTCAGTGTTAAAAAACCCCTAATTTTATGACATCAGTTTTTTTGTTTTGGTTTGGGTTTTTTTTGCCAGATAGGCACAGATTTGCTATAGGTGAATATGCCAAATATCTGTGCAAAGTTTGATCAGCTGATCCAATAGAATTATTTCAATAACTATCATATTTATCAAGGTTAGGCAAGCTTCTGTGTATGTTTCTATTCTTTTGGGCAAAGAAAACCAAACAAAAAGGGGGAAAACTAAATGGTCAAGAATTTAATCCCTTTTAAAATTCCAGACTAAGGCTACTGACATTTTTCATCCCCAGTCAGGCCAAATATATACAACACAATCCACAAATTAACCACCAGAAAAAGGATTGTGGAGAGACAGCTATTGCTCTCTGTTGTCTATTACTTCCCATTCTGTAAGTCATGGTGGAAACCTACTCACACTAAGCGTATTGAGCACTCAAGAAATATACCACAAATCACCCCAAATCTAACTGGTATTTGTCAAACTGAGACCACACTGTAGTCAGAGACAATGCTAGTAACTTTCCTGGCCATTGATTCATTTTTTTCAAAGGCAACACTTAGGAAGCCAAGAAAGAACAGATTAAATGCTGTAGGAAAGTTGCACTCCACATACTTTTCTGAGTCAGTTGTGTCTGCTTTTTTTGGGTTTTTTTTGTTTGTTTGTTTTTCTTGTCTTGTTCATTTAACTCAGCCTTTGCACACCACTGTGGAAATTATTCCTCCTTCTTAAAAATCACCATCTTGAAATGCCTGTTTCACATTTCAAACACAACCCTGCATGCCTTACGTCACATGTAGCTCAAACTCTAGGATCACTTTTTCCATCTTTATTTAGCTTTCCAGTGACCTCTATTCTTTCCTACTCATTTCTTGCTAGTAACCTTTCATTCTTTCCACTGTGTGCTCCAAATTTCTACTACTATACTCATAGACAGGACCGAAAATGGGAGATTTAGCATTCCTTCCAGAAAGCCCATGCTGGAAGTCAAGAACACAACCGACACATACTTCAGGCTTTCTGTTTTCTTTTGAAAAGCAGAGTTTTGCTTCTTTTCACAATAAGTTTTCTACTGTACGTGACAGATGACGGTAAAAACATCAACTTGAAACTTCTGCTTTTCTGTCTTAGGGAAGCTTTGCTATTTGATCTAGAAGAGAGTGATTTTCCGTAAAACTCCATCAATAGCCTCAAGATCCTCAACCAGCACATTTCATCACTGTCTCATGAGTTGTCACAAATGTAACTCAAATCTCAGATGATCTTTGTTCCTGTTCTTCTCAAAACACACTTAAGAGCAGCAGCATTTTGCATGTACTTTACAGCAGCTCATTGTTAGTTTCTTTTAAAAAGTATTCTCTTTTCTTAATCCTGAAATACTGCTGCTCTTGGATAATAAATATGCAGAAAAAAAAATTAGAGATGAAGCAGGCTAATTACACATGAAGCAGTCTTTAGGGAACTTTATCTAGACCAAAACCGAAGGTATGCTTAGAATCCCATTTGCCACATATAAAAAGGAGAGAAAATGACCATTTTACTAGGAAGCATTGCAAAGTAGAAGAGAAAAATTAAAGGAAAAAAAAATAAATCAAATTTTAAGTCTAGTTCAGCCTTTAGCTAGCTCTGTGTACTCCAGGTAGAAAAAGCTTAATCTCACAAAATCCAATAATCACTTTAATGCAGAGGAAAGAAATATGCCTGTAGTCATTTTTCATCATCTCTCTAAGAAATAGAAAACACAGGATCAGTAAAAAAATTCTTAAGCCTATGACCATTTCACATTTACCCTTCTGCACTTAGCTGCATTTTCATTATTTGCATTACAGTGATCCATCAATTTGGCTAGAAAAAGGGAGGCTCTTCTGCTTACACATTGCTCATAAACCTCCTGAGCAAGATGTACACAATGATAAAGTCTCTCTGCCAACTGGTTAGGCTCCTAAAAGCATTCCACCTGAAAACAGGTCAGATTGTACAAAAGGACTCTCACCACTTCCCAACCCACCTCATCTTCTTCAGCAATAAACTACAGAGAGGACTGTGCTTTAACAGCAATGCAAAAAGAGGTTGACTCCATTGGAGCAAACAAAGATGGCTCCTAACTTAATACGTGTGTGAGTTCAAGATGCAGTCTCATGTTTTTCAAGAACTGCAAATACAGGGAACAGGATCCTCAAATGAACGTTGCTAAAGAGCATTATGACAGGAAATGTAATCGCCATTAAAAAGAAAGTGAGTGTGATACACAAAAGCACAGAAGTGTCTTCTTATTAATGAGATTTTGATGGCTTGCTGCACTACAAAGTTTTGAGACAAACCCCCAAATATGGAAACAGATTCACACATACCATTCCCAAACACTGGAACTGCATGTGTCACAAGTAAACACCACTCTATGTACTCTTCTCTTGATAGACACTGCTATCTTTACTAAGCATATCTAGAGAACTGTAAGCTGGTGAAACATGTTGAATTTGTATCTAAAATTTGTAAAATTATGATTACAAAATTTCTTATCCTCTGTGAAGGTGACTCATCTCTAAAAAATGATGTTTCACCATAAACTACAACATTTAGAAAGTCATTTGTGGGAACACATTGAATTTTTGGTTAACTGAGAAAAAAAACAATCAGCTGACACTCAGCAAAGTAGTGCATATCTAACATACAGAGTAGGAACACATCTTCACCAAACAAAACATACTGCAAACTCTAACATGGTATGATTAAGCATCATGACTTCTGGGTCAGCTGTCTGAGACCACAGAAAAGAAGAACTATGCAGTTTTGTCATTACTTGGAGTAATTAGGACGAATGCCATTATGCATTACAGAAACATCATCTTGGAGGAACAGCTTCTGGAAAATCCATTACAATGATAAGTATTATTATCCTTATTCCTCCTCAGTTTCTTGCACACTGCACCATGATCTGTAGTTTAAGAGGGATACAGCCACACCAGTAACTTCTACACCACTGTGTATCACATCTGGGCCCAAAAATATACAGTGCCTCTGCTCAACTAAGGTGCTGCAACTGAAAGGCAAATTGAGTTTTCACGATCTGCAGCTCTCTCGTGTGTCAGACAATTTCAGGTGTCCTGCATTGCTGCCGTCTTTCAGCTTTGGTTTCCTGCACCCCTATCAGAGCATCTTTTGGTACCACAGCTTGACTTCTTAAGTTTCTGGATTACATGACTCTGAAGATGATGATTTGGTATGACCTTGAAGCTGTTAAACATGTAGTTAAACAAAGCTACCCTCTTTGCACATCTCAAGGGAATAAAAGCCTAACATGGTTTCTCATAGGACAGTTTTAAGTCGTAATAGATTCCAGATGGATAGGATCCATAAACCTGTCAAGGAAAGTAAAACTACCAAATCATATGTAAAAAGGAAAAAAATTGAGAAAAAGATCTCATATAAGGGTCCCACTTCCAGATGTCACTTCAGAAACATTCCTCATTTCATGTGGCAGCTGAAGGCTTGCCACCCAAAAGTAATCATTTGGCATCACTCATTTCTAGCAGCCTCCTTCACTAAGTAACTGTTATTTGTAAGCATTTACTTGTTCAACACACAAACGAAAGCATAGCCCTGTCAGGGCTGCCTTAAAAGGCAAAAAGGCAAATGAATGTCAGGCAGAGAAGAGCAACAGGAATGGCTTGAACTGTCTATCACTTCACTTTACCATTTCTTAAAGTGATGGTGATAACATGAATTTTTAGTTACCTACTATGGACTCTTGGAGGTATTCTTCTGGTCTACTGTAACCACTTGGTTAATAAAACAACAACTACAGATATACTTTCTTCCACATACGAAAAAAAGTATCAAAGGCAGAAAAATTGATTTATATGTCCTGCTAAGAAAAGAGAAGAGGCCCTCCTTTTACTCCTTCCTTCAATACAGTGATTGCTAGGAACTATTGCAAAAATTTGGAATTTATTTTGCAAGTTACAGAGAAATAGATATTCTAATAGAAAGTTATTACCTCTTTTGAATCCTTGTATTACTTTAGGTTAAGCCTTCACTACCTCTGATCTTGCCACTTTGAACAGAACATAATAGATACTCTCAAACAAATTCAATTGACTGACTTAAAACTATTCTGAACAAGGGACTCTTTAAATAAAGACTGAAGCTTCTCTTGACGTATACTTTAAAGCAATTAATAAAAAAAATCCTAAAAGCATCCAGGAGGTGTCAACATGATTTCACAGGTGAGCAGAAGTACCTGCAATTGTGAAACAATAGTCTCAGCAGACTGACAAAGTGCAAACTACACCACAGAAACACAGATGAGAAGCTCTTATTCTCCCTGAAATTGCAATCTAAACTTTGATGTCAGTACTGACTTCTCTAAACAGTTAGTTTTAGCTAGCATTTGCTTAAACACAGCCTTCCCCCCCTGCCCCACGTTATTCAGTTCACTACTGGTTAAAGCGAGGGGAGGAAAAGCCACAGGCCAGCTCCCTATCTTGTCACCTCAGGACTTTCCTCCTCTTTCCTTCGGTGGCATGTCTGGAGTGGTGTTTCAGCAAACGTCTTGTTTTGCGTCAGGGACCAGACTGTTGAATCCTGAAGTGAGTTTGGTACATGGCATACTACGATAAATATACTAATAAAGGTGCAGAATGAGCTCCATGAGACATGTGAAACTTTACTGGATGGAGGACCCACTAAAGCGTAAGGACAAGCTGAACTAATTTAAGTTGTTATGATTGCTACAATCTGTATTTCCTCATAATTCTGCTCGTTCTCTCTGATTCCAGGGTGTTCCGCCTGCAAATGAAGATAACCTTCTGCACCCTCCATTAACTTGCGCAGCAACTGAGTGCACTGCAGTAAGTTAATAGCTGTGATTCAGTACTGGACAAAAAGAAGCAGAAAACAAATAGAGAGATTTCCAGACAGATGGTGTAGTCCATTATGCTCTTGCCTTAAAGTTCTACTGAACAACAGTAACAAGTCTTTTTCCACTTACTGAGACTGTTTCCCTTACTGCCTCCCTATCAAATTTTTAATGTCTCAGAAAAGAGACATCCCCTTCTCTTGCCTCTGAAGATGTACGAATACAATTTGGAAGCTAGCACAAAATTAACTGTCTCTGTCAAACCTTTTTGACAATGTGCATTTGAATACATATATTTTACTGTACAAATTCTGCAGCTTGGTTGGTATCAGGCTGGCTCCTCTACCTGACATCCCTCTCCAGAAAGCAGGATAAAGGTTGTTGTCACATCCACTGTCTATTACTATAGTTGTAAGTATGGGAATAGATCTAGTATATGGTACTGATTAAATAGGTTTAATAGCAGCAAATCTGAAATTACACCACTAGAGCTGGAAATTATTCTGTCAATAATAGTATGGAATACAACTATTTCTGATGTTGCAGGGACTGATGTGACTGACTGCATTGTACCTCTACTCATATACATCCCTGTAGGAGGAAGAAGATTCAACTGTTCGGTATGCCTTCAGACTGACCATCAAAGCGCACAAGTTATACCTGTTACTACAGCCTGTGCAACGCTATCCTCCATTGTCCCAGTGAACACTCATTATACACACATGTATCCACCCAAAGCCTTCCTGTTATTTCTAGTCACCAGAAAGCTTGCTTTAAAGAGCTATAGCATCTTGCCCATTTGGAAGCTCTTCATAAGAATAAAAAAATTCACTGTGAAAATGTATTTGTGAAGCTTTATGGGGGAGCTGTGGAAGACTGGGAGTGCCAGAGGAAAGGATAATGTTGCTCCATTTCCTGTGCTCGCTGTACCATCACCACCCTGAAAACAGCCTCTCCTGGTGAAGTCAGGTATTTCTCAATTCCAACTTCACCATCTAGAAAAAAAAAAAAATTACTGGAATTTGCTAACATATGGGAAGGCTCAGACACAACAATGGGAAATCTCTACCTCGCAAATATTAAAAAACCCAAATCACAAGCAAACAACAAACCCACCCCAAAACCCAGAATAAAACATACTTGATGGTCTCTGCCCTTTCCTACTAGCAAGCAAGGGTATCACAGAAGCTAACAACCAGGCCTAAGAAACTGGCCAGATCTTTTCTGTCTGAGAAGAAAGATCAATGACAGACTGACAACACAAGAAAACAGCTACCCATTCACTTCTGCAGAAGAAATTGAGATCCTCGCAGGAAAAGCGGAGAATTTTCCATGCTGCTGTTAAAGTAGTACAGCACACAGGCAAAATATTATTTATCACATGCACCAAGACAGGCAATAACTACACAGAGATGCTCATGTAAATAGTAAGGCCTCATTCTTGAAATACAATAAACATATTTGTCCAAACTGCAACTGGAAATCAATCGATATCCATGCACATTTTTCCATCAAATACCTGTCCATGAAGAGAAATGACCTAGTAATTTCACAAAAATCACAGAATCACTATGGTTGGAAAGGACCTTTAAAGATCATCAAGTCCAGCCATCATTTAACTCTGCCAGGGCTGCTACTACATCATAACCTCAAGCATCATATCTAGACAGCTTTTAAATACAGCCAGGGATGGTGGTTCAACCACTTCCTTAGGCAGCCTGTTCCATTTTTGGGTTTGTTTTTTTGTTGTTGTTTGGGGTTTTGGGGGCATGCGATTGTTTTGTGGTGTTTTGTTGTTGCTGTGTTTTTTGTTTTTTTCTAACCTGAGCACTTGTGACTTTTACAACCAAAAAAGCAGAACTACCAAAACTTTCCCAAGTTCCGATCTAAACCAGCCACGGAGAATGTCAAAGCAGGCACTGTTTACACTCCAGCTGCTCCAACTTCAAAGCGACAACGTCCTAAACAATAGTCATGGAAGTGATTCAGTGTCACGAAGATACACCACAGAATCGGAGATTTTACTATTGCTATGGTTCGACATAAATAATACATCTGCTTCTATGTTTGTATAATGCTTGCTTTGATTGCACTTTGTCAGCCAAAGCACACATTCCACATAATATATAGCACAACCACCTCTTAGCATCAAAAGGAGGACAGCAGCATGTTCAGCTGTATATCACCTTGCAGATCGCTTTACTGAGAACAGCAACAGCTGGCCAGAGCATTCAGATTTTACTTGAGCCAAACCAAAACAAATAATAAGCTACACCTTGGGAAATTTAACCTCAATTTGCCCAGCCACTTGGAAAGCATCTTACCAGAAAAGAAAAAAAGGGAAAAAAAAANCTTACCAAAAAAAAAAAAAAGGGAAAAAAAAAAAGGCAAATAGTCAGCAATAAGAGAGATAACTTAATGAGATCAAATAAAAATGCAGAAGTCTAAAAGCATGTTACTAAAGCAAAAGAAAAAAAGAAAACAAACTCATCTTTTCTACTTTTCTTT
>VWZK01009508.1:0-51691 GCA_013396935.1 Baryphthengus martii | reverse complement strand
TTGAAATCTCTCTTTATTCCCCTCAGGCTAGGAGATGTAGCTTCCCTCCCACCTGTCTGGAAGATCAGTAGTGGGTAGGAGTCTGATGATCGCACCAGGTTGGGGAGTTTCCTGGTTTGGGCTCCAGGTAGACTACAGACCTCCCTATGATGTGCCTTCCATACCCTTTAAGAGCAAGTCACCAACAACTAGCACTCTTCTCTTCTCCCTTGTGCAAGAGGTTGTTATATGGCTGGGAGTCCTATCTGACTGTGGTGAGACCTCCAGTATAGGCTGTTTATCCACCACATCCCTGTCATCCTCCAGCAGGACCTCATACCTGTTTCTCAGAGGCACCTGGGGCGGCAAGGGGGGCAAGGAGGGCACTTGCCTTCTGCCACGGCCACAAACTTACCTCCACTCGCTCCTTTCATTTAGGCTTCTGTCTTCCACCTGAGGGGGACAGGATACAGGAGCCCCTTGAACATGGGTGCTATCTGGCAGGTGGTCCCATGTCTGTTGCAGTGAGAGCAGAGCCTGGCTCCACCAGTCTATCTCCATTTCAGCACCCTAATACTCCTAAGCCTTTCTACTTCAGCTTGCAGCCTTTCAACCTCATCTTGCAGTTGTACCGCTTGACCGAGCGGATCATCTACGTGTTCACACCGCAGACAGCTCCCTGCTACCAGTGAGAGGCTCTGGCACTCCCTGCAGCCCTTGACCTGGACGGCCGTGTGCTTCTGTGGGAGCTCAGTCTGGTTCCCACGTTTGTTACAGCGATCGCCGCCTTCTGCCAGGTAGAGACCATGATGAAGTCGCACGCGAGCTCTGTTGGCACTTACAGCAAGATGGCCGCTGTTTCGCTCCTCGCCGACTGAGCTGCGCTTTCGGTTTCACTGTGTTTGAATCTCCCGTGGTTGCCCTGGTTAAAGCCCCCAACCACGTCACCCTCTCGGCCTTCTCCACATGAAGGTTGTATGAAGGAGTCCTGGGCTATTGGCATCTTCACTGCTCACATACAGACTACTTCAGAGACGGGTTGCAGTGAAGCCAGACTTCTTTGGTGCCTATGTCACCACTGAGAACTTCCATTGAAGAGATATGCCAGCTTATATTCAAGATTGAAGTAGAAAATAAAGAGTCTTTTAAAAATATATTCCCCAAATTTGCTCCAGCCCTTCCTGTTTGACCCTCTATATTCAATCACTTGAGTGGTACCACTTTTTGGTCCTGTCATAACACTCCTGTGGTATTTTTTTTCTTTTTTTTTTCCCCTGCAGTTTCTACTCACAAGACTCATTGTTTAATTGACAAGTGATTTTCCCTCAAAAATGTAAGTGAATCTTCTCTGTTTCTCGTGAGCTGCGTAGAGATGCCAGATCCTGAGGTCAGTGCTGCACAGATATGGACTATCAGGATGGCCCCACTCTGGTTGCTGTGCAGTGGCTGTAGCTCCACTATAAAACCTACTCTGGGCTCAGGGGTGATTAAGAAATGAGAAAGCTTATTTCTACATCACAGCACCAAATGCTGCTAATGTAAAATGAAAGTAGAAGTGAAAAGAAACAAGCCATGAAAGTTTGAAAATATAGTTAATTTATTATGGCAGGTCTATAGCCTGGCTCTAATCCCTCATTTGGAAATCAAAACCAGACTGCTGGAACTCACCTGCCAGACACAATCTGTTTCATAATTACCTGTGGGTTGCTATTTTTGTTTATCTTAATAGCACAGTAAATATTGCTTCTGCCTTTGTTTATGATCTATTTAAATGATGTGAATATCTTGAAGAATTTCTGGTTTTAATAGCGCCCCAGTGACTACCTTCTTTCACCTCCCAAAATAGAAAGCAAATGGATCAGGCCTCCAGCATAAGCCATATTAGAGGGGAAAGATATTTTAGTATTCTGCCAAGCCTAATGTTTATAATAATCTTCAATTTTTGGTTGCTGCAAGTGATTAGAAAGCATGGGGGATTTTCTTTTAAGTACCAAGCCCATTTCTGTAAGGAAAGGTCCAGCAGTCAGAAGAGTTACTAGTAAAAGTTTGAAGTCCAATTATCATTGCCCCTTTCTAGATAGCTGAGAAGGGACAAAGGGCTCTTCCCCTCCCTGGCAATCCTGTAAAACAGAGGTGTGTGAGGTAGGAACAGACTAATTCATACACTGGTAGAAGTGCCTGGGTTGGCCCCCTATATATATGTGCTTAAAGGTTAGAATTGGCTCCATCTCCTCCAATTATATACTAGGAATTCCAGGATGGTTTTATCACTTGATGGAGAGAGAAATTAATTCCTCTCCTGGGCTCAGAGCCTTCTTACAGTATTTCAATGTGTAGATAGCAACACAGTAGAGAGAAACACACCCCTTCACCCAGCACTGGGTTGGAGACAATGCTCACATCCTCTCTCTTTTTACTTGAGTGTCTTTGAGAGCCAGCATGATTTTTATGTGTTAAAGAGGCTCTCTGTTGTGACCAAAAAGATCTACCGGGTCACACAATTGCCTTAAATAGATCTTGATCCCCTCTAACAATGATGCAGTGAAATGAACCTATCTACAAGAGAGGAAAGGTTACTTCTTGGAGGTCTGGGCTACAAGTGACTTGAGAGAAATCCAGGTTATGGCAACTGAAAAAAAAGAAGCATTTATGTTCAAGGAACACTGTGAAACTTCTCATCATAGCTGCTTTTGTATCTGTGTTGGATGAGGTAATTACGAGCCTAGCCCAAAACACTTTGCATGCTAAAATAGCTCTTTTCCCTTTGGAAAATCTTACTGAAATGCTACCATTTGTAAACAAAGTAAAATAACCCAAATTGCAGCTCTGAGAGCCTATTATCTTGGGATTTGGTCACTTCAGGTCACACAATGATCTACATTACATCTTGGTTAAGGTGAAGTTACCATCACTATAGTTTCTAAGTGCCTTCTGAGTAAAGCAAGACTAATAAACTAATAATAAGGTTTCATACAGTCCCTACCATTTCTCCATTTTGGGGTGTGATGGTATCAAAACAAACATTTTCCTGAAAGAATCAGAAAGCTGGAATGATTTCTTTTGTCTTACTGAACAGTTGTGTTTTCTGAAGGTGGACTTTTCATGAGTTTTACTTTGCAAAATACTTAGCAGTTGCTGTTTATGAAAATAAGAGGGATCTGAAGAATGTTTTGTAATAGCAGGATACTTCTCCAGGTGACAAAATTAAGGCTGGATTTCAGAGTTAAATTTTGAAATCATTACCTTTACACTTTCATATTCTTTTAAATGAGTCATGCTTGAAAAGCAGTTAACATCTCATGGTACTTTGATAATGTACTAAACTCCTAGTTTTATTTCAGTGCCTAACTAGTGTATTTTTCTCATGAACAAAACAAGACTTGGAAACTGCAATGTCCATTTCTATGTGCAGAAAATAATAGGAATTTCTACCAGTTGTAATCGGAATGAAGGATTCTTTAAAGCCGAAGGGAAAACTTTACAGTCTAACAATTTAATGGGTTGTACCAATTCATGTTTCATGTAATCTGATCATCTTGTTCTGTGTCTTTGACTTTATAGCTAAACTCCTTTAATTCAGATTTTGGAATCAGCAAGGATATAATCAATTTTATGAGCTTCTCAATTTTAAAAAGCTTGTAAAGATTATATTTGAACCTGCAATTGAAAATGATCATTGACTTTTTTTCCTTCCATCTAAAACAAATTTGAGAATGCCATCATTAATATGTGAAATTTTACAGAGGAGGGATAGTTGAAAACATATGAAATGTAGCACTTGTAGACAACTGGTATCCTTTCTCAAAGTCTTATCTGGCAAGCTGTCAGAACTGAATGTTACAAAATTCTATTTTATTTATGAATCTGTTAGGAATTGTGACTCCCATAACTGATCTAGTGAGAAAAAAAAGAACAGTTAAATGCAAGATTGTTATTTACTGATGATGGAAAAGCTGACATCAATAAAACAGAAGAACTGTAGGGAAATAAACATTTATATGCATGATTAAAATTCATTTAAAAAAAAAGTCCTTCAATTCTAATTATCTTCACTATGTTTCTTACCTCTGGCAGAGTTTCGTAGTGTTGGAAGCTGTAACGATAGCTTTTCACTTCTTAAGAGGAGTGATAAATCTGAAATCAGCAACTGTTAGTATGATTGGTAGGTTGCTGGAAGAAAATGCTTTTTGTGCAGCATCTTGTCCAAGATTCAATCAGGCTTCAAACCAAAGCATTCCAGTCAGGCAGTTCTCATGGATTTTTAGTAATGAGCAAGTTGGGGTGGGTGGGGAAATGTTTACCAGTGTCTCTAAGGCTCTTGAACTTCGTGTTCCTTTGCATAGTTGATTTACTAATCTCAATTATTACAGTTGGGATTTCCAGTAGATGACTTCTTCGCCCACATATAGCCCATGCAACATGTGGCAAGGCACAGCTTGAAGAAGCAAGCTCTGTCTTTCCCACTTGATTACTTGTGTCAAGTCGCAGGTCGATGGAAGGTGTACAAACTCTCCTTAAACTACTCATGATGAGGGAACAAGCTCTTAAAAGGTTCCATCCTTCTAGCTTCAATGACTCCAGGCCTTAGGGAGTACAGGTGCGTGTACAGACACACAAGCTAGTGACCAAGGGCAAGGATGGATCCTTCAGCTCCTGTGGTGTGAAAGCTAAACTTGGGCACGTTTCTGAAATATATGGTTTGAGTTAGCAATAACAAAGAAAGAATAATGAAAATTCATTAATCTTTCTACGTCTAACTGTGAATTTATTGTCATTCTACATTACTTGACATTGAAATAAATGTAATCAAAGAACATTTTCTTTTTGACTAATATTCAGTAGTTCATGGTAATTTGGATATGCCCATTTTGACACTTGATTTTAGGCTAATACTCTAAACGAGAAAACAAAAGAAAAAGCAAAATACAAAATCACCATCCCAGATGAGACAGGATATTTAATTTTGAGGTGTATTTTTGTCAGTGTGGTGTTGAGCACTTCCACAGAGCCACGCTTCCCTCCTTCTGTTAACAACCAGGACTCAGTGTCTGCCCTAGACCCTACACTCATTTTCTGAACAGGTAGTATATGATTATACACCCTCCTATTGCATGGATCATAGTCTGGTAAAAAGATGGTTGCACATTTTTGTGGTGAAGCAGCAAATGTAACACAGAAATGTTCAAACCAACTCCTACGTCCCAGGGACATAAAGGCAGATTGCTAAAAAACAGCAGGGAAAAGAACAACTAAACCTGTCAACCTGGACATTTGTTATCCATATTCACATATCCATAGCCACAAATTCTTCATCAATTCATCTCCTGCTGTTTAGTTTATCTTCTTCTACTGTAGGAAATACGTTGCTACTGAGATCTCTGCAAAAATTATTGCTATTAACCATTCGTTAAAAAAAAAATACTGTTGACAAATCTTCCTGTACGAATGAAAGTTTATGCTGTACAAGTCTGTGGCAACAGAAAGTGAATATTAACCACTTTTATTTTCTTTGGCTAATATTGGATGCTCTGTTTAAATGCCTAAAGTGTCTAAAGTATAGCATTAAAAGAACAACTGTTTTATAAAGTATTTAACTTATGTTCTTACATCTTTGACAAGTATTATGTTGAAAATATTTATTTATAGAAGATTGTACAATATGAATATTCAAATACGTAACAGCTTATCTTCTAGTGGAAAGGTCACCACAGCTGCAAAGGTTTCAGGAAAGAATAGCTGATCTATGGGAACCTGATTTACATCCACTAAGGGGCTTCTAAATTTGCATATTGGTTGTATTAAAATAATGAAGTCATGGTGTAAAATGGGAGTAATTCAGTTTAAGAGAGGAGAGTATGTATCTAGAAACCTATGAATACTGTCACTGCAAGTTTCCTATTAATTCTCTGATACATATTTGTGTATCAAATGCAGAAGTTTGTATGTAAAAATGTAAAAAGCACAGTCATTTCAAGCATTTTAAGTCTGGCATGTGATTGAATGCCATGGTGAATCAGAGCATCGTTATTTTATCTTCTTTACACATATTCTAGTTAATTGTGTTTAGGTCTTAGAGAAATGTTCAGCTAATAAGATTTTTGGAGAAAAAAATGCATGGAACTTCTTGTGAAGACACCTGTTTATTTATTTTTCTTTTTTTAACAGAGGGAAGAAGTCCTATATATTTCAAAGACTTGTGCTTTGACATATAAGAAGCTCATCTGAATGATGAAGAACCTCTGTTAGTCCATGAAAATAAAGAGGAAGGAAGAAGCTGAGACTCCCAAAGCCCTGCAGCTTCTCCGTGCACTCAGGGAGCAGGAAACTGATCAGAGCCCAATGCGGTCAGTGCACACTTGGGAGTTCTCTAGCACCCTGCATCAAGGAAGCAAGATCAGCCCCACAGTGTCATTCCAGCCATTCTCCATTGTGCACTAAACATTAGTGAGAAACAGAGGAGCTAAAAGCTATAGCACACTTCAACTCTGGATTTACATTCTGTACAAACATTTCTTGTAGCTTGTATTTTGGCTCTATAAAAATAAACAAATCTATACTGCAGAAACGTCAGTTAAATGACTTTTAGTGCTTTTAGTGGGCTTTGCATGGGAGACACTGGATTTGTACTGATTTACACCAGCTGATGAGCTGGCACAGTGTGTGTTCTCTGCAGCTTTTATAAGATAATTAATGAATAATTGAAAATTGCAGTGCTTTGTATGGTGGTTGTGGCTCACAGAGGGAATGACTGCATCATTGTGTTGAGAGAGATGTTTCGAAGTCTCTTTACTTTGATTACAAAATTCTGAAATGCTCCTTGGAAGAAATCCAAACAAACCCAAAGCATGGCAACTTCTGGTCAGATTTCCACCCAATTCCAGTATTTCAAATCTGAAAGCTTGCAACATTTTTATGTGTGAAGGCAATTAATATTCCCTCATCAGCTCTTCAAGATGACATATACAATGTCATCAGCATCAGGCATCCTCCTCTCAGTTGCTGCTTTTCTCTTCAACTTTTCCAGTGCAGGCAACGGTCCATGTGCTGAACTCTATTTGGGATAGTAAAAGCCTTACCTTGTTTAGATGGCTTACTCCCTCTTTTTCCTAGCAGGATGAATGGAGAGTTTTGGACAGAGCATATCCCTGGCCTTAGGCTGACCCCACCAAGGGACCAGCTGTAAGACACTCCACTATTTCCGTGAGCAGATTTTGATACACCACTGATCACCCCCAGAACTATGCATTCACCCTCAGAATTCACGCTTTGGCATAAATAATTTCTGACAGCAATTGTAATACAAGTGTAATGATGGTGAGAAGTGCCAGTTCGGCAGGTCTGGAGAACTGGAGCCCGTGAGCCTCATTCTTCTCTTTCATAAGGACACAAAGCAGGATTTTGATCCCATCCCTATCTACAACATCTGTATACACAGACTTCTCCCCAAGCTGGAGAGATCTGCTCTAGAGCCAGCCAGATAGTTTTCAAGCAGGGTAAATATAGCCCTTGGAGGAAGTTTTCCTGTGTAAGGAAGCCAAAGTTGCCTCTTTACAACTGATTTCCACAGTTCAAACACCAGTTTTCTCTGTTACATAAATTATATTACTAGAACACTTTAATATCCAGTAATATTTTATTAAGTGAATCATGCAGCTGACAGAAAGTTTTTGTGCTAAAGAAGTATACAGCTGTAAGGTAGAAGGGAATATCAATGGATGATGGTTTCTGAATCTCTCCCTTCTGGGTTCTTTCTGCTATCACTCCAAAATTGGGCACACAGTTTAAGATGTGACCTTACCAGTTCTGAGGAGAGCTGAGTAAACACTCAATTTCTTTTGTGGAACAATCCTCTTAATATAGCCCAAGATGAGAATTGTTTCTCCTGCAAAACACCACGTTTGACTCATCTTAAGTTTGAGATCTGCATTAATTTTGAGATCTTGCCTGCTGAACTGTTGCCCAGCCACAAATATTCTGTGCTTTGCATCTGCATTTCAGTTCTTCCGAATGGGAATTTATCTCACCTTACAAAACCCACTCAAAAGCTAAGCATTTTGTCTATGGAGTTCCTTGGGCTCCATCTAGTTGCAATGCAGAGACGCAGGCGTCTCTAGAGGGCAATTCACCCCAGCTGTCTGGGATGCCTGGATTTCACATGAACGGTTGCAACTTGTCTTTCAAGAATTTCATCCTGTTTGGGCCATTTCTTTTCCCAAGATTCCATTGAATTCTGAGCTTGTAGCCCGAGCGCTTGCCAAGGTTTTCACCTTAGTGTCATACATGTAGGATATAAAGATCCTATTTATAGAAGCTGTCTTCAAATGGTCCTCTTTATAGATAGGTGTGCTTAGAATAGGGTTTCCAATTAGCTGTATAAGATCTTACTGGTATTTTACCTAAACTCTGCTTCCTTAGTTTGTTTATAAGAAGTAGCGTCTGTCACGACATCTTGAAGGGACTGTTTCTGCAGTCTCTATGTCAAGGAGACTGGCAGTCATATCTGAAAAATAAATTGGGTGATCTTGATACGGTTTATTTTTGATACATCTACAGAATTCTCCTTTTAATATCTTATTTTCTTATGTGTTAAAATTATTTTAAATAATGCCTGACAATCAGGCTCCCTGGTCTTCTAACTCCTGTTATTAAAGTATGGTGAGATTGACTTTTATGAGATTCATACAGTCCATTGATCGTCAAAAATAATTATGACTGGTTCAGGTTGCTCTAGCTAAGTTCTTAGCAGTGAATTTGCTGGTATGCGGCTTCTTTCACTCTTTAAACATGTTTTTCCCCTTTCTGATCTCTCAATTTTTTAAAATTTTTTTTAAAGCAGTGATTAATTGTGTGATTAATGCTGACAGAGTGAAAAATTATTGCAAAGATTGAAACAGCTAACAGTTTTCTTCTGCCTTCTCCATGAAATTTTCTTCTTGGTAAAGAGTGAATATCTTCATTCCTCTGATTTCTAATGTGTAACTGGATTTTGTTCTTGTTTCTTGTATGTTCTTGCAGTAGCTTTTCTAGTTTTATCCATGTGTTTTTTCTTCCCATCCTTAGTTTCTTTTCCTGGATCTCAATTTTTATGATACCTTTTCGGCCTTCACATCCTTAAGAAGTTTCTAATGGAGCCATATCAGCCTTTTACTCTGCTTTTGAACTACTGCCCTCTTTCAGGCTGTCTCATTTAGAAACGTCTACTTTCTTGTCTTTGATTTCCTGTTCCTTTTCCTGAAAAGATCTCCTAGTTCCTTGAGTTTTTGTATAATCCATGATCTCTATTGTGTTATTGTCCCTATTAAAGAAAACTCCATGATTTCTGATCTGATCTTCTCAGATATAACTGAAAACAACCTTTCCTTTTCTGCCCCCTTTTGCTTTCTGAAGTAACAAATTGTCCTCTAAGTATGCTGCAAATATACATTCCGACCCAACTGACAGTGAAATAAAGTCACTGATCTTCAGCAGATGTTGCTTTTCAAATGCTTCAGAAGTTTGCAGCCAGAAATTATTATTCACCTCCTCCTTCTCACTGTGTATTTATATTATGTTGTGGTGTTGACATCCCCCTTTTCTGTTGTCCTTCTTTTCACCAAGAAATATAGGAGACATTCAGATATGTTTCTTGCCTTCTCCTGGATTTCAGAGCAAGTATATTTCCTTATTCTTTGTGTACAAATTAATTTCCCTCATTTTTAATTTCTGTTTTTGTTTTGTTTTTTTTTTTTTCCACAGTTTCTGTACCAATATTCAGCTCCTGCACCTTAGCATACTGTTTCCTGTGATGCATCTTTGCAATGTCATTTTCTCTTAGAAAGCTTCAAGGAGTCACTTAATTTTATTCTTCTCAAGGAGCATCCTGCAAACGCAAAATATTTCTGGGATTGACCTTTAGTTTCTTTGGGAACTGCCCAGTTCACTATACAAGAAACACAGAGTTCTGACTATATCCAGGAATCAGACCGTGTATATCTTTTTATGAAGTATAACCTCTGTTACCTCCTTTTTTGCTGATCCACATCTTTCCCCTTGTCTATCACACTGCACATAGCATGTACTCAGTGCTAGTAGTTCCTTTACATTACTCTAGAGCTAGTTGCTTGGTGCCTACAGCCAGAATTAGAGCAGATTTAAAATTGAATACAAAATTTTATAAACCCTACAGAAACTCAAGGATATTTCATTACAAAACTTAATTTTTTCTTGTCTTGTTTCTGTGACAGGAGGGGACATCCTATTGCTAATTTTCCTTCCATAGCTTTCATTCCGGATTCTATCCTCATGTCAACTCAACAATTATTACAAAATATAAAATCTTCATATTATATACAATATTTGGAAAAACCTCGAACAACAAACCCTGCTATTGAATACTATATGCTTTGTAAAACTTTTTTTGCCTGTTGCTAAGGATAGAGGATGCGCAGTGGTGAAGCGTTGTAAAATAAGTTAAACATGCGCATTTCTGCAGAAATAAATCAGTCACTAGAGAATCATTCTCTTGGAAACCAAACAGTCTGGGTGAATAAAGAGGTTTGGGAGTAGGAATAATCAGCCATGGCTACATCTGCACAGTAAGGACTTACAATAGCCTATCCCAGAGCATTGTGTAATACAACAAAAGTCTCCCACTTAACCTTGAATCTATCTCTGTTTGAGCAATGTCGATATTTAGGTCACATTTAGTTCATTGCTCCCACAACCAAGTGTTAGTTTATGAAAAAAAAAAAAAAAGGTCAAGCTGAGTCCATCTGACCCCTTTCTTGTTTCCCCTCACACTCTATTTTTAAAAAAAATTCAGCATGTTACAAACAACTTGCATGTGAAAGAAATCTGGACACGAGCAGGGAAGGAATGCAGCATGATCTCTGCTGCCATTTAATCTTCCATTGTGCTTCCCATGAGATCAGACTCCAGCTTCAACGCCGTAATTAAATAAAGAATTATGAAACACCCCCTGCTTCTGCTGGAATACTCTCTCTTCTCTAGACTCCTCCTGTGAATATTGGTCAGACAACACTGAATATCCACAAGAAACTTTGCCAGTATTTCTCACATTGGAGCTCAAATTTCATTTTCTGCTGTGCTAAACAATTTGTTTGCTGACTGTTTATGACTCTCTTGTCCTGTTTGCTCCATCTTTGTGTCTTTTTCAAGGATGAAAAGGGAATGGAGGTTGAGGAGCTTCTTGAAGTAGTGTGACCCTCTTTGCTAGCTGCCTTGGTTATGTCACCCATTCCTAGTGCTCCTGTCTTCACATAAGGTGTCCACAGGGCTGAAGGAGGCTTGTGCTGTCTTCTACTCTCGTTATGGCAAGTTGGGTAAATCACTACATAGTCAACTATTCCTCCTGATGTAAAACAGATGTTAGGACTGCTTTATTTCTTGCCTGATTAAAATATTTTTTGTTGGACCAGAGGACCAGAAGCATAGCCTCTAGTCACATCCTCTTGTCTCATGTTTTGTGCTGGACGCAGAGATCATGGAATGGTTTGGATTGGTAGGGACCTTAAAGACCATCTAGTTCCAATCCCCCTGCCACTGGCAGAGACACTTCCCACCAGATCAGGTTGCACAAGGTCGCATCCAACCTGGTCTTGAACATACCCACTGATGGAGCACCCACAACTACCTCTCATTCTAGATCTCGCCCTACCATTCAAAAGGGATTCCTACATTTATGCAAGAGGGCAGCAGCCCTGTGTCATATTGAGCATCTTTGACATCTAAGAAAACCAGGCTGTAAAGAAGTATCTCAGATAAAAATGAAAGTTGTTGGTTTCATTTGGTTTTCTTTTTATTACAGCTATTATCACCATAGTAAAAGACAAGGCAACATTCATTGGGATTTTCCTTTATATATAAAGTGAATTAACAAACAGGTAAATACAGTGACTTATAGTGAATACAACAATGACATGCAATGGAAAATTATCAAGTTGTGGAGGTTCAGTCAGCATCAATTCTTAGCACCAATTTGAGGTCAAATAGATGCATTACCTTGAATGCATGATCTTGAATGCATGTATCTAGTAGGTTATAATAGGAATATAGGAAAATTGTTCATGGATGGGATATCATGTCCTTTGGGTAGATCATACATACATGCTTATGTATTTAAATTGTCTTTCCTGATTTAAGAAGAGAGGATTGCTTTATTTGTGGTATCAGGAATGCAGCAGTCTGGAGCATTAAAACACAACAGGGAGAACAGACCCCTGAAAGTCACAGGATTATCAAATGTTTTCACTATGCCTAGTGCAGAAAATAACACTTGCTTAATTTTCCTGCTAGAAAAAATTACAAATTCTCTTTGAAACAGTTCAGAGTGACAAAAGTTTTAAATTGAGGCTGTTTCATTTAGTGATATTTTTATTTGATGGAACTTTTTTTTAACTAGAAACTTTGCATTTCTAAACATAAATAAGAGGACCTAGAAGCTGGGTTGTTGGGTTCATTTTTTTTGCAAACATATTATCTCTTTTCTTTGCCAAATCACATATAACAGCTGCAGACTTTATAACATCATATAAATGTTCAGTCTGGTTGTAAAAGATTAAATATAAGATTCCAGTGTATACAACAACTGATATAAAGAGCAACAAAATTGAATTGACGAGAGACTGTTCATCTACTCTACCTCTGTTAATTGAAAACTTTATCAGGGAACAGAAAGAATCTGTTTTCCTTGCAAGGTGCTGTTATCGTGGTAGTAGTTCTGGAGAAAAAGTACAATGCGAGCAGAATTCCCTCTGGAGATATCTGGCTTGAGAAGAAGACAAAACTATAATTTTACTTTAGCTCATGGCTCCCCTGTAAGTAGGTTGGGAATTAGGGAATTCTGTAAGAAAAGAAAACCTGGAGAACATTCACTGTTTTGTTCCAGCTTTGCAGTCCCAGTGGGACTGAGCTCTGTGCCAACATCATAACAGATAAGACAGTGGGAAGAAAGAGCCAAGAGTGAATAAGCTCACAGCTTGGGGATACTGCACTAAAGAAGATACATTTTGCAACACGCACTGCTCTGCCCTTTTTTGCATCTATGCTGCATTTAACAGCACATGATCTGTTTTCAAGATAGCTTCCTTCTGGAAGTCGTTCGAGCAGCCTGGTCCTGGGAAGGTGTTAAGTGCCTTGAACTTCCACTGACGTCAGCAGGAGCCAAGCACACAACACGTGAGATGGGGCCCAGTGCCCTCCCCAGGCACCATCCCAGCTGCTCCGATGACATTAGACACTTGCGGGAGCTGGACTGTATTTTATACTCAGTGTATCTGCCTCTAAATGTTCTGCTCTCTGCTTCTGGTTGCAAACACTTCTATATCACAACTGCTGAGTCCTGCAAATGTTTTTCATCTGTAGCTCCAGCAAATGCTGTTTATATGTGGCTCCAATTAAAATCAGGACACTCTACTACCCGTGCCATCTAAATGCAGCTGCTGGAGTGTCTGGAGTCTCCCGTAGGCAAGCCATTGCTTGTGCCATCCATGCTGTCCATCTGGTACAGCAAAGGGATGAAATGGACTTTATATGCTGCCTGTATCAATTGCTAAAGTAACTGAAGGACAATGTCATTTTGAATGCTTCCGTTATGCCTTGCTACCTGCACTCCCTTCAGTATCACCATGTTCTTTGTTTCTTATCCGTCCCTAAGCCCTATACTAAGGACTTGGAGCCCTAAGCTGCTTGAAACCATAAGAGAGTAGAGATAGCATTGTTAACACCTTTTGGGAAGACAAAAAGCAATTCCTCATTAGAAGGTCCAAATAGACAGAGATTCCTCCAAAGGAAGCAACAAGTTTCCTGCATCTTCTGGAAAAATGAAAATGTTGCTGGGTACTTTCTGGAGACTTTCAAAATCTGCCTGGATGCGTTCCTGTGTGGTCTGCCCTAGGCAATACTGTTTTGGCAGGGTTGTTAGACTACACGATCTCTAGAGGTCCCTTCCAACCTCTAACATTCTATGATTTCTATGATTTCTATGATAACCAAGACCTTATTTCTATTTCTTTTACATAACAGTCTGAAACTTTTTCTGTACTAGTATGATTTTACTGATTGCACAACAGTAAGTTTTCAAAATGCCTTGGCAAGAGACCCCGCAGGAGGGTGAAGGACTCTCAGAAAAGACACAGAGCAGAAGGAGAAGGGAGGGAAGAAGGAGAGGAGGAAGAAGGAACGGGAGGATGCTCACTTTAGAGGAGTGAATGACAGTGTCATCGTGCTACAGGCTTCAACTGCATTGCCCAGGTGCCACCCAAGTGTTAGAGGGGAGAAGAGATGATGTGAGACTGAGCTCAGAAAAGTCCTGTTCAGGAGCTGAGGCATGAACTTCCCTATGCAACTCGTATAATTTAGTCTCTGGTGAAATTATTGCCATCAATCCTTAAACCTCACTGGTTGTGTTGAGCTACACCCCTGTCTGAAAAGCTGCTAAACCCTCAGCAGCCCAGCGATGGCAGGAAATGGAGCTGCTCTGTTTTCTTGGTCCTTGCTTGTGTCTCCTGCCTGGTGATTTCAGCGAGGCTCAGTAGTAAAAGTTATGGAAATTACATGTCCCTGAATGCCTCTAAGCTTGGATACTGAGCTGGAAATGGTACAAGAAAGAAGGTATAATCATGACTTCCTCAGTAGTCAGTCCTCACTACAGGAGAAGGAAAGGCTCAGAGCTGTTGCCAGAGTATCCTGAGAGATGAGAGTTTTTTTCAATGGTTAATTATTCAGCTTTTCCAAGCTAGTGTTATGCTTCTTTTCCTTGGCCTGCTCCTCTAAGAAAATCCTGTTTGTTTAAAAATATTGCTTATGAGTGGGGAAGCATTGCTTTCTCAAGTATCCAGATGGTGCAGTTTAGGTCATGTCAACCAGATGCAGAGATTCCAGGGCTAGTAAAGACCCAAGAGGTGAATCCACATGTTCCAGCTCCTCAGCTGAATGGAGACTTATAAGCCAGAGTCTGGAATTATTTTAATCATGTTCACCTGGGGCTTCATTTGAGCTATGTAATCTCTCTACTAGACCCACATTGCTTGGGCAATGCACAAGTGAGAATGCACTACACCTAGAGCAAAAATAGTTTATATCTGGTCAAGTTGTGTGACTCTGCTACCCACCTGCCCACTCATGTTTCTGGCATCAGCATGAATAGAACAGGTTCGGTCTACCTAGTTCTGTTACTGCCCTTCATTTCCTAGGTTTCTGGGGATGCAGCTGGATCTGACTTCTTCAGCAGATACACTGGTTATTGATTACAGACTTTTATTTTTTTAATATTCTTTTTCTGACAACAGTTTTACAGAGGTCTTAAAGTCTCTTCTACATCCCACTTCTACCCTCTCTTCTCTGCTCAGTGTTTAGCATCTTCCTTCTTCTCAGGTTCTAACTCTTTCTAACCGCCTTCCTTGTCCTTTTCTGCTCTTTAAACACTCTAGTCTTCAAAGCTCTTTTTGTGGGGAGCTTGTGAACATCTGAACTGTTTTTTTAGCTTTTTATCAAACTTTTGCTGTTGTTGATAGCCTCCCTTTATATATGCTCCTCCTTGTCTTCCATCACTCCCCTTTTGATTATCTTCTACCTTCATAGCTCTTGCTCTCTAGTCTGCTCATTTATTTTGTAACTCAGAAGATATAGTCAAATTCTTACCTTCCTCTTGCTCTTTTTCTTTCTCCTTTCATTTGGAGACATCATTAGACCCCAGAGATTTAGCAAAACACTATCATGAGAATTTTCAAAGATAAGGCTCCATGTCTCTTGATTCAATCTGTCATTTCCCTTACCTCTACTGTCTTAATCAGGGGGCTGGCCATCACCTCAAGCACAACTTGCTGTCTCAAATTCACTACATTGCCACTGATAGCAACTCACATGTCTCTCTTCCATGCTTGTTCAGCTGAATATTTCTGCTTCTTCCTCCACTACATTTGGCAAATGTGCTCCCCAGTCTGTGTATTATCAGTGCACTGTGTTAACGAGATATACTAACTGTCATGATGATATGTGTCAGTTAAGTGATGATGTAGAAAACAAAATATATGGAAAGCTGATAGCAACCAAATGCAATAACACAGATCCCAAAAGTTTTCTGTGGTACCTGTGGAGGAAAACAGATTGCCCAGTGCTGAACACACTAGCCCTGAAGGATATAATTGTTAATCAACTTACATGTCTAAGAAACATTCATATTTTTACAGAATTAGAACCTACACTATGCTGATTATATCATTGACTTGAATGTTAACAGCAATATTTTAATTGAATGTATCACTGAAACAGATTCTAAATTTCAGCTGGATTTTGATAGTCCATACCTTTTCAAGGATTTGTTGTAGAACCCACCGACAACTTTAGCTGCTATTCTTCTTCAGCATCCCTCAGCAAAAACTATGTGGAATTTCCTGGGGTGATACGCATCACATACCTTTCTTTGCTTAAGATTGAAGTCCAGAGCAGGCAGTACAGATGTAAGTTTCTTAAACTAACGGCAAAAGAATCCGTATACAATTCACAGTCTGAAGTCCAAAAACATATAATGCTTCCTTACTGCAAAATGGAGCAGCTTTATGTTCCAAAGTTGCTTCAGTTTGGGGTAAAAGTAAATGGTTTCCCCAGTCATTTCACTTGTCTTTTTATTTAGTTATTTATGGTTTTTTTTCTTCCTATTCTCTTGTCTCTCTCCAGAACTGAGCTCAGTGATACTTTGCTTATTTTCAAAAAATGAACAATCTCTTTTGCTGTCATATGATCACCAGGTGGACACATTTCACTTGAACTCAGATCTCAGGTAAGTTTTGAATGTAGTATATTTGGATTATTATTATTAACACACTCAGATTCTCCAAAAGTAAGAATGCAAAGAGAAAAAGGATCATATGACTTTCAAATGGATTTCAGCATATCCATCCTCCATCATCCTCCATGACCCTCAGTTGCACAGTTGCAGCAGCATTGGGTGGAAAATGAAATTTCCAAAGCTCTTAGAACATCAAATAAGTTTACGTTCAGGTTCCTGGTTTGAACAAAGATTCACAGAGCTCTTTTACTTTATCTGAACATTTTTCATCCAGCCTTGAAATAGCACTGGTTTTTGTTTTGCTTGAGAAGGAAAAAATTCTGAGCATGTGTGTGACTCAGAAGAAAACCTGTTTGTTTTATGCAATAAGTAAATCGTGAATCATTGGTGGTTTACCACATTTATTTCACTGCACATGAGATGTGTTGTTCAGCTAAATTTGGTAAGTCTGGAGGCCCGATTCTGCAGCTCTTGCTTGCACTGGCACCTGTAGAGAAGCCATTTGCAGAGAAGTAGGAAGCCAAAGCCAGCAGGATCATTCCTATGCCACAGGGCAGGGGTGCTGAATTTGTCCCTCCAGGAAGAACAATTTTCAACTAACAACACAGTCCAACAGCTTTAAGAAATGCCTGGATGGAAATATGAGTATATTTCAGAAACTGGAATAAGCTAACATCGCGGTGCTCCTCCCAAAGGGAGGGGAGACTGAGAACAAACAATGAGAAAGCCTATATGTTTCAGGACACAGTAATCCAGTTGTAATTAGGTGGTCTCAGTGAGGCTCTCTGGCCATCCTTTGGTGCAGCGGCTGCACAGAGCTACCCTGGATCACCGTAAGCCACCTATTCCTCCTTTTGAGGTCACATCTGTGGCTCTTAACTTTAGATGCATCCTCTTAACTTTAAGAAAGGCTGTTCAAAGTGTTCTACTTTAAGATGCTGTAGGGAACAGGCTTATATTGGCAAAAGGTGGTTCAGATGACTTCATAGTCCCTCTCTATCACAGATTCCTGCAATTCTGTCTCTATTTTCCTGGTAAATTTGACAGTGCTCCACTGCGTGATACAAGCAGTAGCTCGCAAAGCAGTCAGTAATATAGCCTTGACACTTATATAGCATACCAGAAAATCTCAAGGTCTTTTCTTTCTAATGAAAAATAAAATAAAAGGGTACTCTGGGAAAAAAAAAAAGGCATTTGTGTTTTGATAGACTGGCAGATAATAAAGCTTCCGGTAGAAAGGAATCCTGGCATGCAGGTTTGGTGAGTGACTCATATTATATTCAGGCAATGGACAGATGAAGTGGATGAACAAAGTATCAAACTATGTTGTGATTCATCCCTTGAAATGAAACTCGGGGCATTCAGGAGAATGCAATCTAGCAATATTTTTGCACTTAATAGTTCTTTGGTGACTAATGAGGACCAAGCCATCAAAAGAACAGCTTTGATAACTCTGATGCTATTGACTTTGAAAGGAAACTCATTAGAAATGTTCTTGTAGACAGGTCAGGGTCAGAATCCATGCTATGGGGTATTTAACCTAAAGAAATTGATGACTTTGGGATTCAGCCATTACTTTGGTAATGAGAATGATGAAGCTGATGAAAGATAAACTGAGTAGATCCCTTTTTCAAGCAAACTGATAAATGGAAAAGAGATTTTATACCATTAAAATAATAATAAAGAGGATGAAAATCATTGGTATCTGGTTGCTAATCATTATGCCATATGCTAGCAAAGCTTCAGAGTTTATGTATTTGGTTCAAAATGTTTTACCTGGATAAATGTATTTAAAGGTTTAATGTATAAGATTTAGTGCCCTACAAATCTTCCCAGCAGCTGACAGCTTCCTTGCTGTTCGAAGAGATGAGCTGGGAAGATGGAAAGTAAAGGTCCCCCTAGGGAGAGCAGATGGGGTGAGAATGATGAGAGAAAGGGATTTATCATGAGATGATTTGAGCTGAGATTTAGAGTAAAAATTACCAAACAAGATAGGGACTTACAGATGTCACTTCTACAAACCAGGACAATCAATACGGACTCAAACACCAGATTATAGCAAGGAAGAAGGAAAACTGATGTTTTGGCTATAGAAAAGTGCTCTGGAATTTAACTTGCTTTACCATATGAACAAATATTGTTTGTTTGAGAGGTGTGTGTGTGGCTGAATGGGAGGAGTTAAGGAACTGCGGTACTCTGAGAAACCTCACAAAGTATGATTGCAAGCTCTGGGACTTTCAGAAAAACTCATCCAAAGAGAAACTGAAATGCAAAACACTCCTCAGACTGCTTTCTGGTCTTTCCTTAGGACTGTATTTTGGGCTCAGAGAACATCTCCATATACACTAGCAATCAAGTAGTCACATCTATAGCTCTGGTTTCTCTCATGGTTAATCTCCTCCCTTACCCCCAGCTCCAACTCTACAGTGAAGTCATTATGTTAAACCTCTGACATTCCAATTATTTCCATAGTAACAGAGCATGACATCCTAAACACAAGATTAGGCACTTAAGCAGAACCTGTGTAAAAGAGGAAATCAAGTTGTGAGGGCGAAGGCTGTCAGCTGGACACACACGACACACCTGTCTGCCCTGCTCCAGTGAGGAAAGAGCAAAGCCGCAGTAATAAAAGCTGGTGAACTGAGAGCCAAACTGGTGATTCAGTTTGTGGCACTCTAGGGAGACATTGCTGGAGCCCTGTTATCCTTCACCACTGAAGGCAATTTTTGTCTGGCTTTCTTCTGCCAAACTTGAGCTGTGTGCTATCCCACACAGACTTGAGCTGCTGCTATCCCACCATAGGTTAGGCTTGAGCACTGACAAAACCGGCACCATAGCTAAGCAGGACTATAATGCTTCCTGTACCCAGCGCACTGCAGCCAAATTCATGGTTCATTGTAATTTAAGATGGTCATAGAGTAATTTAGAACCTCTTGAAATCGCATTCCCCTGTGAAGTTAGATTTCCTGAAGATAAAGCCCTGTTGACATGGGAAAGTTTTATCGGTTATATAGACAAAGTTAAACCGGTGTGACCACACCCTGAATCTCTTTGAGTGTGTGTAGACTCCTTTGGGTGTAAAAATGGCTTTTTCAGTTAACCTATAACTCTTCTTGTGCTAAACCAGAAATTTCATGTTGATATTGTATTAAAGGAGTACCCTACTATCTGAGCATAGACAGCTTTAGTGAGTTGGTAACGTTAAGAACCCAAATACCTTGGAAACTCTTTGGGCACAGATGGGTGTATCAGGAACGTGACTGAGAATTTCACAGTTATGAGCACCACTGTTGTCAAACTAGTTTGCTCTAAACATCACCATTCTTTACTACAGATTGCTTTTTTTCCGTCAGCCATGTAATTAGTTTCTCTAGGCTAATTTAAATAGAAAATAGATGGTATATCAGATAAGTAGTCCATCTTTTCTAACATGATCTAGCTAAACTTTAGTATCAATTTAGTCTTGGTTGATTCAATAAGGTCTTTGCAGTCACATACAGAGATCAATACCCCCAGAGGACAATCAGTGGTGTTGCGAGGGTAGATTTTCTTAAGGGAAGCTGAAAATATGTTCTTGACACAAAGGGTCCCTGTCCACTATTATGTCTTTTCACAAGCAGGGGAAGTCAACTACTGAAAGAATAAAATCTGCCGTATTTTGTAAAATATGGACAATAATATATATTCTCTTCTGGCTGAACTCTTGGAAATCCTTGATGTTTTTTTGGCTAAGAAGTTTTAAAAGACTGTTTTGTTAAAGGCAGCTCAAAATTTAGTCTGAAGCAGCTTAAGTGGTTAAAGTTCAATAATTTTCTGAGCTACTGAAAACACGGTGGGGAAATTGTTGCACAAACTTAATGACAGTTAGTACTATTGATGGTTGATAATGTAGATTCTTGTAGCTAGGTAGAAGTGATTTCTGCAGTTTATAGACGTGGATACTCTTATTGTGCAGATACAGCTCTAATCTGCCTGGAATCCCGGAGTTTCTGGCCTCTGCCATACCTTGTGGTAGTCTTGGTAAATAGTCCACTGATTAGTGGTGTTTTTGTTGGACTTGATTTCATGGATTGCTTTCTTTTTCTTGTGCTACACAGGCAGCTCAGCGGGAGTCTGCAGCTTTATTAGTTTCCCTATCTTGATCAGATATCAAGGTTAGATCCAGTTAGCCTAAATTAGACATCTCATTTTTTCCTATGTTTTATGAATTTGATGAAGTAGCTCTCCCAAAGCATCTGTGCCACTTGCTGTTGCAGTCAACAGAAGAGGACAGGTGACTTTGAAGGCTTCCAGAAGAGAGTCTGTCTAAGTGGTCAGACCCTTTCTCTCTGCAGCCCTTCAAAGACACCTGTATTTCTCCTTCTGACTGTAAAGGGAATTTAAGTACTTAATTGAGTGTCACTGGGTTCCTAAAATTCAGGTGCTAAGTGAGTACTTGAACAAAGATTTGTGGAGTTTAGCAGTGTTTGAATTCATATATATGCATATATATATATATACACGTATATGTATTTATAGTTTTATCCAAGTTGGCATGTTTCTTTTGAGATCATTATTTTCATAAAAATCAAAAGTTTATATGGAAACCTGCCAGGTAACACTGGTTTTGTATTTCTGATTTCCATTTTGACACAGTTCACAAATGCCATGCCTTCCAGAAGCACTAACTCTCTTACCTCTTATTAAGTTTGCTGATCTGGCCTCACTGTATCTGGTTTGCATTCTTTTTCAGCCATCAGAAATTTGCTGCCAAAAAGTAGTACATTTCAAACTGCACAAGTTACAGAAGCAACAATAGATGATTCATTGGTTGAGCTTTAACTTGAGCACTCAGTAAGAAAATACCATGCAGGGATCTTTGTGGTAAGGCGAGCAGATGCGATGTTTTCCTTTTGTGCCCAATTACTTATTGCAAATTGCAGCTTTCAAGTCTTGATTGCACTGTAAAGAGGCGTGTCTCCACCATTGTCCATGTACGGTAACGATGTACTATAAAATCCACGCTTTATATTTAAACTACCCTGTTGCCTGCCAGTGAACAGAAGCCAAGAAAAATAGTGTGAATATTTCATAAAGCCAAATGTTTTGTGCACAACTTTTTCTGAAATTAAACTGCTACCTAAATTGGGTAGCAAATATTAGTTCTAGCCAGCTATGGAAGAAAAACGAATTTTATTTCATCTTTTAAGCTCACCACAACACTTTAAATGGTTCCTTCTGTCATTTGGAATGGAAAAAAAACATTTTAAGCTAGTATGTATTTATTCTGAAGCACTAAAAAATCAAAACTTATGAAAAAAAATAAAGAGAAGCTGTTCACAAAATGTAAACACACAGTATATATTTCACATGTTTTTCTCTCAAGACCCAAAACCTGAATCCCTCTGGCTAATTTTGGTAATTAAATATCTCATGACAGTCTTCATCTGATAGTGTCAGACTTGTGTATTCTGGCAGAAACCTTAATGTTGAACTCTTCTTAGTGTAAGAAGACACATCTCAGACTTCATTTTGGTTCCCAATTTAACCAAGCACTAGTTCTGTGTTTGGTTTTGAAGCATATAAATGGGCCCATTGAAACTGATGTGCTGTGAGAGTTAGTTACACACCAGACAAATGACCAGATCTGAGTTGGACTGCAGCAGTGCAACTTGACAGGAGCTAATGGTATTGCTGAGATAGTTATAACTGAGGGCAGAATTTGGCCCTGGTCCCGTGCTTGTCATAACTTACCATACTAAGCTGAATGCTAAAGGTTTTGTACAAGGAACTCCATGCAGAAGTCTGATGATTAATAGGATCTGGATGCAGAAATTCCTGTGGGTTACAACTGAAAATTCATTCCTCTATTTTGATGGCTGTTCATTTTAATACCGGACTTTGATACCACATTGTGCCGACAACTGTGGAATAGTCTGGCTACTTATATTTATAGCTTTGTGCTTCTGGAGGCTTGTGAAACCATTATGGAAGTGAGGCATTGTGTGCTGCATGAAATTCCAAAGTACCCAGAAGCTTAAGACTGCTGTGTACTCCTTCCCTTGAATTTTGACAAGTCCTGAGAGATGTTGTTTAAGCTTTTGTAAGACAGTACTAGTAAACTTGAAAGGAAGATAAAAAAAGGATTATTCTGTTATATATGTACTGGTACAGCCATGGAAGGCAATTAATAACAGTTTCACTTGGTAACTTACACACAAACATAACTATGATCCATTCTATTGAGAAAGGTAAACTCCAGCCTAGTTCCAGTTCTTGTACGGCATAGTTTACTAATGAAAACACTACATTATCCCAATGGGACATTTGAATCAATTCCAGACATTACGAGCTGCTAATTTTCTATCAGAATAATCACAAAGACTTTGCTTCAGATTGGGTTGGCAGCAACAAAAGTGTGAGCTGGAAATGTTAATGAAATGAAGGTCATCTTTAGTTGTCTTTTTTCCTCCCATCTTTTACCTGTAAACTATTACTTTTAAAATTTTGAGGTGTGTTTCTCCAATGCAGGGCATTCTCCAATCTATAAAGAAGATCTGAGTATTGTTTAGCCTGCCCTACAGACAGGTCCACCTGAACTGGCAGATTGGTGCTATCAAGAAATTTGATCCTTGATCCTTGAACTCTGTGATTACATTTATAAATCCACTGGTGTGTCCATGTGTGGACATTTAACACTGTGTGAGTGAAGAGGAAGGAAGGATGGCAGACTGCATATGGTGCAATTACAGCTGCATGGAGGCAGACGGTTTGCATGGCATAGATGTTACCTGAATGTCTTGTTCCAGCAGTGTTTTTTCTAGACAGTGGGGTGCAATGGAAAAATAATACCTTGTGTCCTTGTGGAGCAGCAGCCAAGTGCTGCAGAGTGTGTTTTTCTGGTCACCTCCATTTTCTGCTACTGCAGAGAGAATGGGAAAGGGGAAGGAGGAAGGAGGTAACATTTTCAGCAACAAGACTTGTCTAGATGCCTGATACCAAGACCAGGAGTTGACACGCTAGGTGAAAGCAAAACATGATTTATACCAATGCAGCTTAGCAGAAGGAAGCTGCTTTGGTGCATTTTGCAAATTATTGGGCTTTTTGTCCATCTTCACTGCACATCTTCATTGACAAAACTACTGAGTGTTAAATCCAGGTGCAGACTAGCCTCTGTAATCTCTGGCTCAATAACTCCTCTTGGATGGAAGGGTTGGGGAAGTGAATATGGGTGAAATGGAGAAGGTTTTCTTCTTCTTATAAAATCCAGAGCTTGTCAATACAGGAAGAGAAGAGAACTTGCAAAACATGTTGGCAGGAGCGCAGCCCAAGTGAAAAATTGGTACAGGACTGCCAACTGAATTACACTCTTTAACTTTGTGAGCCAGTTGTTGTTCTCATAGGGTGCAAATCTGGACCAGTTCTCCTGACTCCAGTAAACTATTTCAGGATTTATGTCTTCTAAGTGGAGCTGAATTTGGCCTTCTTTTGTGCAGACTGGAGTTATACTGTCACTCCACAAACTCCAGTATTTTTAGCAGCAGTTGTCACATCGAATCAAACACAAAGTTTAGCAGGATGAAGTGAGAAAAGTGCATAGTTCAGGAGTTTAAAGCCAAAATTCCAAACATTTTATCCAGTTTCTATACTGACAGATAAGTAAAGAAGGTTGTATATGTATATATGTATTCAAGACTTATTAACTTTTATGTTCTTACCAACATTCCACTTCCAAAATCTTTAGCAGACATCTCTTAACCTGAGATAATTTCATTTAAAAAGCTACCAAACCCCAAACTCTCAACAATTATGTGCTATCTTTGAAGTGAACTATTCACAATACTAATTCAAAGACTAGGCACATTCACTTATCAAGAGAGCATGGACAATATCATGCAGTCTATTTTCCAATGCAAATCCCATGTCATAAATGCTCACAAGTTTTTGAAAAGAATCTAGGGCCCAAGCTCTGATCATATAAATGAGATGATAAAAGAGTTAGAAAAAGAGGTAACAATTGTAATTCATAAGCAGAGCCATGTGTACACATAGGGAAACCTGTTTGATTCAGTAGGCTATTCCTTATTGTCTCTTCGTTGCTGATTATTCACTCATCTTTCTTTTAACTTCCCCTATCGAATCTTTTCAATTCATCATCAGCTATGGAGATTTGCTGACATATGTTTGCCTAGTCCAGACTGGCATGAGGCAATATTATAACTAGAGGTATTTCATGGAAAAAATTACTTATCCAGAGTGCACTGTGAGTTCTTCAAATGTTATAAAGTTGGTAAACTTGAAGAACTGATTTTGAGGCATTGGTGTATGCTTTTTCCATGGTTTTAAGGAAAAGGCTTGGAATAAAGCAGGAGGTGTTAAAGAGGTGAATTAATTGAGAATCCTGAATTCTCAGGGAATATCTTGAAAAAAGCAGTGAGTACAGCCTCCTGTACTCATTAATTTACTGTGGGACTATTTGGAAATTTATCTTAAGAGCTCAATTACTGTCATAAGGCTCACTTGTCGAGGAGAAGTTTTAAGTCTGTGTTGCAGAGTGACACAAG
The DNA here is from genome assembly GCA_013396935.1 of Baryphthengus martii. Classification (NCBI taxonomy): domain Eukaryota; kingdom Metazoa; phylum Chordata; class Aves; order Coraciiformes; family Momotidae; genus Baryphthengus; species Baryphthengus martii. The sequence continues at coordinate 26,383 of VWZK01009508.1, read as the reverse complement.
AGTGCCAAGTGAGACTGTGATCTTGTCATTCATTTGTTCTTTGGGAAAAATCTCAAGTTTTATAGTTCCTAAAGCACAGAGTCAAATATCTGTGAAAGGAGACTGAAAATGACACTGACATGAGATTTCAGACATGAGATTTTCTTTAAGATCTAATTGTAATTGGAGATACTCAGGAAGGGAAACGTCGAAGTTATGCTCATTTTTTTCTTGAGGTATTTCAAAGATCTTAATGTTTCCAGTTACTGTTTATGCATCTTTCTAAAATGGATGTATACGTGCAGTTGCAGCTTTTCTGTGCATACCACCCTCACACTTACATGGTCCTGCTGGTATTTCTAACTGAGGTTGTACAGCCTATCTCGCTCCACACATGTTAAAAGGAGTCGTGCTGCTGATTTCAGTGGCTTTTCAAGAAGCACTGAGGAACAGAAAGGATTCTGCCTTTTCTCTATTTCATTTCATACTGCGGTTTGAATGGCAGAAATGTGGAACAAAATAGTCCATTTGGCTGCACATTTTCTGAGTTCAAATCAGGTGGGTGAGCATGCTTTAGCATGTGTTTGAATATCAACAACTCGCAAACAGGTAGTCTCTGTGGGAAAAAAAATACAGCTCATAGGAAAAGAAAGAGCTTTTGATGTAAAATTTTACCTGATAAATCATTTTTTTATCCTTTAAACATTATGGAAAGAATAAAAATTTACAGATAGGAGTGGGGTGAGGGACTGCCTCAGCAATGTCTTGTTTCAACTGTAAATCTAATACGGGAGAAAAAAGCGTGGAGAAGGGTGCGTGAAACATGGCACATATGTTATTAGAAAAATGCAGGATCTGAGAAAAAAAACTTCCAAGAGGATTTATTTGGCTGTGTGTCCACCTGGGGAGTATTTCTCTGGTCAAAGTGAGCCAGATCGCTGTGAGAAGGACAGAGGCTAACTTGACACTCCCAGCGACAACTCTCTTGATGACAGAGCAGAAGGAACTCTGCCAACCTTGTACCCTTTTTTCCATGCTGAGCAACAAGCCACCAACTTCCAGAGGAGCCTCAGACTATCTCAGGGTGAATTCAGTTATTCAGGGTGCTGATAATGTGTAGACTGTGTTTTCCTGTTCCTTCACTTGGTACTCATCTGCATTTCTGCTATCAAATCTCGCACTTGTTTACATGAAGCACATTCACGTGCGGTGTACCTTCCCATGCAGCTTGCATCTCCATCTCTCCAGGACACACATTGTATCTTCTCTCTTAAGAGAGTGGCTGATCTGGCCCAAGTCTTCTCCCACCTGAAACTCCAGTTTCTCATCAGAGCGAATGCTCCTCTAACCTCCCACCTTGACATCTCAATTTTGGCCTGCTCCAGGTACCTGTGTCCTCATGGGTTGTTCCCTCTCTCCTCTCCCTTACATCTACTGCTTTTCCAAAGCACACTCCTGTGATGGCTTTGACTGTCACTTGCTGTCCTAGAGCTTCTAGCACCAGTTACCATTTTTCTAACCTTCAGAATACCTTAAGATATATGTGAACATATACTCATCCAACTGGATACTTCTTCTGGAGCAGAAGCACTTCTAACTGTACTTTTCAGGAGGTGTCTTTTGAATCCCTTCTCTCTGGGATCTCCACAGAGATCCTGCTTCTTTCCTGGTCAGTCTTCCTACAGCATATCTACCAAGGTTGTTGCTAATATATCAAGTAATTTACTTTCCTTCTGTAGCTCAAGTTGTCTTCCCCCCATATATCACTCACAGACAAGTCTGTCAGATCTCTTTGGATGTCCTGTTATCTGAGATCAGTGTTGTACAGCGTGGCCTGTAATGCATGAAATCGGAGCAAGCTGTATGCTTACGCTGTGCGGCATGGCTAATCATTCTCAAATGCTATCATCAGTTATCTTGGAGGAGTTAAAAAAACAGAAAAAGACTCAAGCAGCCTGTGGCTGATTTAATCTTTAAAATCAGGAGAGACTTTGCAGTGATTAAAGAGCCATTTCCTGACTACATATTGATATGTGTTGCTTCCAAGTCAAATATGAGGGAGACTGACAGGCATTCAGTCTTGGTCTGATTGGCAGGTTCCAGCCTCATGAACAGTGATCTCTTTCCTGCTCTTGTTTAAAGGCATTCTGGGGTGGTCTGCGCTTAATACACAGCCATCTCAAGTAATGGCCCTGGTATTTTCTATTGTAATTGACAAAATTGCACACTTGAATTTTCAGCATCCATAAGGACAGGTGGAAAGTTTTATTCAGAAACTGAAGGGTTTGTGTTGTTTTCCAATAGCTTCCAGAAGCCAGTCACTTTGGGAGCAATTCTGTATTCCAAGAAATGCCAGAAAAAAAATGTGTGCTGAAGAATTTATCAAATATTACTGCAGAGCAATGAGTCCTTTTTAGCATAAATCAGTAGGGCAAAGTGCTGCAAACATGAACAACAGTGTTGTGGGACACTGATCTTTGAAATCTGGAAAGCACCTTTAGAAGCCCTTGATGACCACAGGGGCTACAGCATGGGGAGGATGTTTGGGAAAAGGGGGTTTGATCCATGTATTTCTACTGGGTATATGGTCATGGCTTTGTCATTTCACCCCGCCAAGGATCGAGTTTCTTCATCTGTGAAATAGAGACTGGGATAGCAACCTCCTTCATAAAGGATTTTGGGATCTTCTTCAAGTTTATGAAAGATATCATGCAATAAGGTGCCCAAAGTAACAGGAAACAAGACCCAGTGATCCGGTGCTCTCTTCCAGTTCTACATTCCAGAGGATGTAGAAAGGTCTGGGTGAACTCACTGTTTTTATTAAGGATGGCCTGGATTATGAGTTTACAATAGATAATCATGTACAAATGGCCTTCCATTTTTAGATTCTCCTCCCTTCAGAGACTGCTTCACTGCACTGACATAGTTTTCCTCATAACTTCAGTGTGGCTTTAGGCAGAGACAGAGTACTTGCAGCTCTGGGAGACTTAGTGCTGAAACCTCCTCGCATGCAATTGTTCACACAGTTCTGTTCTTTCTTCAGAAATCAGGTCACTCCTACTCCCATTCCTGTATCCCATATCATTTCCCTTCAGAGACCCCAAACCTATCCTAACAAATCACTAAATTCACAAAAAAATACAGCATACTCAGGCAAAACAGCATTAGAGATTTAGTCTGGAGTTTTTTTCCTCCCATCTTGTCCAGATCTGATACCAGAGATAAAAAGGAATTTTGCTGTCTGGATCGTCTTCTTTCAGTTATTTACATTTTGTATTATTGCTAACAGCTAATCAATTCAAATAAAAACAAATACTTCTCCAGGCTCAAATGCGAATAGTTTTTTGTGTGATTGTATGTATGAAAGACAGCTGATAGTTGTAATCCCAGGCAAAAAAAATGTTTGCTTCGAAGAACTAAAAATGTACAAAGACACAAAAGAGAAAAGAGTTGAAGGATTCAAAAAGAAAAAAGGGCTTCAGGGAGTCATTCTGCTATTTGCAAAGCAAAATTGCCATTTCTGTAAATGATTATTTAATTGTTGATATGAATTTAGCCTGGTGATAAAATTTTTTCCTGGCTCTGACAGACATTCTCTAGTGGAAAGAAATAAATCTAGTGAGTTTGAATTATGCGCAATTGGATCACTGATTTACTCTAACTTCAACATTGGTTGGAAGTCAGTGTACTTTCTGTTATACTTCTACATATGAAAACGCAACTTGAAAAGTATTAAAACTGATTAACTGTGACATCCCTCAACATAACACTAACATAAAAGGCAATTCCAAACTGTGGGACACACCTCTTGAGTGCCTTGTTGTTCTTACGGAGGCTGCAAAACGTGCTCTTGTCTCAGAAAAGCTCTTTTGCAATCTACAAGTAATGAAAGCGTGTTACAAGATATAATTTGTCCCAGTGACGAAGAAAACTTGAAACATACTCAGCAGATAAAAGTATCAGTGTTATCACGCAGAAAGAAGTTACTGTTTTTTCATAGTAGTTTATGGAAATAAAGCTATTAATAATTAATTAGAATTAATGATTATTCTGAAGTTACTAATAGGTCAAATGCAGAAGACTAACCCTTAGTTGAAGAGTATGGATGTACAAACCACGCCTGTATACTTTGGAAGTACCAGTGAAGTACTTGGGGCTGGATGCCTCTGGACTCCAGTATGCAAATTGGAGTCAAAGCAGCTAAATGTTTTATTACAAGACCGAAGGAAGTATTGTTCACATTCAACTGGGAGAAGCAGAGCTGCAAAGGTGTTAGCTTATTCAACTCAGAGTTGTGACAAATGTGAGCACGGAGGAAAGGAACATAATCCCAACTTGCCCGGAGCCCGAGGCAGAAAGCCCTCTGGTTTCAGTGGGATAGGACTTCTCCCTGGTTTTCCTTTATTTTCCTCTTCTCCATCCTAGCCATTAAGGATTTCTTCTTCATTCGGTTCAGCAGATGTTCCTTGCCTTATGCAAGAAGATGTCTTAAAAAATATTTCAGAGGAAAGTTCAGCCTGTGACTTGTTACTGCCATTATTTGTTTTGAATGAGATCCAAGATTATAAGGCACATGGACAGTCAGGCTATGGATAAAATGATTAGGATAGGGCTGACTCAGACCTGTTAGTTTGGCAAGGACTCACAGTGTATATTCCAGAAAGTGAACTCCCTAGGAGTAATTTCCCTTATCAGAAGCTTTTATAACTCTGTATGAGATGATAGTGGATGGAAATAATCCTATTTGAATCAAGTATGTAATTTTTTTCCCATTTTTTGGTATATACAAAGGCGAGAACTGTAGTTATAGTTACACATAATATATTTCTATCCTATCTCATATTTATGTCCTACATGTCTCTTGCTAGAGGATCTGAATCAACAATTCACATTTATCTAACTGTATGAGCTTAGGAAAAAAATCTGTCACTGTTGTTCTGAATTCCTCTACATGATGATGTGTGAAAAGATGTAACAATTTGGTTTCCTTAGCTAGCTGTTTTTAAATTCTTTTCACTTCTTGTCACTTTGACTTTCAGTTCAGGAAAAGAGATAAACTGGAGTTAATTTTTGTAAGAATGATCTGAATTTACCTGCATGAACTGAGTACATAATATATGCAGAAGTATTAAACTGGTAATTAGCAGTTCTTTACTTTTAGAATTCATTTCAACAAGTTAATGGAAGTTGGAGACAGTGTGAAAAAAAATAAACACATATCAAAACAAATTAATTTATGTTTATGCTGTTAAATTTTTCCTCTCATTATTGAAAGAGAATTTCTAAGTTATCAAAAGCAGGTAGAGAAACTGAAAAAAACAGTTAAGGCTGAATAGGGCTACTTTATTATCTGTGTCTAGCTTTTCTGGGCTGCATCCAGGAATTAAATTATTTGTGGCTTGTGTGTGTGGTTTGTTGAGAGTTTTTCTTTGTGTTTTTTTTTTTTTTCCAGTCTTTTTGTTGCTTTGTTTTTACATAGTCATTTTTCCACCATGCTCTAACACTTGAAATAAAAAAAAAAAAAGGAAAAACACAACAAAGACCTACCATGCTTTGTTTTCAGAAGGATTTAGCACTGAGATAGCTATCATGAAGGGGAAACAATAATAAAGCATTGCATTTACTTAATTTACTAGTATGTTCAGGTTTGTCTTGAGTTGCTCATAAAAAATGTGTGCAAGGAGTGTTTTGCTTAAAAACAGCTTCTAAAAAGAAAAGTTTAAAAGAAGTCAGTGTGATGGAAATAGTCTTTGTGCTACTTCAATAAACGAGATTGCATAGCATTTTTAATATGCATTTTTTTCTGAAACTGTTTTGAAACAATTATTTATTTTTTTTTATTCTGAGAATAAAATTCTCTTCAAGCCTACAAAAATAACTTTTGTGATTGCAGAATACTAAAAAATGTGTCTATTAAGTATTCAGTGAATAAAACACATACAACACTTAGAAAAAAGATCAGAAAAATAATCTTAAATCTCCATGACAAAACAAGTTTATCCTTGACTTTCAAGAGAATACAAACCTAAACTGTAATCATTACCCTATTCATAAGCACCTGCAACACTATTTATTAAAGAGGAAAATCAACTTCGACAGTGTAAAAAAAACCCTTTCTTGATTATTTAGTGTGCACTGAATGAATAAAGTATAAAGAAGTATGTGGCTGCTATGTTAATGGGAATTTCATATATCCTTATCAGAATATCATGGTTAAAGAAGCAGAACCATATTCTCTCTTTCTTTGCCCTGAGGACTTTTCTACTGAAAACCAGATGGACATTAGAAAGAAGCACTTGAGCAAAAGGGTATATGAGTTTCAAGGAGTGCTCTGCAAGAGGAAAGGGCTGCTCAGAGGGAAGTCTTCTCTCTCTGCATCCTGAGCAGAGAAGCAGGATGGTGGGGAGCCACCTCCCCACCTCCCCAGGTATGTCTCGGCACGTCCTGCAGGGCACTCTCCTCTGAGACAGCAGTGCTGTATCCAGCACACTCGTACGAACTGTAATCTCACAGGAAAGCAAAGCAACAAACTTTCTGCTATAAAAGAGCTCTAACAGGCCAAAAAAAAAAAAAAAAGAAAGTGAAAGAGAACAGCTTTAGCAAGTTAGAGCTGAAAACGGAGAAGTCAAAAGGTTTTGGGGGACTCAGTTTCTGGATGTTTTAATGTACTTGAGAATTCATACTGCTGTATGAAGGGCTAAAGCTTCTCTCTTAAAGCAGACCCAGCACAACCCTGAGCACGTGCTTGAACATAAAACAAAAAGAATTATCAAGGGGAGGTTGTGAGAGCTGGGACTGTTCAATTGGGAGAAGAGCAGGCTCAAGGGTGATCTTATCAATGTGTATAAATACCTGATGGGGGGAATAACAAGAGGCATAGCCATTTCTCAGCAGTGCCTAGTGAGATGACAAGAGAGTACAAATTGAAATACAAGAAATTCTGCTAAAAAGAAGAAAATGCTTTTTTACTCTGAGGGTGGTCAAACACTGGAACAGGTTACCCAGCATGACTGTGAACCCTCCATCCTTGGAGAAAGTCAAAAGTCATCTGGACATGGCACTGGACGACCTGATCTAGGTGACCCTGCTCTGATCAGGGGTGTTGGACTAGGTGATCTCCAGACATCCCTTCCAAACAGAGCCATTCTGTGAATGTGATTCTGTGAAAGAGTGGAAGAATGTGTTTCAGCAGAAATTTTCCCCAAATTTCCAATCAGAAAAGAGCATAAGCAGATAGACACCCCAAGGCGTAAGCTTCCTCACATTCGGAGATGTTCCTCAGACCACTCCTCAAGGTGGGCCCCCGCTCAGTTTCACAAGTCAGTCATTATCAAATAGTATTTTTCCAAACATCAGTCTAAAAATGAGCTTTGTCATGATCACTTTTCTTCCTCTTTTTGCCCCTTCATAGTTCAACAGTCAAAGCTTTACATCGCAGTTAACAGTCTCTGGTAAACATTATTTTATCTACAATACGATCCACAGACTGCTTGTCTTGCAGAAATGTGAGATTCATCTTTAAAATAAACACCTAACTGAACCAGGGACCTCCAGTAAGCATTGTCTTAAAGGTCTTCACACCTGCTTAGCCCCTTACTAGCCTTAAGTCTTTCCATTTGTCTGCAGGATTGAGGCCTCACTGTAACTCCTGCTCTTTTTCTCCTTTCCTAGTCTTAAGTCAAAGAAAGCTTCTTACAGGGTCAGAATAAAAGCAGAAGTTCAGAGGGTTTTCATGTTGTTGAAGTGAGCTACCACTTAGTTAAAGTGAACTGTAATTTTTCTTCCAATGTGACAGTGACAAATGGTGTTTAAAACATTAAAAGTGCTTTGTACTAGGCTATTTGGAATGCAAGTTTAGTGCTGATTGACTTGATTTTTCTTGGGTTGCATTGCACCTACAGTAACAGTACTTCAGGAGAACATTTATCTCTGCTGCCACATAGGAGCAGTCAATCTAAATAAAGCCTATGAATGCAGATTGATCCTAAGAATGAGGATCTCCTGCAATGTCAATTTGTCTCTGAGAGTACCAAGAAAACTCTCAATAAAAATGAAAGGAAAAAAAGAAATCATTTTCTCAGTAAACAAATTTTTAATATATTATTATTTGCATTTTTCAGGTTTTCCTTTCCTTGGGCTAGGCACCCTTGTCTCAGGTATCTGTCTCAGCTCTATCTTCCTTTCTTTACTATTCACAGCTTGAAGGGAAAAGAAAGATTGTTTTTACCTAGTTTCATCACACTGCTAACAATCTGCAAGGAGCACGTAGTCATATGCAGTGCTGTTGAAGGAAATATTCAGAGCTCTTCAAAGCAAAGTCATCTAATTACCCATGTACCTACTACAGGACTTACTGCCCCATAGTGATTTATCCATGGGTCTCAAAGCTGTGCTGCAGAGACCACCTCTGAGGGGTGAAATGGAGGCTTCAGCCTTTCTGACTGTTCCTACTTAGCCCCACAGCCAGGACAGCTAATGAATGCCAAATGTGGTGTTGTGGAATTAGTCTACCAGGATCTAGCTGAAGACTGCCAATTTGTCTCGTGTAGGCCAGCAAGTAGCCAGATAACAATCTTAGGTAGTAACTTTTGGGTAAAATACTGGCCACTTCAAAGGCAGTAAGATTTGTGGCTGTTGACACTGGGACTGTGATTTCTCCCCTGGTTGCAGATGACTGGTTCAGATCTTAGCCGCCTGTTGACGGATTTAAACTATCTTCCAAGTCACCTAGACTTTGCCTCTCCTTGCGTTCACTCCCCTCATCTTGCTCCTGTAGTTTGTCTTCCGCTTTGGTCACCAGCCACAAGGTTTATATATAAAAAGCAGTAATCTCTTCTATCTTTACTGGTCTCAGTGAAAGCTGTTTTTACTCAAGCTGTTGTTGGTGCTCTGGATGACATTGCACAGCACACAAGGAGAGCTGGTGGGGGGAGCGCAGCGGGGAGGCCAGGCTGTTGCAGAGGTTAAGAAAACAGCTTCCAAGGAGCACCCAGCCTCCGGCTTCCCTTCATCTTCTCTGTCATTTTGTGTGCATGTATGTGTGGAAACATGTGTGTACTTGGAGACTTTTTTCCACTTTGCTGCTACGACTTTTACATGTGCCCCCAGGCAGATGTGTTACAGCAATATGAAGGTTTTGTTATTGTTTTGTTTTTAAAAACACAAATTCCATGCCTGCAGGTTCCTTCACATATAAATTAACACTATCTGAAATGGGAGGCTCTAGGAAGTTTAAATTACTCTATCACTCATAAGGAGCTATGTTGTTAGTGTTACTGTTCTCCGTTTCATTTAAAAAGTGAGGAAAACACAATTCAACTGTCTGCAGACTCAGGCTAATAAAAATGATAGATTAGATGTCAAACTGCTCCACTCCCACCCAGCCCCTCCTTTCTCCAATCTTCCCTTCTGTTGTTCAAAAGGGAGTCACACAACAGCTTCTTTGCTGTTGTTGGCTATTGGAAACAGCCAGCTGATTCTGGTAGCTCAGCGATGAGTCTATTTTGCTTGTACTCAGAGGGCAATTCTGTGCAAAAACTTGTCCTAATGTAATAATTTAGCTCTTTATGCCTCACTGGAGTTTACCAGCCCACCTTGGCTGTGGATCAGATTTGAGATTAACCTCAAACCTCTGCTGGCTGAACGGCAGAGTGGTTCACCAATCCAGAGCTTGCAGGATGTTCCTATAATTATGTGAAGGTGCTTTTGCAGAATGAGCTGATGAAAGGAATCCAAGATGGAGATCTTGCAGGATGTTATTTTGGAATAGTAATCAGATTAAGTCCAAATTGAACGCTGCTGGTATTTTACAGGCATCTTCAGAACACAGAAATAATTACAAATACTATAAAAGGAAATGATCTAAACACTTTAAAGGAATATCAATGAAGTTAATGGTTATAACTGTACTGCATATTAAAATTATTTTTAAGTGTCTGCCTCAGGAGTTACTCAGAGCTAGTAGGTGGTGCTGAGGAATATTTAAAACCCCTAGGACTGGATTTTCCATACCTCTATAGTGTCGGAAGGGACCCTGCCATGGCTTGAGCTGGGCCGAGACAACACACTGCACACAGTGCACTTTCCTAGGAATAGTTTGGGAGCTTGCACAAGCCTTTCCCAACAGTTTGGATATGACCATCCTGTTAAAGAGGATAAAAGAGCTTAGTAATATAGATGTAAAAGCCGTTCCCTGCCAACTGGCTGCAGCACCAGAGAATGGCACTGAGCACATTTAATTTATTAATATCGACATAGCCAAAGAGGCCCAGAGGAATTTTGACATGAGCTTGAAAGGAACCAGCATCTGGCCAGTGTCGTGCAAGCATCACTTCCAATCTGTAGCTCTCAAAGCACTTTACTAAAGGCACTAAGAGCTAGTCTCAGTTTACACATCGAGAGTTAAATCTGGAGAGGTTAAATGACTTGAATAGATCACAGATTTGATCTGTGGCAAAGAAAGGAAGAGATTACTGTATCAGCTTAGTTCAGATCTTTATACGAGACCTGCTCTAAGTTTTCACCTTGATGTGAAGACTTCAGTTTCATGGCTGAGCTTCAGTATGTCCCCATCAGTCAGGCTGCTCTTCCTCCCTTCTATACCTTTGACTCAGTCTATTTACTGTCTTACCTTTTTAAGCTTAAAATCTTTCTGAATTTAAATGTGGGAGAACACCCTTTTCCTGTATGTTGGCCAGATTGTTACTTACCATGTTATAGCATCTGTTTATGTTTTCTTTATGTGCAAATCTGCTGTAAAAATTATCTTGGTGAAATCTGGAGAAAACTACTGTTATTTAGTAAGCCAAAGAAATGACAGGTCTTCAAAACTGAAGTTGTCACTCCTGTAGTTTTTGACACTGCAAGCCTTTTTTTTTCTTTCTGTTATTCTGTGCTGCATTTTAAAACTATATTTTAAATGTAAAATAGGCACCAGCAGTCCAGCTTTCCTGACTTGTATGTGCTTCTTTAGCCAAAAAGCATCTCCCCCTCACTATATATGTTTCCTCTTGGGACACTTGTGATCCTAGCTGCCAGAACAGTTTGGAAATGCTGAATCAGTATCTTTGTCCTTTTTAACTGCCACTGTCTTTACTGGTTTTTCTTTTTTACAATTGGGTGGAGTCCATCTCTAACAAAATCTCCTAGTTTCATCTCTGAGAACAAAGGGGAAATATAAGGTGAACAAAATATGTAGAAACTGCGACATGTCAAGGGACTGTGAATGAAATAAAGAGAAGGGATGCAAGGTATTTTTCCAAAATAAAAAGGCCCATCAAGCAGGGCAGTGCCTGAGCATGTCCCAGGATACTGTGGGCACCACTGATGCTCTGCCTGGAGGGAAGGTGGTGCAGGGGAGCTGGTGCCTGTGGCTGCTAGAACTTCTGTCTCCTGGGTGTGTTTGAGAGAACTACATGTCTGTGGTGGTTATTCCATCCTCCTCATAAAAAAAAAACAACACAAAAAAAAACAAAGAGAAAACTGAGTGTAATGGTTTAACCCCGGTCGGCAGCTAAGCCCCACACAGCCATTCACTCACTGCTCCCGTGCAGTGGAGTGGGGGAGAGAATCAGAAGAGTAAAAGTGAGAAAACCTGTGAGTTAAGAAAAAGACAGTTTAATACGAAAAATAAAAACTCTGTGCTCAAGCAAAGAAAAATTAAGAATTCATCCACAACTTCACACCGGCAGGCAGATATTCAGACATCTCCAGGAAAGCAGGGCTCCATCGTGCATAACATTTACTTGGGAAGATAAATGTTATCACTCTGAACATCCTCCCTTTCCTCATTTTCCCACCAGCTTTATACGCTGAGCATGTTATCTTATGGTATAGAATGTCCCTTTGGTCAGCTGGTGTCAGCTGTCCCAGTTCTGTCCCCTCCCAACTTCTTGTACACCCCCAGCCTACTCTCTGATGAGGCAACAAGAGAGACAGAAAAGGCCTTGACACTGTGTAAGCACTGCTCAGCAATAACTACAACATCCCTATGTTTTCAAGACTGTTGTCAGCACAAATCTGACGCACAGCACCATATAGTCTACTATGAAGAAAATTAACTCTATCCCAGCCAAACACAATATGGAGGGAGATGAAGAAGGTAGAGAATGAAAAATAGAAAACAGAGGAAGAGAAAACAGACACGGAGCAGGCACAGGGAAAGTCCCAGACTGGACTCAGCAGCAGATGTGAACTGGATTCAGCAGATGGATTCTGGAACTAGATTCAGGAACACATGGATTGAGATTGAAGGCAGAATGGACAGAGTGCTTCTCAGATGCCAGTCACTGAAAGAGAGAGCTTGACCCTTGTGATCTCTCAGCTGTTTTACCGACTATGATGTATATGAGATAGAATCCCTCACTGGTCACTTTAGGATGTCCTGTCCTGTCCGCTCCTCCCCACAGGTGTAGCCTTTACTTTCTGCACACACGTGTCCTCACCCCGCAGTGTAGTACCGGAAGATCTAGCAGTGGCCTTGCTCTGCACATCAATCCTTGTTAGTAACTCTAAATATCAAGTGTTATCACTGCTAGAAGCAGACACTGTCTGTGAAAACATGCTGTTAACTTCAGAAAGCGCAGTTAGTTAGAAGAACATGGCTGCAAAGTGAAATCTCTGAGCAGAATTATTGTTCTAACTCAAACCAGGACAGTAGTCTGTTATTGTGAAGACCCTGGTAGGACCTCTGTATTCAGTTCAAGAATGATGTGAGCTGATAAGAAAGAATGTAAAAAACAAAAGCAAAAATCCTTCAAAGTCTAGAAAGTATGGCTTATCAGGAAAGTTTGTATCATTTGGGGTTACAACAAAGGAGAGACAACCAAGGCAACATAAATTACATATAAGACAGGTACCAGGAAGAGCAGAAAAAAATGCTTTTTGTACCAATAGTAACCAGGAAAAGAATGGGGATATGTTATAAAATGGATTACTCTTACTTTTTTTTTTTTTTTTCTGACATGTAAAGAACAGTCAAAAACTGCATAAAAGGTCACTAACAATGTTGTGGGTTCTCTGTTACTGGAATAGAAACTGTCAGAAATAGAAAAGACACAGGTCTTCAGGGCAGGTGAATTACCTGGATAAATCAAGGGTTACTTCCATCACTGTAGTACTACCTACCACAGATAGGTCTTAGTAAGCTAGATTCTCAGCTGACAAAACTAGCACAGGCCATGGAGTGGGGAATGGAGGGGGTTTTCCGTGATGGGGACTGTAGCTCAGTCTTGTGCCAGTGTATAGCAGTAACAGAAAATTTGAGATCAAGATTAGCAGTTCATAGCAATGAGGTTTAACATTCTAAGATAAAATCTTGGTCTCTAACAAGATGGTTAATTATATCGAGGACAATACACGAAAGGTTTTCCTAATGGCAGTTCTGGATCGTGATGCATTACAGACAAGATATATCAGACAGAAAGACATTTGCTATCTAGAACTCATCTTCCTTAGAAGATTGACAACTTTCGTATTCCTTCCGTGGCTGATCGTAATGTACTGACCCATTCTATGCTTTGAAACTTTTCTCCTTCACTCTAAGATCCTGTATAATCAGATATTAACACAAGTTTTTCTTACATCCTTGTCTCCCAGCCTTGAAACCCACTATAGACGTGGATGCAAAAGGATCAATGAGCTGGAACATTGCTGGTAGGTTTTGTTCTTCAACTATTGAAGCAATTGAATAATTTCTGTTTTACAGACCTCTTACCATCTTAAATCCTATTTTATGGACGGGTGTCAGTGCACGGTATGCACATATTCTGATCCCATAAGGAGTTTATTCTGAAAAAATGACTGAGTTTTAACAGTGTAAGTATTTTGTATGATTAAACTAGTAAACAAGATAAAGTCAATGACTAGAGCAGCAGACTCAGATTTAGGAAAACTTTTTTCTAGTCCTTCCTTTGCCATCAGTCATAAGACTTTGGGAAATTTTTTTTCTCAGAGTGCCTTAGGTTCCTTATCTATGAGATGTGTAGGTGTTTGAGCATTACTGATAAAAAGTGCTACTTAAGAGACTGTTATTAGTATCTTTCTTGATTCTCTTCAGCAGCAGTGTTTAGATTGAGATACCCTGCCAACAGTAATATGAGCAGTGTCATCATTATTGTTTTCAGTAGGCCCTGGAAATATCCCTGATTTCCTTTAAATTTTTTTAAATTTTCCTTTTGCAAGAGTTAGTACTGAAGTTCTACACCTTTTTTTTTTCAACTCTGTGTAGTCTATGAACATGTGTAAATGCATTTAAGCTACTCATAGCACATCTGCATTAATATTTGATTCAAAGCTTTTTGATTCACTAGCCTTTCTGACATTTAACTATCAAGTCTTTGATTTTTTACAGTATCTCTAGAAGTGTGATAAATAAAACTCTGAAAGAAGATACAGTTTCCAGGTCTTAATCATCACATATCAGCTTCTTTTCACAGTTTAGGTGACGTAAAGAGGCTGTCAGTAAGATTTCAGAATTTTTTCTGGCAGCAATGATGGAAATTGAATTTTATAAACAATTTTATAAACTTTCCCTAGATAGATAGTTTATCAGTGAAGATAGGAAATGTACTCCTAGGACATGTTTTTTTTTAAGTATTTTGAAACATGAAGTGACATGAGTCACACTGAGCCCGAGTTCTTACAGTCAGAGAAGAAGTCAGAGCACTACTGGCTCTGACTGAGCCTACATTTACCTAAATTGAGGACCAAGCTGTCTCTCAGGCAGTTTGCAAATACGGGGAAACATTTCACAGCTGTTTGCCTTACTCTGCCACACACCGATGTGGGGAACTGACACCTTTTTCAATGGCAGTTCTTCCAAGGGATTAAAGAAACCAAAACTTGTAGTGTATGAGGAGCTCTGCATTTAAAAATGTCTGAGATTTGATATTTAAGAAAAAGGTTTATGTACTCCAAACTGTCCACCCAGTGACAGGCTGTTGGGAGGAAACAAAAACCCAGCCCAGTAAATATCAAGCACAAAGATACAGGAATGTGAATGTAAGATACAGGAAGAAATTCCTGCCTTTCCATGTGATTGAAAATCTGTCTTTGTCTTGACACAGAGAAGAGACACCTCAGAGGACACATGAATATAGATTTCAGATACTTAAAAGATTGTTACAACAGTAATAGAATAAACTCTTTTCCATGTCATTGGAGATAGCGTAAGGAAAACTGGGCTTAAATTAAAGTGAGTAACTTTTAATTTAAATGTGTTATCTACAAAGAGATTAAATCCTGGTGATGCTGAAGAGTTATTGTCTAAGAACAATTAAAACAAATATTTAAAATGATAGAGGTTGAATTGTGTCAGCACTGGTCTGGGAGGAGGACTAGAGCATCTCTAGAGATTTCTTCAATGGGTTCTTCAAAACAAAATAATGAGTTCAGAGGGAGGTCTCACTCTGCTGTGACTGAACATTTCTACTTTAGGACAAGCAGGCCTGAAGAACATCTGATTTTTTTTTTGTCATATTTTTAACTGTTTCTCCTGATTTTAATTTCCATTTGATTGGTGTTGCACTCAGATTGCTTGTTCATGTGATGTTACCACTTAATTGCCCTTCTCCTCCTGTGCCCATCAACCTGAATTTCCCCTCCACCCACTGCTATTACTCAGCCCTTGGCTTCAAACAGTTTCTCAGAGTGAAAGTGTACGATACTTTCCATGTCCATCAGCTTGTTGACCTTGGAACCTCTAAACTGTGGAAACCGAGTGTGCCACACAGATCTGGATTTAAATCTCCTGACAAAATCAAGGGAAGAGCTACTGAAGGAAGAGACCTCTTCTTCCCCTGCAATTTACTAGAGTCACTGCTGTCAAAAGTGAAGAAGAAGGATTCTGCTCTCTGGTCAAAAGTTCTGCTCAATAGATTATCCTGTTGGGAAGCCAAGATCCACAACTATTTCTGGCTCACAGATTACTGATCAAGGTGGCCCCTACTAAGTGTTCGGTGCTAAACAAACTAAATGATGACTTCCTTTACCAATACAGGGCCTCTGCCCTGTAGAACTTGCAAGTCTGCCATAATGTAAACATCCTTCCGTCATAACAGAAACAGATGTCTTTCTCTTAGGTATGTTGTTATGTCTGCAGGTGCCAAAAGCATCACACATACTATTTGCTTTCTGCCTGAAATAAGGATGGGCGAACTTTAAACTATTTGGTGAAAATTCTGTTATGGCTGGATGAGACCTGAACTTCTGTGACATAAGCAAATCAGGAGAAAGAAGCTGTAGAAATCTACAGGTTTTTATTTGAAACTGTTAAAATCTGCAGAAATCAGGTATAGAATTGTGTGTCCACTTTCAGTTATTTATCTCTAGGCTGTAGGAAACCAGCCCCCTTGAAGAAAATTTTGGACTGTAAGTTACTGACCCTGTTCGTAAAAGAGTAGTCTCGTGGATCCAGATCCTGTGATTTGATTTTTGTTCAATTCTAGAAATCAATGAAGGTTTCCTTAATAAACGAAACTTCTTGCACGGGCTGGGAGAAAAAATCATCTTTCTATTTAAGGAACAAAGAATCCAACAAGTAGGGAAATACATATCTTTTGAAGATTTCTATAGCATATGGAAAGCAGAGACTGAAAGGCAATTTTTACCTCCTCAGAAACCATCGATGTCTTATTCTGGATAAATACAAAATTATGAGAGGTTTGTGAGTACAGAAAGCACATCAATCCTTTGCAGCATGCTTCCTGGTAAACCGCTAGAGATAAATTTTGTAGAGAAGAGCTTGAGTTCATTTTGGCTATATCTGAATTCTTAATGTCACTCTTGTTGTTTAAATTATATGTACTGAAAAAATATGTATTTTCAAAGTGATCATAAATTTTAGCTCCTTGTAGAGGAAGGAAATGTGACAAAAGCTTGTATTATGAATGGGTCATGTGATATTTAAAGTGTCTTCCACAGCTGATGACACTTGCCCATGCAGTGGAATGATATCCCTGGAATAGTGCTTCCTGTGGCTCTGCTGAATTATCTTCTATATCAGACCACTTTTACTGCCCAATATAACCATTCTACCTCATAGTAGAAGGTGAAGAGGAAAATTAGAGGATCTACAAATACATTCACTTCAAAAAAACTGTTAAGCTTCCTGACAAAGTCTTGGGTTCTATGCAGGAGATGTTCAAAGCAACAATGCTCCTGAATGCAAAACTCCAGTTTCCTGAATATATTTGCACTCATTTATTCTCTTAAAAAATGAAAATGTTAATCCTGTATGAAAGCTGACTCCTACCTAGATCCTAAACAGCTCTAGGTCCCAATGTCCACATCTCAGTTTACATATACTTTTGAAAAATAAAAATTCAACTTTTATTAAATAGACCCAAGCAACTGTGATGTGTTTTCTAATATCTTTTTTAGTGATCAGATGTTATAGTGGTGGGAATGTTAGAAATACAGCTATATGAACCTCTAAGAGTTCCGACAATCATTTATCTCTTGTTACTACTTACTGCTATTCTGAGATGATGACCACATTAGAAAAACCTAAAGTAAATGTGTACCTAAAATCAATACCCAGTGTCTCATAACAGCTTGCCAAAAGACAGTTGGAAAGTAGCTCCGTTTGTAATTTCTTTTTCTGACATTATTTGTGTGACCTTCCCTCATATGAGATGACAACTAAATAGCTAGGGAGTCTTACGAGAAAAACCCAAATGTTAGGAGTCAATTTGTACCAAAATGTGAATGAAAGATAACTCGTGCAGCCATGTTAGGCTTGGTGAATGAAGGAAAGAGATTTATTGTTTTGGAAGTTGCTAATTGTGCCTGTTTCTCTGTTTGGAGAAGGGAGTCTGTAGGTCTGGACCAGTTGCCTTTGGGGACCTATCTGTTAACTGACTGTCACCTTCTCTTAAGATACCATCATCTTGCAATGCTGAGTAATAAAATTTGTAATTGTAGGTCTTTTGAAGCCCATAACTAAAGAATACTAACACAGTTTGTTTACACTGAAGGAGTTCACAAGAAAAACTTAAGTAATTAGATGAGGATAATGGGTATGTAACAAGATTAAGCTGTGCCACATATAAACTGGTATTTCAATCAGAATTCTATTTAGCTTTGCTTTGCAGAAAAAAAAAATGAAGTATTAAAATGTCTCTCAAAAGATTTTTTTCAAAATTAAGAAATTATTTTCCCCCAAAGGATCAGCTCATCTTGGAGTTAACTATCATTTTAACTGCAGCTACTTACTTTTTGTACAGCTAGCAATAAGAAACAACCAGAGGTGATCATTTCTGGCATCAATGGCTAGATGGCTAAATGCAGTCTTAGTTTTAGGGCATTTTCTGGCTTCTTCATACTTAGTTTCTAAAATATACACATAGGCTCTGATTCAAGAAAGTTATTTTGCTCTAAGTCTAAATTTGCTTGTATCTTGCAATGTTTCAGCCCACATGCACGATGCTTGGAGCCACTTAGTTTTCTAAAGTGATGACATGACAGACAACTACATCAGTTAATATGTGAAGAAGTAGTCTTGAATGTCTAAAATGTTTTAGTTCTGCTTATTGAGGTTTAATATATGAACAGAATCATCACTCTTTGACCTGCTTTGTATCTGACTGGATCAAATCTCTGTACTGCATCTCCTGGCATTTCTGGTTCCAGATTCAACCACATCAGGTCCATCATTGGCCATTTGATCTTATTTCTAACAGATATTGCTAAAGAAAACCAATGCAATACTGTCTTAGGTGTTTCACTAGCACAAAGAAAATGAGTAATGGCTAGTCGGAATGTTGATACTTGCTGGTATTGGGACAGTTCTTCACCATATCTGAACTGGTCCAAGCAGTCAAGATTTGTACAAGCAGTGGACCATTAGCTACATCTACATTGGTAAGAGGTGCCTGGGTTTATTGTTATACAGCTCTGAGGTTAAGTGAGACTCAGTTTGGCCATGTCCATACAGTTAAACCTTGGTCTTCCAAGGTAGGGGTGTTGCATCCAAATTCCTTATAGGCAATGACTCCTGTAGTGTGTTAAAAAAACTCCGTGATGCTTGGGAATTGTTTGCAGGAGTGCTGGATAGTGAAGGCCAAAAAGATCTAAAGACTCTTAAGCAAGGTAATTATATAGACAACTAAGGTCCAGTGCCTGAGACCATTACCATGTTCCAGTATGGATGCAATCACTATTTCTGTAACAGTGATAGGAGCTCCAGAGGAAGCAAAGCACGGGGTGCTGAGAAGCCACTGTCTGTGGTGCTGCACATGGATGCCCTTTCAAGCTCTTATGGGTGCTTTAAAACACTGGTGGTGGCAGTGCCTAGCAGAAGTAACAGTGATTACGCACTGCCCTCCTTTTCCTCTTCTGTTCTTCAGCTCTGAGAACTAAAATGTGGATGTCCAAAATGTGAGAGTTTCAAGAGGTGGGTAGAACTGGAGAGCCCTGAAGACAGGATCTAGGCTACTGCCAAGAAGAGCCATGGAGAGTGTTGTACGACAGCCCAGTAAAGTTGTTTTATCACCTTATCTCCAGTAGAAGGATGAGCATTTATTAGTGAGCATGATGGTGCTGGAGCGAGTGCAGAGGAGGGCAACGAAGCTGGTGAAGGGCCTGGAGAATAAATCTTATGAAGGGCGATTGAAGGAGCTGGGACTGTTTAGTTTGAAGAAGAGAAGGCTAAGGGGACACCTCATCACTCTCTACAACTACTTGAAAGGATGTTGTGGAGAGGTTGGTGCTGGTCTCTTCTCGCAGGTAATTAGCCATAGAACAAGGGGGAATGGCTTCAGACTGCAACAGGGTAGGTTTAGGCTGGATATTAGGAAAAAAATTTTCACAGAAAGAGTAGTTGGACACTGGAATAGGCTGCCCAGAGAGGTGATTGAGTCATCATCCCTGGATGTGTTTAAGGGTTGTTTGGATGAGGTGTTGGGGGATATAGTGTAGGGGAGAACTTTGTAGAGTAGGGCTGATGATTGGACTCGATGACCCCAAGTGTCTTTTCCAACCTGAATGAATGATTCTATGATTCTGTTCTATGATTCTTATAAACCATTCATTAGCATTTGCCAGCAGGGACAGTGTTGTGTTCTGTGTGACATTTTTAGAAGAAATTGGTTCTGTTTTTCTTTTAGCCTATAGGACATTGCGATAACATTCTGAATAAATGTCTATAATTTAACCCTCTGACATTAACATTAATGTGGGTGTTTTTAAATGAATCTTGGCTAATATGTCAATCACACTTTGGTTTTTTTTATATTACTGTTTTAACCTCTGAGACAAAGATGCTTCCTTCAAGAATTTTCCCTTGCCCCATCGGGCATCTCATTGCTTCTAAACAGTGCTATAGATGAAATGATATCTGATATTGAATAGCTTTTCTGATCAAGAAAATACATCTTCAAAATATCGAGTGTAGTAGCAGATGACTAGGTGGAGCCACCATTTGGTTTTGGTCTGACAGCAGTATTTATAGGCAGTATTAGAAGAAAGTTAAACTGGCATTTTTATGCCCACCGTCTTGGTCAGATGCTTGGCAGGACCAGATGTTGCTCTTGTTTTCTTTCAGCATCACCTACAAAAGAAAGAAACATAAAACATACTCACTGAGCCACTGGAAATTACTAACTCCTGAAGACCTGAGGGATGCTCACAAATACTGATCCACTGAGTCCTACTCTGCTGATTATTACTGAGATATTGCTTGGCTTCCAGTACCTGTAGGAATATTCCCAGAGTATGAGACCATCTACAGCCACCACAGAGGCTATATACAATAAGCTGACACACAATTTGTAGATGAACGAAAATAATTATTCAATATCAGGCTTAGAGGCAAGCTCTTTTTTCCTTCCACAAGTATGTGTGACCACTCTTGGAAAAAACGTTCTGAAATAAAAAAGTGGAAAACAGTTTCGTCATTCATGTTTCTGTTTTAGTTTAACATATTTGATGTTCCTATTAGTTCCACTTGGAGAGAGAAAAAGGCTTTCATTCTGCATTAGTTGATTGTTTCCATCAGTCTCCCTTCCCCCTTCCCCCCCATTTTTCACACCTCCTACTGTGTATGAACGCCTGCTGCACCATTTATTTTTGCAATGTGTAAACTGTTACTTCCTCCAACAAATCAGATCTGCTTAGGGCGAAATTAAAGATCTGAAGAGGTGACTGTCCTGCTGGTTTTGACGTTTTAAGATTTTAGTGCTATGCAAGAAGCAGCTGCCCTTTTCTGCCTATAGATATTTATTAAATCTCCAAAGGAATTATGGAATCAGAAATGAATTACTTTGGCATAAAAAGAAAAAGAGAGAATTCTATTTCAGGAAACATAAGCTGTCGTTCTTGCAGTGAGATGAGATCTGGCAAGCAACAGAGTGAGAAATAATTATCCTCTCTTTGGTGCCTCCAAGCTATGGGCAGGAGTGCCTGGAACTCAGATTTTAGTGCCAAGGTTAAAAGTCATGGTACAGGCCAATTTAAAACTGACAGATTTGTGTGCCTAAGGCAGAAGATGGAGTGTAGCCTCCTTGTACAGATCCTGAGCCCCACTCTGCAAAACTCTACTCATGAGTTATTCACATATCTCAAAGTAGCTCCCTTGACCTCAAAGGGAAGACTTTGCTTGCACTCAAGGGCTTGTAGGATGGAGTCTGTACATAATGTGCTACAAAAAAAAAAGCATGATACTACAATGTAGTCTGATATTTCAACAATGATCAACTTCCAACTTCCAGGACAGAGACTGACACATATATCCAGAAGATGATACAACCTGTCTGACGTGTCCTAACATAGGACAAGACATGTCACTGGCCCTCTGGATGTGCCACTGGCTATAATGGAAACTTAGGCTACCATGTGGGAGCACAGGCATGTGCTTTAGGTGGCTGATGAGGTGATAGGAATATTGCGTCCAGGAGAGGATCTTGGCTCACAACTCTGACAAAACATGCCTGTGGCTTTGCATTCAAATTATTCTTTCTTTCTTTATTTATTTATTTATTTCCCTCTCAGGGCATATTCATAACTATTTCTAGAGGTAGGGGCCATTAAAGGAAAGGAATCATCCCCTTGGTGGGTGACATAGGACCAGATACGCACTGTAATCACTAAAAGGTTGTCTTCCTTCTTCCCACTCTCTCATCACACCATAGACGATTTTGGTTGCATTTCTTTTCTCAGCTTGATGTCCATAGAGGAATTAAATCTAGGAAAGCAAGATGACCTGCTCCTGGGGGGACAGATGACGATGAGAATAACTGGAGAACATCTTCAGTTCAAGGTCTGAGTCCCCACTATCCACTCACTTTTTAGCAACTCACACCAGTGCTCTAGTTGAACAAAGACATTCCTACTTTATATTCAAGCCTAGTCATCTTTTTTTTCGCTGCAGTATGTATATCTCACATAGCAGTGACTACTGCTTAGCCTCATCAGCTGACATAAATGTCATAAAATAATTGCAGTCATTTGTAGGGGCCAATTCAAAGTCCTGTTGCATTTTTTTAAATTTTGTTATATCAGTGCTTCTTATCACTATAGTAACTGCACATCTTCTAGTCATGTATTAAATGACGTGACTAACATCTGTTGTCTGTGGTTTGTTCTGGTTTGCATCCTCTTCAAAACGATAGAATTAAATCTGTCAAGTTGAGTGTTCTGGTTTTGGTCTTTTCCTTTTAAACGTACATGAAATGTAAGAGAGGACAGAGTGAAGAGCTACAGTCTGCACTCAGGGGAGGAAAGGTGACAGCAGTGACAGATTTTAATCCCTGTGGGAGTTTGTCTTGCCATGAGAAAGCTCATAGTCACACTTTAGTTTTGTCTTATGAAGCAGTGGCACAGGGGAAAGATACAAAAAAGAAAGAAAAAATCCTAAATCCGCCCAGTCGGATGTTCCATTTGGCTATGGCTGTGAAAGTGGTTGGATGCTTTGTTTCAGTTTGCATCAGTTTAAGAAATTGAATTTAAAAAACTCTTTCTCCAAATGCTCACAAACAACCCATTTTTGAATAGTAGGACTGTCTGAATGAACTGTGGAGAGGGTGGAGACTGGATTGCTGTATCTCTTGGGTGCAATAACCAGGACAGCAGACTTGAGTGCACCTCAAGTAGCAACCTATGTCATCCCAGGACCACCTCTAAGATCTGCACATCTTTGTGCTAGCTAACCTCCTCACTACAAGTTTTCTTCAACTGCTTAAGAATTATCAGGAAAATAGCAAAGGTGAGACAGAACACTGTACTAAAATCTCCTGTAAGAAGACTTCTTATTTAACTTGGAGCTGAATTTGCAATTTTCCTCAGTGATTCTTGAAGCTGAGCATCATGCTTTTGAGCAGCTGCTGCTTTGGAAGCTGATTTGTTCAGTTTAGGATGTAGGTAAAAGTGTTTTCCTGCAAAGAGAATAATTATACACTCCCAAACACACAGAAGCATCAGAATTCACAGCATGCTTTTTTACAAGGGTAGTAAAGTTTTATATGCATACACAGAAGAAACGGTTTGCAGCAAAACACTTAATGCACCCGATTATCCCCCAAAATAAATGAAAGGGAAAGAAACTGGCAAAATTTGGCTCATGCTTAATTATTTAACATTTGAACCTTTCTGTTCTTAGCAATAAATTCCCATTTCTTGGTACTTTAGTTGGTCTGGGCTCTTGTAACTGCACTCTAAGCATTTAAGAGACTGCCCAATGTCAGTGTGAAGAATATGGGAAAGGCTTGACATCAATTACAACATTACACACAACATAAAATTTAACGGCTTGAATCAGCCTTTCATTGCTATTTAAAGCAACTGTGTATGGTTTTTCAAAGATCCTAAAAATTAACCAGCTTCTAAAATGTCTAAATTTTTCAACAGGGTATGATCTTACTCTGAGGTTTTTAAAATGTTATTTCAGTTCTGTGGTATATCTAGGGGGAAAGTCTGACAGGTAAGAGGATTTTTTAAAGTAAAAATGAAATTAATCTCCTGGGCAAATGAGAACTCTGTGGGGTAAATTAAAGGAAATAAAATCAATCAGATTCTCTGCTGGCTTGGACTTTTTGCAGCTCCTTTGAGAGGAGGCAAGCTGAAGTAGTGAGCCTCCTGGGTTAAGATGTAGGGAAGAATTTGAGTTTTATATTTGTTCTTAAATAACTGGGAATCACATCGAGGACTTGGGTGGCTTGGTGATAAAGTGTTGGTTTTCTACCTTTGCAGCAGAATTTATGTAGTGGCCTCGGCTTTGTCTCTCACCAATGAGCAATCGTCTCATAAAACACCAGTTTCTGCCCAGGGGGGACCCAGGTGAAGCAGATGCAGGACCTGGCTTACCTCTCACCTCCAGTAAGGGTGGTCCCTGCAGGTCAGAGCTGAGGTCGTCCTGAGAGCAGCATGAGGAAGCTTGCTTGTCGTGCAGCTGCAAGTTCTGGGCTGTGGATAAATAAAAAGCTCAGTTTCTAATTTTTTAACTAAATAATCAGCTAAAACTTGGGGAAAAAGGAGATCATGAAACTCTTCTTAAGATAGAGAAAAAAAAAAGTCCTCAGGAGATCTGCAGGTATGTTTTTACTCAGTGCGCTAGAGTATAATTAAAAAGCCACTTTCATGCAGACTGAAATGGTTTCAGTCAGACCTTGACTATCTCAACTTCAATAAGGGGCCAGTGGGAAGAAATATATAACTTTTACATTAGGAATATTTTGGTGATTTTATTTACAGTCCATAAAATTTTACCTCTACGAGCTGCTGCTGTCTGCCAGGAGTAGCTTTAGTCTGGACTGGATGAGCAAAGATGTTTAGTGAGTTTTATTTGACACTGTATGAACATCAGTGTTGTTTTTTGAAAATATTTTTTCCTAATTGAAGTATAGCTGTAACCACTACCTAGGTCACAAATACTTCCTTTATGGGTTGTGAAATTTTCCACAGAATCCAATGTTTTCATTGGTGATATTTCTTCCATTTAATATGTACCTGGTTTTAAATATAGCATTTTGCCTTATCAATGTTGGGAATTGCATGTAACTTTTACTGACTATACGGAAAGAAACAGTCATAGGCTTTAGCTTAGCAGTCTCAGAATGTCTCAAAAAATCTTGGAAATATCACACAAAGACTTGTCATAATTGTAGGTACTCAAAAAGTAGTTTTTTCCCTGCAAAAATTGAGCATCTTCTGCCCTCCTACCCCTGTTCTGGGGAAGAAGCCAAAGAGTAGAAGAGTTTGGTCTGAGGCTATGTCATATCCCCCTTCCTGTGAGCTGTCCCAAAGGAGACAAGGGGGACTGAGATTCCCAAAAGCAGTCAGCAAGGTCTCTTGTTGCACACAGGGAGATTGGTGAAGGATAATTCAAATTCCATTAGATCTCAAGCCAACACACACATACATACAGATTTTCTGCAAAGCATTTGAAACATAGTCTAATTCCTCATCCAAACACCACACCCTCTCAAAGGGAAAGCTGAAGTCACCTCAAATACATGTGTTGTGACTTGATGGGCTGTATAAATTAAATTCTATCCCAAAAATAAACATCAGAAAAGAGAAACTGTTCCTGAACCTTAAGGGAGGAAAACACCCCAGATTGAAAATTAAGTATTGTCCATAATGTCATCTGGAAATGGCACCAGCTAGTCTTTTACCTGGTACTTGTTTGGAGCATAGTAAAAATGAATGTGAAATGAACCATTTTTATATTGTAAATTTTGTAAGAATTTAGTCTTAGAAAACAGAATCTATTTCATTACCTCAGTGGTTTAAAGGTCCCCAAATCTCTGTTTAGTTTAATGGACAAAAAAAATATTTAAATAAAACATTATCTGCTGTGGAACAGTAAGCCTTTCAAGCTGCAGTTTACACACTTCGAACAGCCCCCAATGATTCAGCCACACAAGACATAAAAAACTCTAATCAATGCCATTTTTATGTAAAAAACAAAAGACTATGTTTCCCATCATAAAACGTTATGGTGTTTACACAAAAGCTGCAGCTAACCTCATAAACTCTGGTGATTTCCCAGTGGGGTCCTCAGAGGACACTTGGTTATTTTAGACGACACACTGATTTCTAGCACCAAAATAACCCTGGTTTCCTTTCAGATGCTAGATGTGTATTGCTGCTCTTATCAAGTGGGCCTTTTGACGAGGTCATACTGAACGCCTCGTTCAAAGTGCTGCGTCTCAAGAACTTCACCTCCAGTGGTCTGTTTATGGAGACAGACAAGACCACTGGAAGTAAATCGCAAAGCTGGGAAATTCTGTTACTTTGCTCTGGATTTTCTTTGATAGCAGAGGAGATTTAGTCCTTTTAAAGGAATATCTCTCATAGAATAATAAATAGCTACAATACCTAACCCAATTCTTAGAAGAGTTCAAAATCAGTAGGAAAAAAACAAAAGAGAAGGGAAGATTTGGGAAGAGAAGAGAAGAGAAGAGAAGAG
>VWZK01009507.1:0-26234 GCA_013396935.1 Baryphthengus martii | reverse complement strand
CCAACGTGTCGTCCACAGATCCACTGGAGTCTGCCGACTTCTAATTCCCACATAAAGCAGTTAAATGTACAGTCCCTGAGCTCCAATGCAATCCACAAGAGCCCACACATTCTAGTGGAAAATTTTTCGGTAGCCCACAAGAAAAAAAAAAAAAAAAAAGGATGAAAATGACTGAATTCCTGCAAGCAGAGCATTAGATCTCTCACATAAGTCCTCCCAGGAAAAAAGCTCCCATAGAAAGCACCAGGAATTAAATCTATAGAAATGTAACAGAAATGTAAAGAAGCTCCCCGGAATTTCCTCTGAAGGCCTCTAGAAATTAGTGCAGCAGGGAGTCCTTTTCAGAACGCTTTTTTTTTCAGACAACTTGCAGAAGGATATCATTCCAATGAATGGGGTTTTTAAAAAAAAAATCATCATAAAATGACAGTAATCATCTATTAAATTATCTTCCATAGAAGTATTGACAGGAATAGCTATTAATATTTGATAAAACTGGAGAAGCTGTATTGATCAGCGGATCCATTCTGCCCCTCTGACACAGGGAAGTCGGACAGTTTGTGTCGCTATTCATCGGCAGGAGGAGGGTTTTGCCCTTTCTTTTTAAAGAACATCTGGAGTCCCACGAACAATTACTTTAATTAAAAGAAGAGATGATTTTATACGCTCTCCTTAGCAAGAAATTTGCCTTAATACTATCTGGCAGGTCAACTACTGCTGCTGGATAAATACAGCAACGTTCATTGGGCATTTGATATTGTCCATGGATTTTTTTGTGATTTGAGAGACAATCTCCCGTGAGGATTCCCAGCTCTTGGACCTCATCTGAGCCTCCCTAGGTGCCACAGAAGGGAGCAGTCAATCTGGCAGGGCTGGGTTAGCTCAGCAATGTGACCAGTCCATCTCCCCACTGCTCATTTCAAACCAGGACCACCACCAAGGGCAGAAGCAGCTCTGGAAGACCTCCGGAGGACCGAAGAAAATGAAAGCCAAGTGCTCTACTCTGGAAGCTGCCCAGCCCCACAGCAGCACCATGCCAGGAGACATCTATCCTGCGATGAACCCTCTGCTTCTGTTAATGAAATAAACCTCAAGATCCTATTTTCTTGTTGCAAAAAAAAAGTCCACCTCCATCTTTCTTCCTGCCGGTTGCGATGATCCCATTTATAGAATTCGTTCCTTTACTCTTGGAGATCCCAAGGACCAAACCACCACGTGGGGCACAAGAAGATACTTGCCCTAAGGGGTGGGTGACAAAGGGAAAGGGCGAGAAGAGGGGAGAATACAGGCTCCAAATTGCCCTGAAGACAAACGCAGGCACTCAAAGGTAGAGTCAGAACATGGGATCAGAAAGAAGAGCCTCGTTTGGTTGTTTGGGTTTATGGAAAATATCCATATTTTCGTTACAGCCGGGGATAATCGATACAATTATCCCACTTTTCTATTCAGAAAAAAAACAAAACCAAAAGCATTTTTAAAGAGTCCCTGCATGTACTCAAGGAACAACAAACCAACAGTTCACTTGTTCTGGCCTCAGTCAAGTTAACCGAGGGGCACAGAAAACTGAAAAATCGCTCTGTCATTTTGTAAGATCAAAAGGATTGACGGAGACTGCAGCAGGAAAGGTAAGTGGTCTAGAGGAGCATCCTCTGAAAGAGGAACACCACCTAATTGAGGCACTGAGGATCAACTCCAAAGCACCAGGCACTGATGACAAGGTTATTTGCCACAATGGAGAACCCCAAGATCAAAAGACACTGATTTGTTAAAAAATTCCTTTGATGGAGGGAGAAGGAGGAACATGCACGGCTAGAGAGCTCTGAATGACTAAAAATGAAGGAGACAAGCACATGGAGAGAGGTTTCCAGTTCCGGAAACTCCTCCTATCTCAACCTTCTCCCCTTCCAGTTGGAAAAATTGCAATAAAAAAAAAAAGACCTCCATGCCTCACAGTGCAGGGCTTTGTGAACTGATTAAAAAAATCCTGCAGAAAATATTGAACCGATCTGGTTTTGACACTTTTCTCTAGATCCTCAACACTTTCATCCTTATCAGCATCTCTAAGGCTTTCCCAAAGTGAGGTGCCGGGGTCAGGCTTGCGAGGAACTCTCAGACAAAAGCAAAAATCTGGGAAAGGAAAAGGTGTTTCTGCCCTTGATGATGCAAATACAGCGGGAAAGAAATATTTTTTCTTTTATTTCTTGTTGTCTCCTCAGGTGTCCTTCAGTTTGTCTTCTTTTTTCCCTCTCTTACCTAAATATTGGCTGAGGGCAGGGAAGCAAAACGTTAAATTCCACCAGATCTGGGGAGTCAACCGCCACGAGTACACAGGAGCCTGAACGCGATTTTTGGCTTTTTAAAGAAAAACCTCTGTGCTCCACATGCTAAATTCTAACCCCACCGAAGTCAGTGGCAAAATTCCTAATGCCTCCCTTCCCCGGGAGCAGGATTTGGCCCGGCAGGAACGGACAATAGCTAAACCTGCCACCTCCCATCCCTGGAGATCTTCCCAGAGCAGCAGTAATCAAAATAATTCATTTGCAGTTCTAAGCCTTTGATGCATGACTGCTGAGAAAGAAGATTTGCGAAAGCTGTGACAAACTTACACCTCAGCTTTCAGAAAAGGAGAAAGAAAAAAAAAAAAAAAATCTGTTACTGGAATATATGCCAATTTTTTCCCCCTCTAGCTCTTAATGCACAGCAATCCATTTGACCATAGAATTCTTACTTAAAGGAAAGGAGTTGGTAAAAGAAGCGTAATTTCTGGAGATGAATAAGGGAAGAGAGGAGAAATACAGAAGAAATATGAGAAGAAAAATATAAAAAGAACCCAGAAACATCGCTGCATCCTCCTGTCAAGCCTACATCAAAGTCACAGAGGAAAAATGAGATGCTCACGGACGCGGATTACGCCACCATCAGTTTTTTTGTCGGAGCGGGAAGAATCTTGGCAATCAAGATTATCTGATAATTACCTTTCTTAATGCATTAAATTCACTCCGCTTCACCTTGGGGCATTTAGCTGAAGAAAATAATGACAGACATCCTCATGTTTAATGGTTAAACTCGATTACCAGGAAATCTATTACGTGCGGTGTCAACTAGAAACCCCCACAATAAAACATCTCTCAACGACGGACCGCTAGAAAAGGACGGTGCTTGGAAACACAAAGAGCAGTTGTTTGCATCGAAACACTTTAACTTGCGGGCTTTATTAATACTAATGAAAGTTTGATTGTCTTTGTTAATTACCTCCCCGCCTTCCTTTGTCAGGATCAGCCGCGGAACAAACCTTCTCCGGCTGCATTAGGAGCTCATTAAACATCGGGTTTAAATGAACATTTCATTTAAAAGAGATTAATTTTTCAGGTACGCAGGCGCTTGTAAACGAAGAGCTAAAATCAGGCACCTCCTAATTCACCACTAGTTATCTACAGCTCAGTCCAAGCGATGCTGCTAAGGAGGTGTGGAGAGTCTATTTGATAGTCTACTGGTTGGACTTGGCCAGGTGGCCAACCTTCTTCCCAGAGGATGCGCAAAGTAGCCTTGGGCCAGTACAGAGCTGAACACACCTCATCTTCCCACTCATATATGCTCTGGAAAGAATAAATTTAACCTGAATCATAGAATCCTAGAATGGTAGGGGTTGGAAGGGACCTCTAGAGATCATCAAGTCCAACTCCCCTGCCAGAGCAGGATCACCCAGGGCAGGACACACCAGAACACATCCAGGTGGGTTTTGAAAGTCTCCAGACTCCACCACCTCTGCTTTTAATCCCTTGCAGGGACATCTGTCCTGCAGAGGACATGTCCCTCACAGGCAGCATCTCCAAGACAAAGTCCTGGCAGCGTGATCCTGATCTCAGGGCAGTGGATGCTCAAATCGGCACGTTCTCCAGCTGGTGGAGATCTCCTTCACAGATCTGTTCCAGATCCCATCCACTGCTATTTCCACAGGAGTTTCCAAGTTTCACCTTAAAATACTTCCCAGTCAGTTGTTGGGGTATTATGGGTGTCTGAATTGGTGACACCAGCCGGGAACCAATCTTCTTATACGGCTTCCTACCACTATCTTGGAGTTAGTGTGGGAGAAGAAAAATGGACTCCTGTTATTTCATAAATACAAAATGAAAAATCATTTTTATGTAAGTTTGGGTTGGCCTCACAGAAAATTTTGGACCGACCAATTATTTTTTTTTAACGAATCCATAATTTGTACCTGGAAAAATGGCCATTTCTACTTGAGAGCAAGTGAGGTTTCTGTCTTTAGTATGCACAAGAACTTGAGAAGATGGTTCTTCCCACCTGGATGCCCTTTATCTGCTTTATCTGGTGGGTTTCCTCTACGGACTAAATGGGACCCGAGACCAAGAGACCAAGAAATCAAAAGTCATTCTTCTCCAACAAATGGGCTGTGGACCCTGTCAAGTCTCCAGCTGACTCCACTGAAATATGGGGATTGAAACCTATCGGTCATGTCAATGTGAGTATCTGGTTTGGATATCTGACAAGGAAACGGGATTTCTTCCAGGATTTGGGAAAAGAAATTAAAGATGACTAGGACAGCTTCTTTTCTCCTGTGCTAATATAACTCTGGTGACTCCCACACGGCTCCTGCCCGTCACAGATCTTCATCTAAATCAAGTCTTCAGCGAAGTCCAGGAGTACAACCAGAAAATCTCTAACTTTGCTGAAGGCTCAGGGAAGTTGATGAGATTTGGGTGTTCTCTTTGGGCAGAATAAACACCAAAATGTTCACTGAATTGGATTTTACCCATCACCGTTTAGAAGTGTTCTCGTTTGGGTTTTGTTTCGCTGTGGAAATGCTTCATGAGAAAGACAGGTGCATTCACAGGGAGGTATTTTGCTTCTCAATTGAAAAAGCCAATTTAAAACTACTGATACCAAGCAAAACAATTACTTGCTGTTTAATTGGTTTTACTAAAGAGTCATTTGAAATTAATACATGTTTGGGGGGAACCCATTAATTCATTTTAATTACAGAATACAAATATTTCTGTGCTAAGCAAGCCCCCATTAAATGAATATAGGAAAGGAATAAAGGTATTATCAGTTATTAAACATCACTACCTGGGGGATGGACACCCTCTGTCACTACCATAATCGTGGCCGCTATAAATAAGCTTTTCCCTTCTCTCCTATGGTATTATTTTGGATATTTGTGGTACAGACTAACGGCCTCACAATTAAAATACCGTATCCGTGACTCAGAGCATAATTCTTCCCTACCCCAGTCAAGACTCCAGTGTATTTTTCCACGGTCGACACCTCCACAGTTCCAAATTACCCGTGAAGTGGAGGTGAGCAGTCCTGACAAGCGTGTGTCAGAAACATTTTTGTGCTCCGCTCAGAAAAGCAAAACTTGGCCCGGGAGAGGCTGTTTATCAGCAAAGCTGGGCAGCATTTTGGCTACAGAAATGCCCCAGTAGCTTTTCCTTCAGCTCTTACGGGTTGTGCTGGCAACCGAAAGCCATTCTGATCACGGAGTTACTCGGGGTTTATGGTCAGGGAGCAGCATGAGCCCTCTCTTGTGCCGGAGCTACGGAGGGTGCCGTTAAGCCGGTCCTGCAGCTCTCTCAGGTAAAAGGGCCACGTTTAAAAACCGATTCCGTGCGAATTAGTTACTTAAGGAGATTCCCTCGAGTTTACCACAGGAGAAAGGCAACCCAGATTCGGTCATTAAATTTAGATTCTTTCCGCTCGTCTCATTGGCACAGTCAAAAAAGGGTATTCGTATCGTTTCTCTTTTCAATGGATGGAATAAAATTAGCTGCATAACAAGTGCCCTCGATCAGGAACTATATAAAGCGATGCGTTTATTTTGAATCCCAAATATCCAAAAGAAGGAAGACGGCGGATGAGAAAATAAACCTGAAAGGGTCCAATTTTCCATGCCTAGCACAGATCATATTCCTAAAATGGCTGGAGGAGACTGAAAATGTTAGTCTAAGGGTGTTATCTTGCCAGTCCCTACATCGTATCTGTCTTAATTGTTGACCGATCGAGATTTTAGGTACCTGCACTGCAGGGCAGGTGGGTTCATCTCATCCAACGGCTTCATCTTGAATGGACACCCTGACAAATGGTGGGGAGCAAGCCAATCTGGTTAATGTCTGCAGCTCCTTCTTCCCAGCAGCTATCAACAAAGTGCCTCCAGACAACAATCCCACCCACCAAAGTTAAGCAAAAGAATGGTCAGACTTGAGATGAGACCACAAGTCCACCTCAGGCAGAGTCCTGTCTCCTAGAGTGGCCAGTCCAGTACTCCTATTAACTCTTTGTAAATAAAAGATATCTTTTTTGGAGGAAGAGGTGGGTTTTATAGATTTACTAACCCCTCTGTGGGTTTCCTTGTCATGAGAAGATGGATGTCTGCCTCTTGGAGGCTATAGGGAAGAGACAGCAAACATCAGGTGCCATTCTCCACCACGGATCCGTTATCTTCTAGTCCTCTCATCTTTGAGTGCGCTCATCAATCGGATCAGCAGCAGCAGCAGGGCTCTGCTTTTTCTGTCCAGGGGACAGAAGAGAGTGGTCCTGTCTTCTAGGCATCAAGGGCAATTGAATCCACCTCTCTCTCCAGGAGCAGACTCTGTCTTTCTCCCAACGCTGCAGGTGGGCACACACAGCTCACGAGGCAGCCAGAGGGGAGCTCAGACAATTATCTCACTCCCGCCGAACACCTCGTGCCAACTGGGCAGGCGCAAACGCTGGAATTTTGGGCCACGTGTCCTACGATACATTCCCATTCTAACACACACCATCAATGGCTACCCAAAAACCCCAAAACAAATCAAAGAACCTAGTTCTGGCTATAAGTTAAAGGGCCCAGAGCAATTTCAAACGATGTAGGGAATTATCAAATGAATTTTGACGTCTACCAGGTCAGACGGTCCCGGGCAGCCGACTGGACTGGATTGCAGTCTGAGACCCTGGGCAGAATGGATTCCAGCCAATATTAATAATTGCTTTACTAGCGGTTAATTGAGGTTCTTTGTTTAGCATCTACAAATTATAATTTAAGGTCTGAGGCATCTGTCATTTCCTTTCATGGGAAATTGAAGCACCTGGATGACAGTGCTGCTATTCCAGCTCTTGTTGAAGCACACCAGTTCGGCGATCTCGGGGGGGTGCTGTGGAGTTAAAATGTTTATTCAATGCCGTTTGGTGTTTTCTTTCCTTTTTTTGACCCTTTGGAAACGAACAGAATCATGAGTATCTTCTGAGCGACCACCTTTCACCAGGAGGCCTCACTCAGCGGCGACGCAACGGATTTTGTTTACATTAAAAAGGAGAATGAGAACTCTACGCCACGATTCTTCCACCTTACCAAGGCACTAATGTAAAAGTCCAAACCACCTCAAAATTATGCAAAATACTAGGACACCCGGCGTCTAATTACATTCTGACTTTCCTCCTTTCTCACACCCAAAGTCAAAATAGGTGACCTAGGAAGAACAGGCCGTAATTGCCATCATTAGCACATAAAAGGCATCATACAGGATTTTAGAGAGAGTTTGGGCTAAATCTGATCTTTAAGCTTAGCCCCATGGCAGAAAGTCTCCTTTACACTAATAACACCAACCCCCAGTTGAGGGTGAAAGCCAAAGTTGGGGAGCTGGGGGGAGGCTGGAGTATTTCATTCCTATGGGGCAGGAGAAAGTCCTCTGCCTAAAAACCAGCACCTATTACTCTGTCACCTCTGGCAGAGCCTCATGGAAGGCAGTGGTAAAAACCCCACAATCTGGGCCCTGCTTCGCTGAATTTTAATGATTATGTATCAAGGTAAGAGAACTTGGATTCCTTAGACCTGTGTGAGGTTTTCTGAGAGCTGCTATAAGCCTTAAAGTTAATCAATTTGCTCTTCAAATCAGCTTCTTAAACGCGTTTTTTCAAACAAGCCCTCAGCTCCGCCGCACGCTTCTATCCTTTATTTAGGCTTTGTTCAAAACCGCCAGAGCTGCTAAAACCGAGCACGGCGGCTTTGCACCTCTCCGAAGATGTGTGCACACGAAGCATATTGGCAATCTTCGGTTCTTCTGCCATCTGTCCCACTAGCTCCACGTTTTCAACGCTTTGGCCTAGAGAGGGCCCAAAATCACCTGAGCAGCAGCAACCCGAGTCCCTGGCTGTCAGCGGAACACATTGAGACCACAGCTGCTTGTCCTGCTGCCTGACTTAATGAGGTTCCAAAAGTAGGTGGACAAGGATTCGGGCTCTCGGTTGCCATGGCGATGGGAGCGGGGAGCTCCGAGCGGGTGTCGGCAGCATCCCGATCAATAGGAATCAGCTCACGGCCCGTCAGCCGCGGCGATGCGGCGGCCCAGGCGACGCGGATGCCTTGGAGGCCGTCACGGGCAAGGCGGAGCGTGCGAGGAGGTTGAGGAGCTTATCGCCGGCTCTGCCCCACCAAACGGGGCTGCTGCTCAGGACGTGGTGCCTATCGAAGGAGCAAAACTCTGCACCGAGGTAAACACGGCATTTTCTTGCTCTGACTGCTCAGTCTCTCATAATTGTACAAATACAGTGTTTCATATTCCCCCTCTGAACTCAATCGCTTCCCTCAGGTACCAGGAGACACTTGGTCAACACCACGTTCCCCAAGGGAAAAGGATTCTTCCACAGTTGACTCAAACATGTCTGAATTTCCCATCACTTGTCACATCATGTTGCTATAGAATCACAGAATGGTTTGGGTTGGAAGGGACCTTCAAGATCATCTAGGTCCACCTTCCCTGCCATGGGCAAGGACATCTCCCACTAGACCGGGTTGCTCAGAGCCCTTGAACACTTCCAAGGATGGCTCATCCACAACTTCTCTGGGCACCACTATACTAGAGCAGGAACATTTAGCACCTACAGT
Organism: Baryphthengus martii; assembly: GCA_013396935.1. Taxonomy (NCBI): domain Eukaryota; kingdom Metazoa; phylum Chordata; class Aves; order Coraciiformes; family Momotidae; genus Baryphthengus; species Baryphthengus martii. The sequence goes on along the minus strand of VWZK01009507.1, from coordinate 17,350 downwards.
TCTGAGACCAAATTTTTTTTTTTCTACTGAGTCAATTCACCTGTTTTCACAAGACAAACATTCACGTGCAATCAGTGATTCACGTAGATGTTTCCTCAGCCAGAAGAACTGAAAAGCAGAGTAGCGATCCAGTGAGAGGGAGCAAACATGTCACACCAGATAATTCAGTTAGGATCCCCTCCCATTTCCACCACAGCAGACAGGGACAGGTTTATTACGCTGTATTTTAAAAGCTGAAACGTTTCTCTCGTGCAAAACCACAAAAGAGGTAATTTAGCTATTTAAACACACCCAGAGCACTCGCTCCTGATTGAAAGGTTGACTCAGAGAACCACTGCCCCCCCGCAAAAACAACCCCAGCAGTTAAACACATTTCAACAACTGGCTCAAATCTCAGTTTACCACCTGAAGATTATTCTTCAGACCTAAAGGAAGCTGCTCCTTTCCCCTTTCCCATCCCTCCTGACAGGCACATTCCGACATTATCTTTCAGCCCAGAATATTAAAGACCAAACAGCACCGTATCAGAGGGAACGGTCACACGTGTTTACACTGAGCTGGCCACTCAACTCAGCTTGGCCTCAGATGGATCTTAACAAGAAAGCAAAGAGCTACGCTGTCTAACAAGCAGAGTGGGCCATCAAGAGCTCTGAGCAAAGACAGAGAGGAAATGAAAGCGTTCGGAGCTGAAGAAGCACGGAAAGCAGCGTGAGGTGTCCTCAAAGTTGGCACCAACGGGCATTTAAGAGAAGTATCGCATTAGGTCTCAAAAAACGATATAAATATTTTGTCAGGGGAGGTGGGAAAGCACAAGGGCAGAGTGGTAATAATTGAATCCCTCTGGGAACTGCCTTAGGAAATGGGATCCACATTTCAAGCAGAGAAATTCCCCCAATAACCCGCTCCTCTCCACATGAAACAGCATCAATAATCAGACCTGTTCTTGACACGGTATTTTGTCACTCATTAAATCCTCTGCATCCAGAGAGGGCAAACAAATTCCAGAGGAATTCACATGGGGAGGAGGAATTTCCTTCTGTAAAAACTAATAACATCTTTTTCTTTTTTTTTTTTTTTTTTTGCTACAGTTCGGAGCAGATGTTACAGCTTAAGCTGCTCACCAAAACAAAGCTTTCAGTGCTAAGCCCTTAGGAGCTCCGTCGCAGGAGCGAAGCGGCGCGGACTGCCCGGTACGTGTCACTTTGCGGCACGTCACTCGCTGAACTCGGCCGATCGTGCAATCGTGGCAAACGAAGCTGTGGTTTACAGCCGGCGTGTTGTTTTCTCCGATATACCACGGCGACAGGTATCCTCCGGGATTTCTTAGGGGCTGGATTCCAAAATGTTTACCTCTTCAACAAAGAAGGAGTTGGTTTGTGACCTTCCGCTTCCAATTTTCCTGCGGCAGCTCAGGTGGCCCACGGACTTCTACAACTCGTAGCACTGTTTCAGCCAAAGGAATTTGTGCCTTGGAGCCAATTGAGAAGGTGCTGATGTACAGAACAAAATCCACTGCTCTTCTGGTGCTAGCTGCCAGTCCTGGTTAGTCCTACCAGCCACTGTAAGAGGAGATAAAAGGCAAAGGCACATCCAAAGTCCCTCCAGTGCGGAGCGAAGCGTTTCAGCAGCGTGCCACAGTGATGCAGCTCACGCTGGCAAAAGGGTTCTTTGGCAAGAAGCTACTTCTGGCGTGGTGTTCCAGCTAGTACTTTTCAATGAAATTGGGCTTTACGGCATCTTTGTGACATCTTTGTCTTCCTTCGAGCAATTGGCATGGATTAAGAAAAGAATAGAGAAGAAAATGTCCTACAATTCACTTGGAAATGGAGCTGAGGGCTGGTAACATCTTACCCCGGAATCACATAGTCTTCAGTGGGCAGTCACGAAACGCTACACTCCGTACAAACCAGCGTCCCACCCTGTCCCCTTTGGCAAGGGGCAACAGGCATAAACTCGACACAGGAGGTTCCATCTGAACAGGAGGAAAAACTTTTTTCCTATGAGGGTGGCAGAGCCCAGACCAGGCTGCCCAGAGAGCTTGTGGAGTCTCCTTCTCTGGAGAGATTCCAAACTTGCCTGGACCCTGCGCTGCTGGGCCCCCTGCTCTGGGTGACCCTGCTGGAGCAGGGGCAGGGGCACCAGATGATCTCCAGAGGTCCCCCCCAACTCTCACCATACTGGGGTTCTGTGCCCAAGCACAACAGGACCTGGCCCCACAGGCAAAGTCAAGACCAGAAGATGAGATACCATAAGAAAATATCCATACTATTTAGATTGTCCAACCTATCAAAACCGTGTGTGCTCTACCTGGCAGTTTGTGTAGAATTTTTGTGATGGTCAATTCTCATTTACACAAGAAATAAACCCAATGGAGGTGACTTTCTTGTCATTGCAAAGGCAAAAATAAAGTCTGGTTTACGAATCAAAGCCACCCCTGAAAACCTAACGCTGGTATCTCCACTGACACCACCAGATCACTCTCTTAGAACTTGATTGTAGAATCCAACTCTGTTACTTCCGCAGCGGTAATTTCCACACAGAGCATTTCTCTAAAGCCGAGTGATCCAGAAAACCCTGGTTTGGGATTATGTTTTCACTTTCTAATCCATGGAATATACAGAAACCTCAAAAAAAAAGAAAAAAAAAGAAAGTTTGCAAGAGTTTCAGATTGAGGTTGTTTTTACAATACACTGACTCCAGATTTGTTATAGTAAACGAGAGCTCTGTTCCATCTTCTGCACAAAGACACAATTCCGATTCCTCTCCCAGCTTGGATATTAAAAGTTAACTTCAAATCCCTTCATGAAATGGATGTTTATTCTTGGGGTTTTTATTTGCAGGTTTTGGCACGGCGTGATTTGTTTTCTATTTACTTTTCCCCACCATAGCTATAATCTCCGATCGCCAAGCGTTCTCTCATTTGCTTTTATTTCGCTTCGTACACTCGTTGCGCCTCCTAACAGAGCTCCGAAGAGCTCTCATTCTGCCCGAAAAAATCCTGCTGAGGCTGTACTTGCTATAAAATACGACGAAATGAGTTAAGCGCTACGATTCCCCAAGCACACATCTCCGACATCAGTCTCCCTGACTCTCTATCACCGGGAAGCATCAGTCCGTAATAAGACCATATACAACAGGGAGCGATGCGCTCAGAGCGCGTCCTCCTGAAATACTCCTTATGAAGTCCATGAATATTGCCTTTCAGGGCGGAAAAAAAAAGTCATCTATTCTAGAAAGAGACTTATGAACAGAAAGGGGGAAAGAACACTCTCTGAGCTCTTGAGCCGAGCTCTCAAGACATCAATGACGACTCCCTCATTTATAATCTCCGTTAATTTACTGGCTGCCCTAGAGACACACTTTGATCTTGGGGAGGATCTACTGTAGCTCTCTGCTTTGCAAGAGGCAATAAAATTTGTAACCCCTTCTAATCAAGCGGTCAAAATAATGTCGTCGGAGCGTTTAGCCCCCAGTTCATCCAGGCAGATGCCACCATCCGCTCTCCGTCTGTGGCAGAAATATCCATCGCCGGCGTAGGAAGGCCCGGCTGGGCACAGCACCTTCTGCTGTAGATGTCCTTTTTCTGTAGATAGGTGCGAGGTGTGAAAGTCTACGTCTTCAACATCCAGGCTTTCGGCCACGCTTGGAGCTCAGGACGGGAAGGAAAGGCCGTTGGCGTCACAAAGCTGGTTGCTTGGTTAGTTGGGCTGCTGTTGTCACAGGAGGCGGTCGTCGTCCAGGTTTATTCACCTAGAGCACTGGGGAAAGAACGATGGGATTTGCAGGATGTGTTCTGTATTTTGACTCCTTCAAATTGATTCTTTGATGTTTTCTGGATTGCGTGATGTCCTTTGAGGTATTTCTATGAGGAAAGGTGAATCCTTTACCGTTCCTAGAAATTCAGAAGGGAGGTAAAATGTTCACCTTGCTTCAGCTTGTCTCTCTTGAGGGCAAATCTTCTCAGCTGGGCTATAAATGGTGAGAAATTCCTTCTGCTTTCTGATACAGCCAAGCAGTGAGGATGGCTTTCTCACAGGGTGGTTGGTAGGAACGGTGACTGCATTCAATGACACCTTTTACAGCTATTTTGACTGCATTGCTGTTTACATTCCAGGCTTTCAAATCCACAGCAGCATCTCACAGCCGTGGTCGCACAGGGATATGTTCTGCAGGAGGTACAAGAAATGCACATTGCGACCTCTTTGGCCAAGAACTACTACCAGGGGCTGCAGGTCCGGAGTTGTGTTGGCAAAAGGAACCAGGTTCCACTGGGGAACGTGAGGAGCAGCGGGGCCTGCGTGTCCAGCACCTAACCACTTTCATTCTCCACGTACAGCTCCTAGAGCACCGGTTTCTCCTTGCCACGCCACTCTGCTTCCTACCATTCACTTGAAATCTCCTCCTGCTGACCCTCAGGCTCAGCTCACTCCTGTTTCCCTCACTTGTCCTCTCTGGAAAACCTACTGGTTTCATCACTGAAACAGGGTTTACTCAGTAGTGAAAAGTAGCAGCTCAGGGATAAAAATGAGTAGTTTTTTAAGAGTACACGATGAGAATGGAAGAGTTGAGGCCAAGGTCACTTCAGATCTCCTACAGAAAAGAGCTGTCAGCTGCCTGGTACTCAGTGCAGGGCAGAGGGCTCCTTCAGTGCCCAAGACAGGAACACTCCTCTGAAGTTTCTGCTCTTGCAAAAAAAAAAAAAAAAAAGTCCAGAAATCCTAAATGAAACTCATGAAAAAAAGCAAGGCTCCAGAACTGACAGACATTTTTACTATTTTGGCCCAAATAATGAATAAGGCTCCCAAACAAACATTCTTAGGATTAGCCAAGATGATGAATGTTACAAGACTGCAAAACAATAAAAATCAAAGCCAAATTCAACAGCATTATTTAGCATCTGGTCCAGATAGAGGAAGGCTAATAAAGTAATTCAAAGAGCTGAAAGTCCCCCATTAGAGCTTCTGAATCTGTAGATCCTTTGGAAAATTCCGGCCCACACCACGCGTAGAGAAAAGCAGCGGGAAATCCCACGGGAGGCATTTTTCTTATTTGTGTATCTCCATTTCATTTTACTGGAATAAAATGCATTCAATGTTTTCTGCAGTTGTAAGAAGGAGGCACAAAGCGCCACCAAGAACCACAGATGTCCTCTGTGTTCACTCGCTGGAACCCAAGGCCATTGTGGAAGAACAACCCAGGATTGATGGCAACCTATTTGTGTAAGCTTGGGTTTGTCGCGGCGAGACCGGCTTCTGATCCCAGCGTACCTCTCTGGGAACCATTTGCTTGTCCAACAGCACGGTGGCGTGTACACCGTGTTTTCTCCGGCACTGCAACGAAGGGTAAATTGTCCACTTGCAAGGCAGTCAATACCGAAGCAAAGACCAGCAAGTTTCCCTCAGGAAGCTTGTAGACAACACCAAGTTGGGTAGGGGTGTTGATCTGCTGGAGGATCAGGAGGCTCTGCAGAGGGATCTGGCCAGGTTGGATTGATAGGCTGAGGCCAATGGGATGAGGTTCAACAAGGCCAAGTGCTGCCCTTGGGTCACAACAACCCCCTGCAAGGCTCCAGGCTTGGGGCAGGGTGGCTGGAAAGTGTCTGGTGGAAAAATACCTGGGGGATGTTGGTCAACAGCTGGCTGAAGATGAGCCAGTGTGTGCCCAGGTGGCCAAGAAGGCCACCAGCATCCTGGCTGTGTCAGCACTGGGGTGGCCTGCAGGGCTAGGGCAGGGATCGTCCCTCTGTACTCGGCACAGNGATCGTCCCTCTGTACTTGGCACAGAGGAGGATGCATCTGGAATCCTGGGTTCAGTTTTGGGCCCCTCACTCCCAGAAGGACCTGGAGCATGGCCAGAGAAGGGCAACGAAGCTCGTGAGGGGTCTAGAGCAGGAGTCTGGTAAGTGGCAGCTGAGGGACCTGAGGTTGTTTAGTCTGGAGAAAAGGAGATTCAGGGGAGACCTTCTTGATCTCAATAACTCCCTGAAAGGAAGCTGGAGCCAGTGGAGATCAGTCTCTTCTCCCAAGGAACAAGTGATAGAACAAGAAGAAAAGGCCTCAAGTTGCACCAGGGGAGGTTTAGGTTGGACATAAGGAAAAATGTCTTCCCCTCCAGGGCTGTCCAGGCCTGTCCCAGGCTGCCCAGGGCAGGGCTGGAGTCCCCATGATCCCTGGAGGGGTTTCCAAGCCATGGAGATGTGGTGCTGAGGGACAGGGGTTAGTGGTGCCCTGGCAGGGATGGGGCAACAGTTGGACTCGATGAGCTTAAAGGTCTCCTCCAACCAAACTGACTCTGTGATTTTAACAGAATTGCCTCTGATTTTAAAGAGGTTTGTTTTCTAACCATATTGGTGTAGTTGAGTTGGTTTCTTCTGAGAAAGCCCTTCTCCAGTGTCAGCAAAGAAATACCACCACCAGATGCCTCTACACCTGTCCACACTTGATGTATGGATGTGAGAAACGGCACACACACAGCACGGGAAACGAAAGAACGTACATCTGGATGCCAAAAAGCATTTACTGCGGCAGTTGCTCTGGGAATTTTCTTTCTCACTGAGTAGCCAGATACACAAGGCTGGAAATATTCCCAGAGGGTAGGCAGCTCCAGCAGCAGATTGAAAGTTAATAAGAAGAATAGGAACACAGTGGTGTTTGGGTAAAGAGACTGGGAGCACCAACACATCTCCTGTCCCACAACAGACACGTGTCCTCGAAGGAGTGACACGGAAAGAATTGAATTTTCACCTGCAACTGAAGCCAAGAGGAGAAAGTGCAGATAGAGGCATCAGACTGAAGCCTGTTCCAGGCCTTGACAGCTCTTGCAGGGAAGACATTTTTCCTAACATCCAACCTAAAATTCTCTGGGTGCAACTTGAGGCTGTTTCCTCTTATCAAGTTTATGGATGTTCCACATCAAGTGTCAGAAAAGGACCACAAGACTCCAGACCGGTCAGATCCAACGTTTCCCCTCCCAAATTCCCTTCAGCCCCTGTGTCTCACCTCATCGAGGCTCCCACACTTTGCAGATCCTGCTGCAATGAGACAGGTGATTTCCGCCCTCTGCAATAGCCTCTCCCTGGTCACAGTTGTAGAAGTTTCATGGGAAATAGCCTGACCAGGTTGCAATGTCTATAGGGGTAAGAACAAGCTGCTCAGGGCAGGGGTGGAGTCCCCATCCCTGGAGATGTGGTGCTGAGGGACAGGGGTGAGTGGTGCCCTGGCAGCGCTTGGCAAACAGTTGAACTCACTGATTTCAAAGGTCTCTTCCAAGCAAAATGATTTAATCAGTCTCAGAAGCTTTTCCTGCCAAGAAGCAGAAGACACGGACACCGTGGAAGTGTCTCCACTGGGCCCCTCAGAGCTACAGTCCCATGGGCTCCTGGTTCCTCTGTCAGTACTCAGTTATTTGGCAGGAGTAGAGGAAGCTGCTGAGACCTACAGATGCTTTACACACACTAATAGTTGTATAGGGTCATAGAACCAGACCCCATCTATATGGAAACTCGTTCCACATATGGAACAGCTCTTGTAGTCACACAAGAGAGGAAGCAGGAAGGTCTTTCCTGATGGAAAGGGCAGATGGAAAGGCCTGGTGTGATTTCCCTGCAGGCTCTCTGCTTTCTTGTAAGTGCTTGTGACCAAAATTAATCACCAAAGAGGCAAAGCTAATCACTCACCCTGCTTGCAGTAAGTGAGCCGATGGGGCAAATCACAGATTCCACCTCACATTTATTCTGAACCTTTCACCCTAAGAATAGAAGCGGTCTTTACAAAACTGCAGCCCAGCAATGGGACCCAAAGCACTAACTTCATTAGAATCCATGATTAGTATCACCCAGAAAGCAGCCCTAGAGCGCACACCGACACATCCAGTCATTTTCCAAGACAGGAACTGAGATGCTCTGGAGGGAAGGAGAAATCCTCAACTACCAAGGAGGGAAGATTTCGGCAGGCACCAGTTAGCTTTAGCTATGGGAGGTATGGATTTAAGCTCCAGGAGATATTATTCTTGCAGGTCAGTTTATTGACACAGTCACAGACCGTCACCTCTGGCTATGGTGTGGGTGGCGTAACCACCACACATGTACATCGCAGGCTTCCCAGCAGCACCAGCAATATTCAGCGTTCACATCCTGGAGACAGGAGCACAGGACTTGGCCAGAGGTACAGCCTATGAGAAGCAAGATAAGAAGGAAAAAAAGGCAGAGAGCATATTTGACTCAGAAAACTGAGGTACGGGAAGGGGAGCAGGGACCCTGGGGAGTCTGGTTGATCACAGGATGGAAAAGAAAGAGATTTATTGGTGCTGTTGGGTGAGCTCCTCACACCCTTTTCCTGGTGGCCTGGTGCTTTCTCCCCAGGATGACGGTTTTCCTAGCAGTAGAAGCTGCTCTGGCTATGCAGGGGTTTTGCTGGAGCAAAGCAGAGACTGGATAGGAGCCACTGGCCATTTCACTTCCCACACGCTCTCCTGCCCCAGGCAACCGCCTCATTTGCCTGAGCCTAGAGGGGAACCCAGCTCAGTGTTATTTTCGAGATGTCACAAAAATAATTTATTCAATACCAAAATACTCCTCAGCTGGCTCAGTCTGACAGACATTAGCTCATGGTCTACTCCCCTGCTCCACTCGCCCCGGTAGGAAGCAGGAGAAATGATGCTCAAATAACTGAAGTCCTCCGGATCGCACTAACGACGCACATTAAACTCCAACCTGGAATTTGCCAGGGATAAACAAGCTTTCATTTGTACCACATCTTTGTCAACCACCCATTTTGGGAGGGCTGTAGCTCCGTGGCTACGGGCGGAAGAACTGAATTGAACTCGTGGTATCTAATGTTTGTGAAAGAACGTACAGAACACCGCGGTTGTTCGGCAAGGTGCTGGGCCTCAAACACATACTGATAGTGTGATTTTCCTAAATCATCTTTTTTTCTAGGGGAAAAACTAGAAATGGAGAGGAAAGACAACGTGGTTTGTGTCCTGGTGTGAGCACACGTGGCCTCTCCATCGAGGAGTCAAGAGTCACAGTCTCTAAAGCTTCGAGACGGCCTCAGACCTCACTGAAGAAATGTTCAGTGGGAAACCAAACGCTTAGAGTGGGGTTTATAAAAGTTTTGATTTTTTTTTCTGTTGTCATTGTATCAATATTCATGTTTTCTACATTAAAAGTTTTCTATTCCTGCCTTGCTGCACTACGCCCTTATTTTGGAAATTCAGACACCTCTGGTTGTGAAAATTAAAACTCCACTTTAAAGTCAGGAGAGAGGAATTAGAAGACATTTGCTGGAACAGGTTTCACACCAAAACGGGAGCATGGAACGTGCTTCTTCCCGATAATTACCAAAGAATTTGTGCAGAAGGAATCTGACACAATCAACAAAAATATGAACGAGAAGAAATGTGTGTTAATGAATTATTGCATACTTGGAATCGATACGAAGATCACAACAGCTCACAGGAGGAACACAAATTCCTGGGAGTAGGAAACTCCAGGGGCAGTCATGCTGTAAGTTCAGCAGAAATGGCCCTACCACTGAGTTAAATGTCATGGTATAAAGTGATAATATACCAAATTAAGAAAACTTTTGGAAAATGATACTAGGGGTTCTGTTCCTAAATGGATAATCATCTTTAATTAGGTTTAAGAGAAAAGATGGCAAGAGATCCTCACACAAAAGAGCAGAGCGCTGTTAACTTTGGCTGCTTCCTGAATTTTGAATGAGGTTTCTACTATAAAAACCATTTTGCTGTTGAAAACAACAAGAAAAAAACTGCCTTACTGAGCAAACAATAGCCCCTTTTGGAACATCCCAATCCCGTAGGTCACAGGTACCACACCACGGCAGCTCCGAGCACCACATTCATGGATTAAGTCTTTTTTTTTCCTGCTTGGAAAACCCTGCTGCGTGGATTAAAAATGAAGTTCATTTTACGCCCCTAACTCCTGAACATATTCTATGTTAAGTAGTTAACCACCCCACATCTGCCAGCCCATGGCTGTACCAAGCCAGTCGTCGGTGGCATTTGCTTTTCCTGATCGGTTTTCTAGTTCACTTGGAACTCTATTGACTTCTCAGCATTGAGCTGCATTTCAAAAGCAGCCGCTAGGAAAAGTTAAGGATCCAAAACTGTTACTAGTTGCAGCTCATGGTTGGACCAACCAATCATTTCTAACCAGAGAGTTAAAGGGTTTGCTTCGTAGCCCTGCCAGAACGCAAAATCTGAAGGCTGCGGCAGCCCCAACATCTCCAGTCCCTTCCATGCCCCACTTGGAAGTACTGCCACCACCTAGAAGTACTCAGGACTCAACAAGTTCCCCCTCACACATGAAACACGAGCTCCTATCAACCCCAGTTAAGTAAGACTTGCCTTTCTTCAAAGGCTATCACAAGGAATTTACCCAGAATTCATAAAATCAACAGCTTTTGGCAGCTTGGGCTTTGTAAATGGGTGACAATCCCAGGAGGATCCTGGGCACCCACCCAATCCAGACCCTCTAAGTAGCTCCTCTAACAGTCTTTGACTCCACCACCACAACCACTGCAGGAGGAGCAGAGTGGAGGGAGCAGTTCTGCCCCATTCAGGATCTTTGCAAGTCGGTGGCAGTCAGATTTTTCCTTCTCTATCTCCAGCTCCCATGACAGGTGAGATGGGAGCTTCCTGGAACAGGCTGCCCAGAGTCATGGAGTCTCCTTCTGTGGAGAGGTTCCAGACCTGTCTGGATGTGATCCTGGGCCCCCTGCTCTGGGTGACTCTGCTGGAGCAGGGGGGTTGGACGAGATGATCTCCAGAGGTCTCTTCCAACCCCCACTATTCCTCCTCCCAGACTAAGAGAAGATATTTCTCAGTGGAGCAACAAGAGAGGAGCACAGCAAGTCAGGGGGAAGGGGGGGGCACTGGCAATCGCCTCTGGCCTTTACAAGGGTGAGAGTGATTGACAGATGAGCCAGGATTAAATCTCTGAAGCCAAATCTTGGGGCTTTGACCTTTAAACAATATAAAATTCTTCAGAAAAACTTAAACGCAGGGCTCAAACTTCTGAGGAGCTCCTCGCATCATTTCAGATCCTGGGGACTGATTTTATAGCCTTCCTTTTCAGCGTTATTTTGTGTCTGGTGAGGAAAAAATCCAGATAGTACCTTTAGACAGAGAGTTAAGAACAGGAAGCAATACGGGGACATCCCAGTAGCTGGACAAATGATGTCGAGAATTAACCAACATAAGCTGACAATATAAAGCAGGGCTGTTTTTTCTCTTTTTTTCTCCCTTTTTTTTTTTTTCCCCTTGAAATGTCCCAGATAGAGCCTTCCTTACAGCAGCACATTCCACCTCGAGCGACGGCCGTCCAATCGCATCTTTCAAGAAATCCGGCAGAAGCACATTAACCCGGGAACTAAGGAACCGGCGCTAGTTGGGGCCCTTGAGTTTTGAATTCTCATTGGCTTTCCTCTTTTCCTCTCCCTCCCCTCAACGGCACGAGATAATTAGACAGAAGCAAATAAGATGTAGAGAGCTAGAAAACAGAAGAGCCTGACATGTGTAGTACATGCTGTCAGCCATATGGCATTCTATATATATTGTTACAGATGAAAATTGTACCCCACAGCGGGCCGTACATTACCACTGGAAGGGTATACAGTAATTCCCGGGCGGAAACCCATACGAGCCGCCGTGTTGGCTAATAGATTTCTGAAGTTTTCTCCGTGGCATTTGATTTTAAATGACAGTGTTTTCTATTAATGGGTGGGCACTGTCAGTCTGTTGACCCCGGTCGGGAAGGATGTCTTTTTGTTCAAATGGCAGCCATCATTTCTGTGAAGCGATGCATGGAAAAAAGCCAGGAAATGCAATTCGCCTCACACGCGGCTGTCACTCAATTTGACATCTACATGTTGGAGTATTTTCTCAAAGTTTTCTCCGTGTGACCTGCAAGTTAAAGATCAGGGAGGTTACCTTCAGCCAGCCCATCCATGTGTCAATCATCCCCACCTAAAAATGAAAGTTACAAATAAACTGCAGCTACTATTTATACTCTGCTGCCTGTCCCATCTTTTTCACGTCAATCTTGCCGGTTCTCATTATAGCTACATCGTGCTTCCCCCTCCTCCTTCTTCCGTGTGTATCCCAGATTAAGATCCTTTGTTTTTCCGCTCCTTCTGAGTGTGTAAAGTCCCTAATGCCTTAGCTCTCCTTTTTCCCCCCTCTGTGATAACTTTGAAAGCAAATTTTGAAAGATACCAGTGGGTTGTTTTTTTTTTGAAAAGTGATGCAGGGCTACAAATCAAACACAAACTCCCTCCTCCACGGGGAAACACGAGATGCCAGGAAAGTGAATACAACTCCATGGTCGCCTGAAGCTGAACTATCCTTTCCGTGCCAAACTGAGAGATTTGCCAAAATGTGGAGACCGGGAGCCATCTGAAGTCGCCACCCAGGCCACCCACGAGGCTCCCACCGCCCGTGTCAGGGGGTATGGACCAGCTCATGTCCACACCTCACCAGCCCCTCTCTTACTCCCCTGAAGGTCCTCACACAAAAATCCACTTCTTAAGGATTTGTATCCAAGAGAAGAAAAAGGCCTATTGGGTGTGTTGGAAGGGATGAGGTTACGTTTGAGCCTAAGTGGGTAAACAGACAGCTCAAGAGTTTGAGATCCCGGAGACTTACATTTTCTGTACTTGGAGATGCTAAATGAACAGAGGTGTTTTCCAATGTCAGTGATGTATTATTGTCACTGCCCAGTAGAAAAAAAAAGACATTTTGTATGTGATTAAACTTGGCTTGGATAGAATTACAGCAAGGAAAAGAAGATACTACTGAAAAAGAAAACATTACTGAAAAATGTGTCCCCAATATTCAAACTTCTCCCTGTATTTCAAAAAAAAGTTTCATAAAATCATGACTTCCTCTTAATTAACACAGTCAATTCTATTCCCCATCCCTTGAACAATGAACTGAAGAATAATCTAGAACCTGCCCAAGAAATCTTCAACAACTTCAGCCAGAATACAACTTGATGGGAAGATAAGAGGAGGCGCCTTCACACCCAACCGTTTAGGATCAAGTTCCTTGTACTACCCCAAGGAGATCTACTCATCTCAAGTATTCCAAAAAAAATCTAGATGAGAAAGAGGGAAGAACTAGGGAACAGCTCTCTCTCACTTACATTGCAGGACCATAACATTATTTATTTACGGTTTGTTACCAAACGTCCGGACAAACGCAGAGCCTCATCGCCATGCAGGCAGCAAGTCGACTCACAACCCCACTCAGATGCGGAACGTGGGGTTTCCCAACCTTGGACACATCCACGGAACCCAGAGGCGAGAGATTATTGTCTGCCTGTTTCCAAAGGAGCGTATTTCCAAGCACCATTTTGTGGGAAGTGCTTTATCCAAAACCAAGCTATTGCAGGGCAAAAAGCAGAAAATACTTTTTGGCTAGAAATGTTACTCCAGGGAGTCACTCTCACTGTTTTTCTCTTCTGCTCCATCAATATTTTGTACTTCTTACAAAGAAGAACTGACTTAACAGAAACTGCATCCAAACTATAGGAGGGGAGATTTAGACTGGACGTTAGGAAGAAGTTCTTCCCCATGAGGGTGGTGAGACCCTGGCCCAGGTTGCCCAGAGAGGTGGTGGAAGCCCCATCCCTGGAAATTTTTCAAGGCCAGGTTGGATGGGGCTCTGGGCAACCTGCTCTAGTGGGAGGTGTCCCTGCCCATGGCAGGGGGGTTGGAACTGGATGATGTTTAAGGTCCCTTCCAACCCTGACAATTCTATGATTCTATAAAAGGTGCACGGCAAACAGAAGAAAATATCTCCAAATATCTGAATGTATCTCCAGGTATCTCAGTAGCTGGGTTATTTTCCTTAATGGTGGGAAATGCAAACTCCAGTCTTCTCAGGCAAAGGAGGAGGTTGATCCTAGGATTGCTTCAGTCTAGACAAGCATCCTGACTCTTAAGCCTAAGTAGGTTGGCACCATCACTTTCCCAGTTTCTTTTTTGCTTTCAAAGATTTCATTTGAAAAGGTGGAAAAAACCCCAGAGAAACAAACAGGATGGTTTGATCAAACCTAGTATTTCCCTCCAACATTTTAGTTTGGCTGCCAAATTTGGGGTGGAGGAGGAGGTCACCCAGCCAGAAGCACAATATGTTCAGTCTGCAGAGCGGCTCCGCTGCGGGCTCCCAGGGGTTATGCTTCTTTGGGCCTGCCAGATGGAGCTCCACACCCTCCGCTGAAGACCCTCAGCCCATATGCCAGGACTTACCCTGTAGCTGCGCATGGCCACATTGTAATAACGCTCTTAATAACACCAATAGAAATATTTTCATCCTTTATCTCAGAGCACCTGCTGAGAGGTTCTTCTAACTGAATCCAAGAGCAAGAAACAGGGCCCAGATCTCTTCTCTTCCTCTGACCTGTCATGTTCTGCACGAAGCTGAAGTTTCTCTGCTCCCCTTGCTGACTCCATGGGAGTTCCCCAGGACTTCAACGCATCAGTGACACGGCAGGGTTACCTCACGGGTTTACATGCACTTCTCCAGCCGTGCCAGGAGACAGACAGTCCTTCATAGATCACATTCATGTGGCCACACTACCCAGCAATAAACTGACTAGATCAAGTCATCGCTTGTTCTTTGGTCATAGAACCACTGGAGCTGGAAGGGCCCTTGAAGATCATGTAATTCTAACGTCCCTGCCACGGGCAGGGACACTTCCCACTAGAGCAGGGTGCTCAGAGCCTCATCCAGCCTGTTTTTAAATGCTTCGAGGGATGAGGTTCCACAACTGCTCTGGGAAACCCACTCCAGTGTCTCTCCATCCTCCCCACCTAGTTCAATGGCTGATGGCTTGCAAAACAAGACATCTTCCTGGAATAAGTGCGTACAACAGGCACCTAACGTCTGCTGAGCTGGTGCAGGGACTCGGCTCCTCACCCATTCAGTCTGCTCCTAGAAATTCAGAGGGAGGTAAAATGTCCACCTTCTTCAGCTTGTCTCCCTTGAGTGCAAATCTTCTTGGCTGGGCTACAAATGGTGAGAAATTCCTTCTGCTGTCTGACACAGGCAAGCAGCGAGGCCGGTATTTTCACAAGGTGGTTTGTAGGAACTGTGACTGCATTAAATGACATCTTTTACAGCTATTTTGACTTCATTGCTGTTTACATTTCAGGCTTTCAAACCTCCATGAAACGGTTTAAATTTACCATTGAAACGAAGAACGGCCCCTGGAAATTTTGACTGAGGAGACCCAGCCTTTGAGCTCCGCTTTGCAGCCCACGCTCATCGCCTGACGGGTCTGTGCTCCCCTCTGCTCCCAGGAGGGCTCGGGCACAAAACCCTCTGACATGGGGACTACCCTCATCATTTTCTTGTGCCTCAGCTGGAGCACAGAGGAACGGACTGAGGAGCAGGAGGAGTAAAATACTGCGGTGAACTTTTAAACTAAAATAGCAATAGAGAGTTAGATAATTAAATGGGAAACCAGACCCAAATGTCAAATAAGGAGGGAGACATCAAAGAGCAACAGCAATCTCTGATAAAGATCAAGAGAGAAAACTAAAATTTTTATGGCATATGCTGACAAATGGCCGAAGTAAAATACAACAAAGTAACTTGGTTTAGCAATATTTCTACAGATTGTCTGAACTACACCGCTGCGGAGATCAAAGGAGAGAGCTGGAAACAAAATACCAAAAGAAATGACACACTCCCCTTCTACCTCCTCTCCCCCTTTTAAATTCATATTTCAAACCTAAGACTCAGAGGTTGGAAATTTGTAAGAGTTTCTGGAAAGGTCACTCCATCAACTGAAGAAGTGGGAACTTTTTATTCGAAATTGCTTTTTAGTATCTTTTTTTTTTTTTTCCTTCTTCTTTCCCCCATTAGAAAGGTGTTCCGAAGGCAGGTCCAGCCTGGCGCTAGCTCAGATCTTGTCTCAGCTGAGCTCCAGATTGCCCTCTGGGATGCAGAGTTCTCTGTGTAGGACTCAGTCACACATCTTCAGCAGAGGAGGTTTCTGCCTTGTTCCCCAACAGCGCTCCCATTGTTGTTACCAAAACTTTTCCTCCTGCTTTGAGCCTTGCGCTCCTTCTCTGCAGATTAAGCCGCCGGTTCTGATGACTTTGCTCCTCTCTCAGCGGTTCCAATTTAAGTGCATCATCTAAAAAGAGACTAATCTCTCCTTTTCGGTTTGCTTTGTTGACTTGCTCCTCACTTTATCGTGCACTCCAGCAAAACATATTTGTCAATAGAGGCATTCTGAACAGTTTTAATAAAAAAAAAAGCCATCTGTAATTTCTGTAAAGTTTATTTGCAGTGATCACAAACGCGTGACCTCTTCCCATTATTTTTTGTTTATAGTTTCCAATTACTTAAAAATTTTAAAAATGACATTTCATGAGGAAACCCCCTGATTTTTTTCTTTGAAAGCCAGCTCTCAAGATTGCTGCTCTTCTGTAATATCAAGAGACTGAGAGATAAAGATTATCTCTGACTACATTTTTCTCCTAGATGAGAACAAAGACTGTATTAATGAACGGACCTCAGATTCTTCCTCCCCAGTGAAAAATGATTGCACTCAAAAATGAGATAGCCAGGTAAGAACCTGGAGTGTGTGTTCCACAGAAGACTAAACTACACCTAACCACCTTTCCTGGTTTAAATGAAGGAACAGACTTGCTGGAAGTATCATATGGACCGTAGATCTCTCCACAAACGCGCCTGTAGTTAAAGGGAAACTGCAACTCCATCGGAGGGCAAGGTCGAGCCATTTGACAGGAGGCACAAATGTTGACAGCCAAAGTGGTTTAGCCCGTTTAAAACGTCTGTTTAGTTTAAATACAAAATTACTCTTTGGTCACTTCTTGAGAAAAGCACCAGCAAACGTGTGCAAAATGCTGCGATGGCTCTGGTGGAGCTTTTGGCATTTTCTGCTGGATGTTGGTGTTTCACCCCACCCGGCAGAGGTAGGAATTACCACTTCCTAGCACCAGTTACACCAGAGTGAGACAGCTACAAACTGAAGACCGATCACAGGGCCAGACTTTTCATGGCAGGAAGAGGATGTTTACTGCTACCCCAAGCCCCTCTGCTTGCCAAGGGATGTATTATTATGAGAGCTGGGCGGTGAGAAATTTAATGCAATTCAATCAGGGTAAATGTAAATTTCTGCATCTAGGGAAGAACAACCCCAGAGATCAGTACAGGTTGGGGGCTGAGCTGTTGGAGAGCAGCTCTGGGGAAAAAGCCCTGGGAGTCCTGGTGGACAAGAGGATGCCCAGGAGCCAACAAGGCGCCCTCGTGGTCAGGAAGGTCAAGGGGCTCCTGGGGGGCATCACAAGGA
>VWZK01009504.1:15021-41741 GCA_013396935.1 Baryphthengus martii | reverse complement strand
GGAGGCTTTTCTTCCTAAATCAAGTCCATGAATATATGACTGTGTCAAGAGAAGTCTTTTCTATCATGCCATCTTATCCTGTAACTTGTTAGTTATGTCTGTACTACATCAGGCTTGGAATACCCATTCAAAAACTACTGTGTCTGGTCCAGTAGGAAGGAGGATACAGAAAGATCTCTTCCATTACAAAATAATGCATTCCTAAGAAGAATTTGCATTTGCTTAGTGGAAGCTTTTTTCTATGAAGCACAGAGTTTCATAGAATTTTCAAACTGTTGGTGTTTCTTTTGTCAGAGTATTCTTTAATGGTAGCCATGTTAAAAATTGAGATTCCTGATATCCAGTACTGTTGGATGCTTACAATAACATATCTTTTCAAAGTTGGATAACCAAGGTCAGGTGTTATGTGAGAGACAGTCGGAGTTTAGGAGTGAAGCTCTCCTGACTTCTGTTTTGCATTCTCTGTCTCTAGGTCAAACAAACAGTAATAAATTTCATGTCCCCACAGATGTGCAGTAGAAGTATAATACTACAAATTTTCTCTAAATTTTAGACTTCTGGAAGAAATGTACAAGAAATGTCTGGTTTATTCTCAGTATCCATAGAAACACTGGATGTAGAGGGAAAATTAGGTAAAACATCATGAAACTTAGAATTGCTTATGATTGCTTGGAATGATTGCTTATCACAAATAAACATTTTCCTTTAAAAATCCAGAAACGAAAGAACAATTTCAAGGTACACCATTTGTGATAAACATTTTGACTTCATGTTTCCATACTTTTCCTGTTTATTGTTATGTCTTGTTTTAGTCTGAGTCGGGTATTGGGTACCACACAACCTCTCACTTACTGCCCCTCGCCCCTCGCCCGAGTGAGATGGGAAGGAGAATCAGGAGAAAAGGCAAACCAACATGGGTTGAGATAAGGACAGTTTAATAGAATAACACAAGTAGAGAAGAAACAACAGCAATAATACTAATTCTATTGGAAAAATATATAAAGTGAGTGATATAAAATGTAACGGTCACTGACTGACTGCTTAGCTCTGAAAGCTGTGTTCAAAACCCTAGTGCTTGCCTGAGTCAGCTCTCCCCTTCTATAGTGGGCATGTCATCACTATGGTATTGAATACCCCATTGGCTGCTTGAGTTGTCTATCCTGGCTCTTGCGCTTCCTAGCGTCTGGTGAAAATTAACCCTATCCTAGGTGAACCCAGGACATTTTATTATGAGACTTCTGAAAAATGTGTCCTAATACCTAAAATGATTCTTCGGCCATTTTAACTTTTGCTATGCATAATAAAACTGGATATACATTGTTCTCTTATATCACAGGAACTCAACAAAGAGAGGAAAAGAGTCAATGTGGAACAGAAGTTTCTACTGGCTGCCTGGCTTGCACTTAAAAAGAAGCAGCATTCCCCTGTAAAGATAAAAAAGGTTTCTTCATACTAGTTTGCATATTTATCTAAAGGTTTTCGTGTTCTTGTGTGTGTAAGCAGAGGAGATGAGACTTGGAAAGGATTTTTAGATAGCAAGAAAGTAAGCCTTACTAAGGGATGGTCAAAATCGGTCAAAACCATTTTGATTTCCATTTCAAAGAAAAACTGAATTTTTAAGTACACTAAATTTAACATGGAAAATGGGGAGAACTGGGCCTCATTTAAAAGCACAAAGAACACAAAAAGTAAAATCTTCATTTAAAACAAAGCCAGAGCAACCCAGGTGTCCTGCGCTAAGGACTGGGTTGGAAAAAAACCCCACAATTTTTTGTATAAAATCAGACAGGAGGTGTCTGGAAGAATGAGTGAAGTTACACACAGTCTATAGCACTTGCAGTGGGGTATTTTCTTTTTTTTTTTTCTTTTGCTTGCAGACAGAATCTCCAAGGTAACACAGTATAAAAGCTCCAACTGAATCAAAATAGTTACCTTATAATAATTACTAAATTACAAAACCTGTGAATTTGTGAGAGAGAGGTACTATCTGTGCATAAATTGGAGTGTCTATTGGAAAGCTTATCTCCCCCTGCTTTTCGCATAATATGCTATGCAGAACTTCAAATTTGCCTGTCCTTGTGAAACCACTGGCAAAACCATCAATATCTTGTACAGTCTTCACAACTATAAGCATGAATACCTCTGTCCTCCCAGCTCCTCTACTGTGGGAAAATTATTTAGAATTCTTTAGCCTCTCTTACAGCACACTGAAAAACAGAGTAGAAAACTGTGCTTTACTATTCATCAGATTTTAGTACTGGACCGAGGTTTCAAGGATAAATGAATTATACACTCAATCCCTGTCACACGGAAACCGAGGTGTCATTGAACTAATGGGCATCTTCAGAAAATGACTGTCAATTAAATATGTTATTTTAGGACAGTAATAGAAGTAATTATCTTTTCTGCCAGGAGAGAAAGAATTAGCACTGAGAGGCCATGATGAGTCCATAGAATCAGTCAATAAAGGAAATTTTCTACAGTTACTTGACCTGATTACAAAAGATGATGTTACAGCAAATGTCGTGCAGCAGCATGTAGTACAAAATAAGCCAACAGCATCAACAGGTTGAATTTCATTCAGAGTAAAAAGAACACTGGCAACTATAATTAAATTGATGGGATTTGAGGGAATAATCTGAACTACTATTATAAGATCAGTTATCCTGTATAATAAAAGAAGCTACTATTCATGAAAAACCTTGATCTAGGAACAGTCACAGTGTCCATAGAAGACAGACTTGGGAGGGAAGATTAAGTTAGATACTCATTGAGCATCATTATCTCAAAATATCTTGTCTCAGTCAGAGCCAGCATGTTGACTGTTCATCTATTCCAGCTGGAGAACTTCAGTATGTTTTTATTAAAATACAAATTGATATAAGCATATATGACTCAGTAAACAGGGTACAATTCAGTAAGTAGACTTACTAAGTTTTTTGGTGGGTGTTGGTGGAAGGTGGAATAGTTGTTTCACTCCTAACTGAAACAGAGTTGTTATTAAGCTGAGTAAACATGGCAATACCATCTGCTTTACTGAAATATTTGCCATCACCACAGAGATTAACAAGTCCTTCATTCTCATAGTCTTATAAACTGACTTCCTCAATTAGTCAGAAGTAAATAAACTTATAGCAGGGAACAAAGAGAGGGAGAGAAAATATTAGAATCATAGAGTGATTCTCGTTGGAAGAGACCTCCAAAATCATCAAGCCCAATTGTTAACCCAGCACGGACAGGTCACAACTAAACCATGTCCCTCAGCATGTCTTTTCAAAACCTCCAGGGATGGTGATTTCACCACATTTCAAGGATCAACATTCACTTGGGAGAGATGAGATCCATCTCACTAACAAGAGTAAAGATATCTTTGCCAGTAAGAGTGAACTGGTAAGAAGGGCTATACATTAGGATTGACATGGGAGGGATAAAGTTAACACCTGTAAGGGAGTGACAAATCGGATTGACAAGAAAAGGACTTGAGGTGAGGTGAATGAAAGGGAATACAAAATGAATAAAACAGGTTGTAAGCAGAGTCTCTTCCAGAATTTGCATTTAAGCAAGGAAGTGCCTATAAAGCACAATTATGGAAAAAAACCCCAAGACCTTTTCTGGGAAATTGGCGTGCCAGAGCACCTCTCTGAAGTGCCTTCACAACAGTGTATGCAGCACGGAGAATAAACACGAGAAATGAGACATCTGTGTTTATTTTCAGGGCTATGATCCTGTTGGGATCACAGTGGAATGTCTTACATCATCGGAGTGTCACAGCAGAGAAATATAGGCTCTTTAGGAACAGAAAGACGAGGAGGGGGAGTTCCCTTTATTTGAAAGAGCAGCTGGATTACATGGAGCTCTGCCTGTGAACGGATAATGAGCCAACTGAGAGCTTATGGGTGACACCAGTATGGGTGACATAGTGGATGTCTACTATAGGCCACCTTATAATGAAGAACAAGTAGATGAAGCTATAAGTGACTTCACATTCACAGATCATGCTTTTCACCTGCGACTTCAACCACCCTGGTATCAGCCAGAGAAATGACATAGCAGGAAATAAGCACTCCAGAAGGTTCCTGGAGAGCATCAATGACAGTTTCCTGGCCCAAAAGGTAGAGGTGTTAATAACAAGAGGTGCTCTGCTGCACTTTGTACTCACAGAAAAGGAATGACTCAGTAGTGATGTGAAGGTCAAAGACAACCTTGACCAAAGTGACTGTGGGATTCTGGAATTCAGCATCCTGAGATGAGGGATCAAGACAAAAAGAAAGACCACAGTCTTGGTCATGAGAACAATCTTTGGTTTCTTCAAGGACCTACTTGGAAGAACCTCATGAGAAATGGTTGTGGAGAGGGGCCCAGGAATGCTCATTGATTTTTCAAGGACTATGTACTCTAAACTCAGAAATATCTCACCGCCTCATGTAGGAAATCAGGCAAAGGTGACAAAAAGATGCATGGATGGACAAAAAGCTCCCAAAAAAACATGTAAAGGAAGGGAAATGACCTGAAAGGAATACAGAGAAACTATTTGAGTGTGCAGGTACAGGGTTAGAAGAGACAAAGACCATTTGGAGTAAAATATGATGCAGGATGTAAAGGACAATAGGAAAGATTTCTACAGATGCATCAGCAGCAAACATTCTTCTATTGGAAACATGCAGCTCCCTGCTGAATTGGAGAGGAGACCTCAGCATAAAGGGTAAATAAAAAAAAAACAAGGTACTCAGTACCTTCTTTACCTCAAGTCTTTATTCTTAAGACCAGCCTTCAACAATTCCCAGGCCCCTGAGACCACTGGAGAAATTTAGTACACTGGGAAAAATTTTCCTCAATTGAAAAAGGATCAGACTAGCAAACACTTAAGCAAACTGACTGTACACAAGTCCATATGTCCTCATCAGATGCACTCACAATTGCTGAGGCAGCTTGCCCATATCATTGTGAGAACACTCAGTCATCTTTGATAGACTGTGGAGATTGGGGAAGTTTTCTGAGAAATTAAAGAAGTCAAACGCCACTCTTCAAGAGGGGCAAAAAGGAGAATCTAGATTAGTAATTTAAATCTGGTGTTTACTGAGTTGCTACACAGTAGTTCCATTTACTCTACCTTCTCAAGTCTAGATATCTGTTGTACCCTCCTAAACTAGCAAATCTTCCAATGATGAGCTTGCACATGCACCTTTTTTATTGTATTTACCACTCATTTTACTTGGATCACACCTCTGAGAGATTCCTTGATCTGCTGAATTCTTTTTGTGTATGTTTTTTAATTTATTTTAAAAAATTAATTAAATTTACAATATTTCCCTGTGCTCATGAACAACCTTCTCTTCAAGGTGCCAGAGACACACATCCTTATGCAAACTGTTTAATATCTCTGCAGTTAGCACCTTTCTATAGGAACGTCCTCCACCTTCAAATTTTTCTTGTTTTTGGCAAGGTCTTCCATGTGCCAAAGTCCTACATTTCCTGGCAGAAAAAAAAAAATATTTAAAATTAGCTTTCCCAGTATTAGCAGTGAAATAAAACTTTTCAGTTATTAGTAATGTTATTGTATGGAAATTCCTGTTTTAAAGTTGATAGTAGTTCCTTTGTTGTGAAAGGAAACCATTTTATTGACTTCAACTGGCATTAGTTCAGGTCCACAGCTCACTCACTTCCATTGGTGTTTCAAATTCTGCATTTTCTAATATGGTGTGAGGTTTAATTCAAACCATACTTTGACAATCAAACCTTGTTTTAACTTATCCTTAAGTTTTAAGAGAATGACATTTCTGTAACTGTGGTTATTTCTAGGTCACCCAGTCACAGCAACTTTAACACTAGTAAATCAAACTCTCTCTTCAAGTCAACATGATAATTGAAGCTTTATCCCTTAATGTAAAAAGTCAGACAGGTCTCGTCCTGGAGTGCATGCAGTGATGATTATGAACAATATCACAAGTAGAAAAAAAGGTTGTTGAGGACACTAGGGACACTTTTCTTTGGGTTTTTTTCTTTCTATACATGAAATTCAAATCAGTGGACTTTGTATAACTAAGAAAAATCTACATGTTTCTTTGACCTAATGAATTGCCTTCTGAAGAATTAAATCTGGAATATTCAGTGGACCTGACCTGATACTCAGTTTGTTTTTGGTCATATGAACAAAAGCACAAGGCCCTACTCTGGTGCCTAGAACATTACAGGAATCTTTAAATGTATCTTCCTCGTTTAATTTTTGAAAGATTCTTTTGTCTAACAGGTTTAAGGTGTGTCTTACAGGTTGGGAGGCATAGTAGTATGGAGCCTGGTAAAACCCTGAAATATCTTTAAAACTTTTAATCGTAGCATATGTTGGAAAAATAAATAATTCTATGTTTGGATTGTCACTTTTTGTCTGGGTGTTTTTGACTCTACATCTTTTTAAATTCCCACTAGAGGAATATCTAGTATCTCTTCTGTGAGTAGTTC
Source organism: Baryphthengus martii (assembly GCA_013396935.1). Classification (NCBI taxonomy): domain Eukaryota; kingdom Metazoa; phylum Chordata; class Aves; order Coraciiformes; family Momotidae; genus Baryphthengus; species Baryphthengus martii. The sequence goes on along the minus strand of VWZK01009504.1, from coordinate 35,285 downwards.
TGTGGGATTTTTTTCTTGTTCTCCACTACAGAGTTTATTTCTATGTCTGGAGTGTCTTGAAACAGTGTCAGTGATATAGGATACTGAAGCAACCAGAACTTGATAGAAATTTGAAAAAAAAAAGATATACCTATTATTAAAATAGGAATTCAAGCACCAGAAGTAGTGGAAACAAGTTAGACATGAGTAAAAGTAGATACAATGGAGGAAAAATAAGAGTTTAACTCTACTCAGGTTCTACTTTTTCATCGTTGACCACTGCTTACATACAGTATTCTTCTCAGGCTTTAGAATACCTAGATGATACTGTCAACTTCAACAGGCAGCAGTTGAAAGACATGGTCGGAGAGGATGGATCTTTGTTCATGACCTGTCTGCAGAAAAGAATTGGCTATTGCTAGGAGAAGCAAACACTGAGAAGCAATGTTGGAAGTCCAAAAGTACTCGGTGCAAGTGTTTATTGTGAGCTCAACAGATGTTTTTCTGAGGATAGTCATGTAATGAACAGAAGCACAACAAAAGTAAAGTTCACACTCCCTTTTCATGCACACCCAAAAATCAGACCTGCAGCAGAAGCTGGCCACTTCTAATGTCCTCTGTTTTCATATGTGTGAGGGAAGGTGGATGAACTGAGACTGTGTGTTGTTTCTTTGGATTCCAAAAGCACAGAAAGCCCTTCACAGTTAATCAGCAGTAAGACATGGACTAGACCCTGCTATATTCTCCCTTTCTTCCTTCAGAAGCTGAAACAAGTATCAAAATTGGAATACAGGAAAAGAATGAAACTCTACCCCTTCTCATTCAAAGAATGTATTGGTCTTTACCCCCTGAATTGAGGCTAGAACATTGAACAGAGATACGTCATTTCTCAGCTCAATTTCCTTAGGCAGGACCTGTGGCTTAACTTTAAAACTTTTTTTTTAGCCTTCTTTTCTTCCTTTTTTTTTTAATCTTTTGCCAAATGGATTTTGACCTTGCCAAGGGTTTGGAGAATTCAAAGACAGCTAAGTTACTGAAAACAAGTGAATGAGAAATATTCCCTTGATTTAAACAGTAGCATTCACGAAAGATTTATTAAGAAACAGAATAGTCACATAAGGTAGAGAAGCTATTAATAATTCAACTGAAAGAAAAAAATTCCATCATCTACGACATACTATTAGGCATCAGAGAATCTGTCCACAACTTAGGAAGTGAGATTTCATTAATATAGAACTACAAGTTTTCCTAATATTAAATCTGAGCTCTTTCAACCTCAATGCCAATGGCTACCTCTAGAAATATTATGGCTTCAAAAAACCCCTCCAAAATAAACAAAAAACCCCAACCCTCTCCGTTCTTTGCAGTGTAGCAGCTCCCTTAGGTCATACTTGTGATCAAAAAGAACCCAGATCTGCCACCTTTAGTTGTATAGGCTTGGTAGACATAGGATTTATCTTTCATGAAAAGTGAGAGAAAGGAAAATATTGCCCTTGTCGTGACAGCAGTACGTTGGAACTGAAAAAATTGTAGTCAGACATGAAATATTGATGTCAATAACAATTTGAAATGATTTTTTTTCTCAGCAAAATGTAATAATCTGCATAATAGATGATATGTTCTTTTACAAGTGTACTTATAAAGAAGTGAGAAGAGATGGCTCTTTCAAGTTTACATACGCGATTGTCTTTAGGAAGGATGAGCAATTCTTCATAGCTGCCATCTTGAACTTTCTGGAGAATGGCATGAAAAGAATTGCTTTATGATAAACTTCCTTACTATCCAGAAAAACCTTGACACCCTGAGTTCTGTCCACATAATGTTGTTATTGCTTACTTGTACCACTACAGGTTTTCCACACTTAGGAATTTTATCTCTATCCCCTAGTGTACATGCCATGCTCCTGAGGGCTTAAAGATGTCATTCCTGTCTTCAAGAAAGGCAAGAAGGAGGCTCCAAGGGGCTACAAGACAGTATACCCTACTTCAATCCCTAGGAATGCGATTTAGCAAATAATCCTGATGAACACCAGGTTGACCATGATCAAGTACTGTGCCCTTGCAGCAAATAGAGCCAACAGCCTCCTGTGTTGCATTTGGAAGACCATTGCCTGTAGCTCAAGAGACTTCATTTCTATTCACTAGTCTGCTGGTAAGACACATGCAGGTGCCATGTTCAAATCTAGGCTCCATATTACAAGAGAAACACAAACATACTGGAATGGATCCAGCAGACAATCACAAAAATGATGAATGGACTGGAGCATCTGTTATGCAAGGATGGGTTGAGAGCACTGGGAGTGTTCATCTGGAGAAGAAAGGGCTAGGGGGATCTTATCTGTATGTAGAAATACCAGATTGGGAGAACCCGACTCTTCTCAGTGGTGTCTAGTGTCATGACAAGAGGTAATATCCATAAAGTGAAAAAAAAAAAAGTGGAATTCCAGTTAAACATAAGAAAAGGTTTCTGTGATAGCAGAGTCACACGCTGGCATAGGTTTCCCAGAGAAGTTGTGGAACCTCCACCCTTGGACATATTCGAACCTGCTTGGTCATGTCCCTCTCTGAGCAACCTGCTGTAGTTGACTCTGCTCTGAGCAGAAGTGGAACCGGGCTGTCTCCTGAGGTGCGATACAGCACTGTGGTGCTACAAATCGGTGATACATATGTGTGTGTGCATTTGTTTTTCTATGTGTACATACATTCTCAAAAGAATTGCAGCCTTATAGGAAAAGTCAATAGCTGGAAAGGGGGAAACGTATTCTGATTGAAGTGCTGTATATCAAAACTGCCTTGGGACTGGACAGCAAATGCTCTGGGACTAGAAAAGGAGTAAGTAGAAACTTTTAAGTTTAGTTAAAAAGAATGATAAAAGCAAAGCGCTTGAAACATAAAAGGTTAAGGGCATGTGCCTTTGAAGAGTTTAGTGCACTGCCTGCTGGTCTGGTTTAAGAAAATCAGAAGCAAAGGTGTTTTCTTATCTGGAATGTTAATAAGGGAGAAGCTGAGAGCTTTGCTAAGCAGAATTGTGGCCTGCATGATAATTTGGCAGCCTCTCACAGTGGTTTTGTTGCTTCAAAAGATTCTGTGACATCCTCAAATTTGAAATTATGGGAAGATGACAATTCAGTCACTAAGGAAGCCAGTAGGCTTCCCACTGACTTTAAATAGTCATAAGACATTGTGAGTAGTAAGTCTATAACACTCATAAGTTTAGTCTTTTTATTTTCCTTTTCTTTTTTAAAGAAAAAAAAAAAAAAAGGAAATGTGGTTGTAAGATGTCAGCAGTAGTACAGAAGAGTTGAATGAGTGAAAGATAGGTTTTATGGTATGACTATCCGGAACAGGTTATAAAAACCAATAATTTTTCCTATGAAGGTATCAAGCAGAGTGTAACAAAACTTTTTAAATCCACTACCATGTCTGTTTTTCCTGTAGCACAGTCACTTCTTAAGCATTCTTGAACAGCTAATGAACAGAAATGAACTCCCCATAGGTTTAAAGAAAATGTGTGGTTTGTTTTAAATCTTGTCATTCTTAGCCTTCAGTTTACTATGACAGCCAGAGATTAAGCACTAGATAGATAAATCGAAAATATTTTTATATTTGCTGACACAAATAACACAGAGGCCACAGATCATTCAACTTCCAATTTGAAAGGGAAACTTTAGGAAAATATCATAGGTGCTTTTATCTTCAAATATTCTGATTGGAAGATCTTTATTTCAGGAGGAGATACATTTTGATGGCACTGGAGAATGTGTACTTCTCCCCTTCACTGAAAGCTGTGAGATAAGACAGAAACATATTCAGTACACATGGGTGAAACCTACACTGAAGAAGGACTTGATTCTTCCTAGTTTGGAACTAGCTTTGCTGCCAGAAAATTTGTGGCAAAGGAGAATGTGGGTGTTGTATTTCTGAAGGTGATGAAGGTCACTTAAGCCAATCAAGTTGATGTTAGTTTTACACTGAGAATAAGACAAAACCAAATGAAGAGGCCAATGAGCCCTTTGTCAGATTGAGTGTTTACTCTGTAAAAATAGGAAAGTAACACTACAGAGTTCTCCCAAAACTATCACGAACAGCCATTAATGTAGCACTAAATATAAGCATAAGAGGAATAGTCTAGTTTTGAATATTCTAACATTTCCATATCCATACTGTAAACAAAAAGTAGCAAAGGGAATTTTCATTTGATTTGTATAACCAAAAAAAATTAAAGTGCACAAATGTGTAACCTCTGCTTAGGCTGACTTCTTAGATGAGATCTTTCTAGAAAGGGGGAGGTGTAGTGCCAAATTTGTTCACTGCATCAAAATATAATTTTGGGGAGATAGCTTAAATTAAAAACATTATGAATCAGTATGAAATGAACAGATCATAACAGAAATGGAATGATGCTGATGAGCTTTAGTCCCTTTTCACATCACTGTTATCCAGGATGAATACGACATCTCATGCTAATGACTTGTCTTGATAGGTATGTATTATTGGTAGCTCTAGCAGCAGTGAAACATACTAAAACTGTTTTAAAAACTTATTAACAAAAGCCTTGTTGCCAGTTCAAAAGACTTTCTATAAGCATACAAGTATTATTGCTACAGGATGCATTGAAAATGGGCCTTATATTTTTTAAAGAACAATGTCAACCCCTGAAGACTCATCTTAAAGAAGATGTACTTTTGTGGGGATAGTCATGAAATAAGAAAGCCATGTTTATTCAAGCATAACCTGTGTATTCTCTATAGACAGACATATCTTGTATAGTCCTCCTGTTACTAAAGTGTGAGATGCAGTGATTGATGGTAAAACAGATTAACAGTATTTTCTCCTGCTGTATCAAACTAGACTGAATGTTGGTTGATGCATTGGATATATATGACGCCTTCAGACTACATTTGCCTGGTGGTGTCTTTCAGTTTACGTGGTGTTTCCTTGGTGACTACTTTGCTGTACTTTTTAAGTGTATTGTGCTTGGCACACTTGGAGTATTTCATTAACAGTTCACAGGTTTGGCCTCTGCCTGAGGTTTAGCTGACCTTTCTGTCATGATCCACTGTTGGGTTGAATATTTTGGCAGAAGTTAAACCCCCTTGCTTCCCAATCGACCTCAGATAATTCTGGGTGGCTGGGGGGCGGCTGGGCTTAACTCCTGAGTGATGTCCAATTAGATATTTTATTGTGACCAGGTTTCGTGTAATCTCGGGAACAGAATTAAGACTCAAAATGGAGTCAAGTGCCAAGTCACTTTATTTGGCCCACAACAAGTACACGAAGAAAACAGAGAAAGAGATAAAAGAGCGAGAAAGAGAGAGAGTGAGAAAGTTGTGATAGCTACCACCACAGATCTGCGGCATCCCGTCAGTCCAATGTAATTTCAACTCCGGTGGGAGAACGTTCCATCTGGTCTTTGTTGGTCTTGCCTTTTATATCATTGTCCTGTTGCATAGTCAATAAGTACTCGGAACTGCTTTTACGTACTCACGCCTCCCACTTGACCATGGGGTGCATATCCAGTACCATCACTAGAGGGTCCCTGAAGATCATACAGGGTCCAAGTCCCCCATACCCTTCAGTCAGTCCTGGGCCCAGGCACATGAGCAGAGGACTTGGTCTATGTGGTCCAAGTCAACAGGATGCATATGTGTTCCTGATGGGTAGATCTTCGTTGGTTGCCTTGATGGTGAGGATTCAATGGTTAAACTGCTCTTCCAAAAATGTTGGGACGTATCTCTTAGTGGTTAAATTGTTCTTCCAAAAATGCTGGGACGTGCCTCTCGGTGGTTAAACCCTTCTTCCAAAAACATTGAGGCATATCTCTATCACTTACGCTAACAATGTTGAGACATATTTCTAGTCCCTTCTATTTTCTAACACCTTTTAGGTGGATGAGGTTTTGAGGGTTGTTTTTCACTGTACTAGCCCTTTTGGTTTTGTTTTATGAAAAACAGTGGAAACATTATAAGTTATAGATTCCCGACTGAGACAGGCATCTCCTAATGTGAAAGTGACTCTTCCACTTTATCGTACTGCAAATAACCTGTAAAACTGTGTGGAGAAGAAATCTTTGACAGACCTTGGCAGCCACAACGGTTTAGCCATTGTTTTTCACTAAAGGTAGGACTATTTCTTCTTTTTTTCATGCACCTTAAATTTGCAAATTATCTGTAAAACTGTTATAAAGTCTCCCCTGAACCCTCTATTTTCCAGGGAGAAAATACTTAACTCCTTCACTCTTTCCTCAAAGGACAAGTTCTCCCAAACTTTGTTCATCTTTATGACCATCCTTTGTACTCTTTGCAGTCTGTCAGCGACTTCCTTGAATTGTAAGGACCAGAACCGGTCACAGTACTGCAGACATGGCCTGACAAGTGCGGAGAAGTGTGGGGTGATCACATCTCTATATGTGCTAGTAATATTCCTGGGCATGCAGCCCAGGATCTGATTTGTTGCTGCAATGGCACACTTCTGATGCATGTTCAGCTTGCTGTCCACAAAGACTCCTAGGCCACATTCAGCAAAGCTGCTCCCCAGCCTCACAGTCCTAGCCTGTACCGGATTCTTTCATCATGTAAACCCAGGTACAGGAATTTGCATTTGTCTTTGTTAAACTTCATACAGTTCTCGATAGCCCACTCTTCCAGCCTGCCCAGTTCTCTCTGCAAGATGGCTCTCACTTCTGACATGTCCACCTCACCACCCAGTTTGGTGTCATCAGCAAACTTGGTTAAGGGTGCTTTCAATCACATTATCAAGAAAAGAAGCTGAGCTATGTGGTTCCAGTATAAACCCCTGGAGGACTCCAGCTGTAACAGCCTGTCAGACAGAGTGAAAACCATTGATCATCAGCCACCAGTTTCATATTCATCTTGCAGACTATTTGTTCAATCTGTATCTTGCTATGCTGGGCTTTAGTCACAGTGAAATGACTTTTACTTTGTTCTTAAGTGAGAAAGCTACCTTAAAAAGGGGTTGTGTGCACCTGCCGTGGAAGTCGTTTTGACTCTAACATTTTGGTGGGGATTTAAATATTTGACTTCAGATATACAAGCAATTCTAAAAATCAAACCCCGAAACCTTGTTTCCTGTTTGGGAATTTATCCCACTTACTATGATTTTGTGGATTTAAAACAAAATGCATTTGATGGCTCATGTCTTATACAGTACAGAGCGTATATTTTACCTTGCCTGTGTCAGTTTTGTTTCCTTCTTATGGAGGAGCCGCCTGTATAATCTAATACTTAAAAGTCAGTAGAACTTGCCCTTTTGGCCTTTAAAGGACTTCCACCAGATTATTTGGTTCAGTTCCCTGAAATTTCTTTTGTAACATAAAACCTGACTAAAATATGAGCAAAGCAAATAAAGTCATAATTTAAAAAAATACCTCTATGCAGGCAGAAGTTTCTACCTATGGCTTAATTAGTAATCGGCAGAGGCATAATCAGGTTGAGGATCTGGACCGAGTGCTTCTACAGAGTTCACTGAATGACCAGTCTTGCTTATTCATCCGCTGAAAAAAAAATAGAGCTGTTCTATTTTATGGATTTAGACAATACCTTTGGTCATTGGAGAACTGTTCAGGTAAGTACAATTGCTAATGATGATCTTGCTATATAAACAATTTATGTTTAATTTTGCTTAGGCTGCAGTAGAAAACCCTTGTGCATAAACTCTGATGGACAATGTTCAAAATTACTTCTAATTGGGTAGATGAGCTTATTGGATATTTTGTTTTGTCCTTGTGAACATATACATGCTTCTATGGTCTCATTTACTTCACCTATCAGGAAAAATACATATTAGTTTTTCATTAGTAAAATCCATTTTAAGGTCTCCAGGAGGTAAATTATTTTTAAAATTAGTTTTTATTTTATTAGTCAGGTTGCATGGTGTCAAAACCATGTTGGAGCCTGTGACACTTCAATTGAGCTTATTAATATTGATACGATCACTCTATGTCTCACTTCAGTATGACACCGTTAACCTTCTGAGAATAGGAAATATTTTCTAAAATATAAGAGATAATTTTTAACTAATTATGTTAGAGTAAAATTTTTAGAGTGTTTTTTAGGTCTTAGTAGCTGTGTTCCCCAGAGAAAGCGAATAAAAGCAGCAATTTTGTAAATAGTTACAAGCTGAAAATCAGAGAAGAAACATCAGGAATCAGAGACAATATTATATATATATCCTTTCAGAAACTCTGGCCAATGCATTTGACTCCTAAATGTAAAAAAAAGGAAGGAGAAGCAGAGGTGTGCATAAAGGTATCCCGGTTACTTTAGCATACAAAAATAGTATGAGGATAGAGTCAACTTTTTTAAAAAATGCTTATATAGTTTAGGAGGTGATTAGTCTCTCATGACATACACAAAATCTTGAAAATTTTCCCTTGCTATCCTACAGTTTTCCTCCTGAGACTGCCAAGTTCTTGAGCACCATGTTGATTTGTAACACAAAATACTGGTGAGAAAGTGAGAGACCTGTACATCATTCCTGGTCAATAGCAGTAGTTTCCTTTAGCAAATCTGACATTTTGCTTTATGGTAAAACCAGGTTGATGGAGGGAGTGATAATGACAGATAAATCAATTCTCATTTCTGCTCTACACACTGACTAATAAATACATTAGTGAGATCATTAATATCATTATCATAGGCATTTTGTCCCTTCACCCTTGCTGAAGCTTCTTCATTCTTGCATATCAGCCCCATAAAGATGTTGCCAAATGGCTGCCTTATGGTAGGTTAAACTCAGAGATACAGTGTGAGGTGGTATTATGAAGCTGAACAGTCCTGGAAGATGGTCTCGTGAACCTGGGAGGCAGGCATTATTTTAATGACATGACAGTAGAGTGAAGTTGAAAGCAGAGGAAAGCAATCAAGATTTGTGGAAAATACTGTATACACTGGGGCAAACCCGTGATCTGAGGTCACCTCTGCAATAGAGAGGACAAAATGTAGTGATGGCTTTGTTTAATATTAAATCCCAAACTATTAATGGATTAATTAAGTAAATGAATGAAGCAACTAGAGTGGTTATTTATACCACAGCCTTTGATGTGAGCCAACAAAGAATACAGTTTTAGGGGGTTTTAATACACATCCTACTAATTCCTGATAGCGTGGTACTGATAGCACTGAAATTATGTTTTTCACTCAAGTAGGATGATGGAGCTTCGAAGTGAAATCTAGGACATTCCCAGCATTAAGGAGAGAAAAATCATGGGGAGGTTTTAAAGAACAGCAGGAAACAGTGCATCAGGGTACATCTACTTATTCATTTATCTCTTGAGCCAAGTATCAGCCCCTTGCCTGCTAAATATTTATGCTTTTCATTCAATGTAGTTTAATGCTCTATATGAAAAATACAGGTGTGTCCTCACTGGACAAAATCTGTGTGAGAGTGAACTGGAAGATCAGCCCACAGGAGTGCCTCATTTCTTTCTTTCTCGTAAGAAACTCTACTAAAATAACTATTTTAAAATATTGTTGAGGGATAGTATTTTAAGATGTGATATGCCTCAGTCTCTGCAATGCTTCAGTATTTGTTGTGACTGAAGTGTCACAGGGCCAATATTTGCTTTCCATTACAGTGGTACACACCAACGGGAACCAAAAATTACAGATCAGTCATGGTGACGTAAAATATACCATGATGAGTTCTAACTGTTCACGCATACTTTTTCTATGATCTGACTTCCATACTCAAATCTTCTCCATAACACAAATATGTTCTGAGAAAGACATCTGCTACTTTTGAATGCTTTCATGGCTTGTATCCAGCTTTCATTTGGTATTTCTGTAGCAGCAACCTGCTTTCTCTAAATTGTTGGTAAAGTACTGTTTGTCAGAGTGTTTCTAAAAGTGGCTCTAAGTGACTTGCAATTCATTTCTTCATTCATATCTTTCTTATAGATGTACTGCTGAAGTTGACCAGAGTCAAACATAGCACTATGATATTTTCCTTTCTTTTGCAGGATTATGTTATTGGGCTGCCTGTGTTGCATAAACACCATAAGCTCTGAGAAATAAGCAACCTGTTGTAAAATAGTACTGAAGACATGGTTTGCACTACTAGAAACTTTGGTTCAACATGTTGATCTTATGATATCTGAATCCACAGTTAGATGAGACAAACCGAAAACCTTTGTGTGCAACTATTTAAAAGCAAAGAAGTAATAGCACCTCCTGTATTTTCTCATGCACTGGTATTTTGATAAACTGTTATACTTGATTCCAGAAAAGGCTGGAATGATGTTACTAATGACTGCAGAGAAGCATTTTTATAGTAAAATTTCTCCAAAGTGTTAGCTCTTTCAGAAAATCTTCGCAAAAATATATTAATTGTTGCCAAAACCACTTTGAAATGTTTTTTGTACATAATTTCTGATTACAAATTTTGCTATGTCAAAGTGTGACTAAAAAGTTAAATCTGTAGAAAGATTTTCTCCTATACTGGATCTTCCACACTTTGTTTGGCCTGCCTCCGCCCTTGTATGCTGGGAGTGATGTCGGTATGGTAACGAATAACGCATTGCCTGGTTTGGTTGTTCTAAACAGATTGTGACCCTCCTCCCAATTTATGGTGACAATTAACCCTCTTCTAGCCAAACCCAGGACAGTAGTCGACTGTCCTTGCCTTGTAGACACAGCTAGATTTCAAGGACCCAGAATGTTTTCTCTTATCTTAGTCCTTTCAGATCTATCAGCAATCACCATCGAATCTCTGCAACTTATATGTTCTTGCTCTTTCTAACTTGCTCTTCTCCAACACAGTATAGCTGTCTTCTTCCTTTACTTTGTAATGTCACCATTACCTTCCCCAGTGCTTTTCTACTAGTATAACATTTGAGTTCATTTTTATGGTTTGTTTTCCTGGAACACACCCAAGCCCTTCAAATACAGTCTGGTATGCTGTAAACATGTCAGCACTCACTTCTTCCTGCTTTACAATATTGACTCTACATTTATGCTTGTTACTACTGGCAAACCAAGAATTACTTGTAAGCCAAATACCACAGTGTGAAAGAAGTGTTTGCTTCTGTTCTCTCCTCATAGAAAGTACAGTTCACATTAAATTTCCCAGATGCTTCACTTCACTTGTCTGAAAGAAGACCTGATCCTGAGCAGAGTTGTGCAGCAGTGATTCTTGGCAAAGTGTCAGTGCTCTGCTCCTTCTTTGAAGTGTCACAAACAAGTATAGTCATAATTATCACACTTGTCTTCTCCTACAGTCACTGCACATTTTCAATAAACAGTAGTATTGGCTAGATTTCCAACAATAACGTTCAAAACCAAAATGCTGCGTGAAGGGGAGTTTTGTCCACCATCTGCTATACTCTTCTCTCTCATGTCACACATTTCTAGTGAACTTTTATGTATAACTTCCTGCCTTTAGCTGTAGTTAGACTTCATCCTCTTTCTCTTTTCTTCATTTGGTGGGCACTAGTGTAAAGCAATGAAATGGGGACTGGATGTCCTTTTACTCAAAACTCTACCAGTGCAGCAATCCTGAAGATGTTCTTCTTTCTTCATAGAGTAAGTTCAAAATTGAGACTGTAATGGTTTTCCTCATATTCTACAGAACATGTATTCAATTCCTTCTTGTACCAGGACTGAGTTCTTGGAGGTTGCTGTTCTCTGGTGATAGTTAGGGCATGTTTGACCATAAGGACTTGTCTTGCAATGGTTCTTCTAGAGCCCTGTACACAACAGGATGATTTACATGTCATTTAATATTCACATAGGTAGAAGATACTTCCAGGTGGTTTCATATGAATCAGTAATCGTAGTATATTTATTTTCTTCTGAGAAAAAAAGGAGAAAAATTCTTCTTTATCTCTAGTGCTTGCAAACTTCCCTTATATTTACTGCAATAAATCTGCTTCCAATCAAGCTAGGAACAATGCTCCTTTAAAAAAAAAAAAAAAGAAAAGTGGTTTATTTTATACATGGGCTGACGTTCTGCCACAAGGAGAAATAACATCACATATTTTATTCTGAAGCATGTAATGGTTTTATGAAATCTTTGTTGCTACCACGGAGAGTATTGGTGATATGTCCACGTGAGGAAAACAGCACTGCTCAGCAACTCATGTTCAAACATGAATTTCCTAAGCATGATGAGTACAGGGAGAGAATTACAATTCTTCCTCTAAGATTTGTGTACCAAGATGCACTTACTTCACATTCACATAGCCCAGAGCCGCAGCCCAACACAGCCCCGCACTGGGGTCTCAGGACACCCAGACCAACAACTGGACGACTGGCTTAAATGCAGTCAGGACTGCAGCTCAGGATTTGCCTTGGAACAGTGTTGGATACCTGTGGACATGTGTTCCCCAAAGAACTACTGATTTTAGTGTCTATTATTTTGTGTGTTAGACAGTAGGTCTGCACTGATGACACTGCTTTGGGCCACTCTCTATGACTCTCTCCCCATCTAAGGCCCAGTAGCAGCTGTCAACAGGGTTTCTGTCACCTGCTGGTGTCCCATCCCAGATATATTATACAGCAGTGAAGATTACAGTGATTACGTGACTAAGTTTATCTCTCTCTTCTTTGTTTTCCAGCTCACTTTTCGCTAATCTAGTCAGTTAGAAATGGGCAAATATAGTCAAAGACTCCTCTGCCTGAGCCTTCAAGTAGGCTTTGCCTCCAAAATTTGCCATGTTTTCTTATTTTGTGTAGGACTTCATTCAGAGCTTGATTTCCTTTTGGGCCTAGATTGTCAGCTGTTGCATTCTGCTTTTGTAATTAGATATTAAGCTTTATTGGTTCACTTTAAATAAAATGGCCGTTGCATTCAATTTCTATCACCACAGTTTCTTAGCCAAATAAATAGAAACTCTCAGTAGTTATATAGATATTCAATATTTTTCATATATAACCTTTACTAACAATATTTGATCCATGCTTAAATTTATTTATTTATTTGTTTGGTTTTTTTGTTTATTACAGGCAAGAACAGATTTGTTGTCATTTTCCTCGATGAAATAAATTATTATGATGCATGCCAATATTTTCATATGGAATCACAAATCATCTTCATGAATCCAGAACACGTGAATGACAAGAAAAAAAAAGCAAACAGAGGATGGGAACATTTCCAATCTTACCTAATTTCAGAACTTACATATTTCACAAGCGTAGATTTGGCTGCTTCATCCAGTGAATGTGTATGAAGTACAATCAGACATTTCACAGCTTGGAGGAAGGATGTGGTTATAATTGCAACCAAAGTATACCACCTGAGATGTGTAATCTGAACTTTATCATGTATCAGATTCATTTTTGGTATTATCTTAATCAGAAAAAAACAAACAACCAAAACAACAAAACAAAACAAAACAAAAAACTGTTTTATAATTAATCTAATGTTTTATTAATGAATGCTTCCTAATAGATGCATTTGGTTATTCCCGAGTATGAAGTAATACAAGTCTGGGACTTTGGGGGTGGGAGTGAAGGGTGGTGTATTTAAAGTATATTTAACATCCTACACCATATATCACCACTGAACTTTTAATGCCAAATAAACTGCTGTTTGAGCCTGTGCTTCATTAATTGCTCAACTTTCAGTAATCTCATAAAAGTTCCACTGTACCTGAAATACACATTTGCTTTGCAGTAAATGACTGAAGCTCAGTAATGGGTTTTCTCTTAAACATTATTTATGATTTGCTTGGCAGGTTAATACCTGGAAACTGTTTACCTCTTATGCTGAAGAATGCGTAAGTTCTTAATATAATAATAATTTTAAAAGGCAGTGCAAAAATGTAATATCTTCAGAAAAAAACCACAGCCAACTAACTAAAAAACCCCACAAACAAATCACACACTTAAAAAAAAAAAAAACCTACAACAAAAAACAAACAAGAAACAAACCATAAATGTGTTGTTTTTAAAGTATGGAATGGCAGCTTATCCAATTATGGCTAAGCTAAGAAAAGTAAGCCTCAAAATCATCTAAGAGACACAGTGTACAACTGTTACTTAAGTGTCACTGATTGCACAGTTCTGTTGAACTGTCTTTCTCCAGTGCCCCTGCAGGAGAATTGCAAGTATAGAACTAGTACAAACATTCCAAGTGTGTAGTATGTTCGACTTGAGAATCTTGTTGACAACCACAGTAGGAAGAAATGTGTGTAGTGAGTTAATAGTGAATATGACTGAAACATGTCATCAAAGCAGTCAATGCTATAACAATCAAAAATACATTTTTGACAGGTAATTTTTCTATTGAACATAATGTGCATATATCCTATTAGAATGATTTCAGCTCACCGAAGATTTCACTAACTTTTTTTTTGACAAAAAAAAAAACAAACAACAAACAAACAAATAAAAAAAATAACAGAAAAAAATAGTTATAAAAACAATTTCTAAAAGTAACATAGAGAAGAAAGAGGAAGCAGAAGAGGAAGGGGAGAGGGGAGGACAAGAGTTGCATAAATTTAAATTTAAAAGTATATTGAAGAAAAATAAAATAAAGCAACCCTGGAAACTAAAATGAAACACTTAATTTAGTGTCCATTCAAAATATTTTGGCTGAAAGAACTCCCTGTAGAATTTACAACTGATTTGAGTCATGAGAACGATGCACAACAGACTACAGAAACAAACTTTCACTGTTTGCCATGTTATAAAGCACAGGCACGAATTTCTGTGCCTTGTACGATGTCTCTGAATGTTCAGGAGCAGTCTTTTGTGGATGCTGTGCACTTTTAAGCTTATTGATGTAACTGCTCACACCAAGTTGCTTGGCATCTGGATGTCCTTATGTTACTGATGGCAGCAATGGCTTACCAGACAACATTTAGTCAGACATTACCCACTTCCAAGGAAGATGTTATTATTCTTGACATTCTCAAGGCTTACACCATGTCCTTGACTAAGCTTAAGATACAGAGATGTTCCCAGCTTGGTGACTTTGTTTGTTAAAGGATTATGTTAGTTTATTATCTGAGTCTTAACAATTGCATAAGAAATAAATTCCTCCGATATACCAAGGATGAGAAGATCAGCCATATGTCTGAGTCCTGCTGACATGCTGCTGCTGTCCCAGCAAAGGGCTACAAACTTGTTCGGTGAGCAGCGGTCACCAGCGCAGTGGCTGGAAGGTGCCTCAACTTTGCAGAGGAGAGGCTTTTAGCTGTCCAAATGTCTAAATACTTACAGCTTCTTTCTGAACAGCATTGTTTAGGAGCTTACCAGGAAAACATCTAACACATTTATTACTCTGAAAATAATTCAGTGTGTATCTTTCCTCATTCACAATCTACTGTGACAGCTTGTGTCTTGTGAATCCTTAACTGAGTCACTTTAAGCAGAAGGAAAATACCAAATGTATTTGGCTTGTAAGAAAAATGTTAAAGAATGTTTTTTAATATAAAAAGTTGTTTCTTCCTGTTGTATGAAATGCTTATTTCAGTTCTTACATCTGTAGATGCCAATCAGCTAACAGAAATATTCACCTTCTGAATACCACAGGTTTTGATTTTTCAACAATTTTTCCTTAATGATGTACAGACGAACAATTCCCTTTCTTAAGCAAGTGGCCTTCTCAGAACTGCCTGAGGATCTACAAAGTGCTCATTGCTGATATGGTCCCGGACTGAGTTAGCAATAAATAAATTATTAATATTATTTTGCTGTGTAATTGATTGACTGACACTTTCATATGTATGTTTTGCTGCCAACAGAAGGAAGGTTTTTTTACAGGAGTATTTCTTATTGTAAGACTCCAGGGCAAAACTCATAGCAACACCAATGCATTTTGTTAAACCAACTGCTGTGACTGGTGAAAACAAAAACTTTCAGGAACATGTTGCTTCAGGTCAGATTGAAGGACAAGCCCATATGAGCACATATGACTGAGAAGATGTGTTGCGTACTGCTTTGTCAGGTGTTACTATTTGTTGGGACACTTTTGACATTTTCAGTTCAGTTACTATTCATAAAACCGAACCTGATAACCAGAAGAAAATGGACAGAAATTATATTTTAAGTAGCTTGTGTTTTAATTAGGTGCTTTGGAATTTCAGGAAAGTTTGCAAAAAATAGAAATGAATTTGCAAAATAATTTGATTAATAAAAATCTGTGCATTTTACTTAGAGCATAAGCTGAGAAATATTAGGCAATTTTATTCTCACTGAATAATCTGTCTTGCTACTGCTTCAAATAGTCTAGTTCTGAGTACTGAAAGCAATACTGTAAAGATTTTTTTTTTTAATATAAACACTTGTACCTAATCATATTGCAAGGTTTAGTTCTACTTTGTTTAAATTCTTTTCTATCCAGAAATAAGGAAATCACTGAAGGCAACATAGGAAGAAGGTAGTTTCAAGGACTTTGTGAAGGAAATGCAAGTAAATGCTTTGTAACAATTCTCAATGCATATAGTTATCCAAGGGATCTTGTATGATTCTATAACTATATTTATATTTATTATGCAGTCATTCTGAGGCCATACCACAATATGTCCCACATGCTTTTTCCATGTCTTGACACAAATTAAAAAGTCCGGGTCGTTATTTTCCCTACAGAAAGCCAATTTACTTTATTACTATAGCACTTTTATTAGGTAAAAGTCTCTCTATACATCTACATTAGCTCTTTTCCTTAATGAATATTCTTTTAATGAAAGTAGGCAAATTTATGATGTTTTCATGACTCTGAAACTCATTTTGGTACTGTATATCATCTCACATTTGGTCTGTCCACATACTCTAGGTGTCCTTTCTGACTTCCATCTAAGAGTCTGTGACATACAATATAAGGCAGTACTTCAGGCAGTACAGTGCTCAAGGAAAGAAAAGCCTTACTAGGTGGGATCATCTCCTGGTATGTAACCTATGGCTGGTGACCAAGTACAACTAGGAAGGGAGGTATCTTCACTCTGACAACATCAGCCATGGAATTGATGTGTGTTCCAGGAAAACTACTAGGAAATAGAAGTCTTCTCCCACTTATTTCCTTCACAATATCTGACAAGGCAGCATGCTGTGCCTATTCAGAAGCTCTGTCAAAGCTCCTGCAGTGAAAGGGAAATAAAAGGAACCACAGTGGCAGGAGTGGGTGAATGAGATGTAGCAAAAAGTTAAGCTGAGAATTAGAAAAAAAATGTGACATCAGTCAGAGCAGAACTTAAGAAACATAGAATGCTAAACACAAAACCAGAATGCCTTTCTAGTTTTGGGGGTTAGGGGAGTGGGGGAAGAGAATAGTTTTTCACATTTTTGGTGCAAGGGTCGGTTGGGTTGAAAGTGGAAGAAATAGGTGATGCATCTCAGGAATAAGTCCTTCCTCTTTGGAAGAGGAAACAGAGAGGGTGGTGGCATTTATAGCTTTCCAGGACTTTCACTTTTCCCAATCAAGCAATCAAAGTGAAGTACAATTCTTCAGTCTCAAAGCATCTTAAAATGATTTTTTAGGATTAATTTCTTTGACTCCCAGCTTGTCATATAATTGGGTATATTTCATAAGTGGAACCACTGCAAGGAAGTTCATGACATCCATTATATGAAGCATGTAGTCCATGCAGATACCTGACTAGACAACCACTGACCACAGAAGGAAACATTAAAAATCTGTCCAACAGAATGAGTTACTTTATTGTGTCAGTATCAATCTCCTGTTCAAATTAGCTCTAATTATAGTCAACTAATTCCATTAGCTTCTTAAATACATTTTAAGCTACAGTACTTACAAGCTAAGAACAAATACCGCCCTGTAATGAAGTTATCGTTTTTATAACACCTTTTTCATTCCATCAAGCATTTTTCATTGATGTTGTCATTAGGGAAATTTATTTCTTTTCTTATTATTTTTATTATACTACCTTACACACACAAAAAAAGTCCAACAATAGCTTTTTATTTACTTAATAATATTTGGAATGCATTATCAGACCAAACAAAAATATGAGGAAAAAAAAATAGGTGAAAAGGAACAAAATAGCTTGATATTTATTTTTTTGATAAGGTATAGAAGTCAACATAACATATTATGATTGCTCCGTCACACCAAATGTTAGGCAAAATGCACCTGTAGGCTCTTTTTTAAATGTTAGAATGCTATTCAGAGAAGTGATATTCTCCACTGTAGTCAGCAACTTGGCAAGTCAGAATGAAACTCAATGATTTGTCCTCTTTTTAGAAAGAGAATAAGAAATAGGAAACATAAAGTGGAAATGAGGCTGAACCAAAAAAATCTTTATCTGAACAAGCTCAGTCTTTACGGGAGTTTAAAAACTTTTCTACTTTAAAAAGAAAACTACATTAGCTATAATACTCTGCCTTTTTGGTCATAGACGTGTGTGACAATTATATGCTATGATTAAACTGTCAGACAAGAATTGGAAAATAGTATAATAATGGTACTATTCTGTTGCAATATTCTAAGAGGCAAGTCTTGATACATTAATTTAATACAATACACTGTATTGAAAGGTATATTTAGTTCAAATATTTCCTAAAGTCAACATGACTTCAAAAAAAAAAAGTGTGTTTTCTTCATAGAAGTATACCTTTTTCTATGTGTTCTTTAAAAGTATTGCATATACTTATATACAGGTTTAAATCTTGCACTTGCACCCTCAGGTATACAACCCGGAATAGTACTGTAATGCAGAAAAGACTAGATCTTAGAAGAAAGTAACTGGAGTGGTGCTCCCTTTTATGAGAAAAGTGTGTGTGTATAAACTTTTTGTAGCATGAGGTCAGAACTGTGTCACAGATTTGCACAGGCCTGCATAGAGAACTAGGAACACTGCTAGAGGTGTATGAATATATGAGAAGGTTACAAGGGGCTGTTATCTTTAAACAATAATACCGTGATGAAATGTGTGTTATAAAGTGAGGCTATTAAAAACTGGTGGCAAAAACTTACTGCAGCAAGCATATTTTTGATGTTTGCTGCTTACTTAGATGTACTGAAGAGACGAAAATTTAGAAACTGAGGGAAATAATACTTCTAGTCTTTAAAACAATTGTTCTCAATTCTTTCTCAAAGCATTTGAGGTAATCTGGAATTTTCTCAATCATGTATAGAAGCCAAAGAACACAGATATTCCCAAAAAATATACTGGGAAAAAGGAACCAAGGGTCAGACCAGATAATTAACAGGAAAGCCTGGCAGTAAAGTTTTCCAAAGTAAGCAAGCATCAAGGACTGGAGGATTTTCCAAGCAGGCAATTCTACCATCCTTTTACTTTAGCCTCAAAGGGAACTACTTCCTATTCTTTCATTAGAGGCTTCAGAGTCCCTTATCCTGCAGTCCTGTGAAGACTGTTTGGCTTCTTTCTACTCAGAGGATCTGTGCAGCAGCACTGGGGAGCCAGATGAAGAAAAGAAGGGATTGGGTCCTGGGTTCCGTTGGGGTTAATTACCACTAACAACTGCTGGCCCAAGTAGTTGGGAAGGGCTGCAGCTGGAAGGGCCCACAGGCAAGATAAATAACAGAACCAGCCAATGGGATATGTGATACCATACTGAGTCATGTCCATATGTAAAGGGAGGTCTGGACTGAGGGTGGCTGTTTTCACTTTGCTTCAGTGTGTAGCTTCAGTGCAGCTGGAGCAGGGAAAGTCAGTGTCTTGGGCTCAGGTAGAGCCTTCCCAGCTTCCCTTACTATATATCATTTCATTAGTACTAATCATCAGTGCTGTTGTTTTCTTCTCTCTTTGTGTTATTTTATTAAACTGTCCCTATCTCAGACCCCATGATCTCATCTTGTTTTTACCCTCATGATTATCCTTCCCGTCCCACAGGAGGAGAGGTGGAAAGTGATGTGTGAGCAGCTGCATGGTGTTTAGGTGCTAGCAGCGGTTAAGCCACAATAAACTGTAAAAAAAGGTAGACACAAAGCTAAGAAACTGGAAAACAGTTAAAAGAAATAGAAAAAAAAAANAGCCAGATGAAGAAAAGAAGGGATTGGGTCCTGGGTTCCGTTGGGGTTAATTACCACTAACAACTGCTGGCCCAAGTAGTTGGGAAGGGCTGCAGCTGGAAGGGCCCACAGGCAAGATAAATAACAGAACCAGCCAATGGGATATGTGATACCATACTGAGTCATGTCCATATGTAAAGGGAGGTCTGGACTGAGGGTGGCTGTTTTCACTTTGCTTCAGTGTGTAGCTTCAGTGCAGCTGGAGCAGGGAAAGTCAGTGTCTTGGGCTCAGGTAGAGCCTTCCCAGCTTCCCTTACTATATATCATTTCATTAGTACTAATCATCAGTGCTGTTGTTTTCTTCTCTCTTTGTGTTATTTTATTAAACTGTCC
>VWZK01009504.1:0-14784 GCA_013396935.1 Baryphthengus martii | reverse complement strand
AAAAAAAAAAAAAAAAAAAGAAAAAGTAAAGGATAGAAAGAACTGGAGAAAGCAAACAAAGAAATTGGGAAGAGGAGAATACCAGAAAGATTTGAGGTGATGTGACTTTGCCACACTGTATTCTTATGTTCCCTAAACATATTTGTATTTATTCCCTGTAATAAAATTTCTCAATTTTTTAAGGTTATGCTCAAAATATTGTTAATAGGTATGAAGGAAGGCCACCTTCAATAGAAGCAAACAAAGAAATTCTTGGTAGTGGATTGAAAACAAGATTATTATTATATCATTATTAGTCCAGATAGTAACAGAATGAGAAAGAATAGTAATACTGTTAAAACTGTTACACAGACACACTTCTTAGTTTGTAAATGTTCTTCGGGTGTTATGTTCATCCAGCTTCTGTGGATCCTGTGCTTGGTGAGCAGGCAGGTGTTACAGTGATTTATCAAGTCATCCACCTGGAGGAATATGATGTTCATGTTGATAATTTCTTCTTCCTGCTTCTGGGATTCACTTGGAGTACTTTTTTAAATGTTTACTAATATGCTTTTGAATCCTTCCATTTCTTCACTGGTCCGCATCTCCACATTACATATGAATTCATTATATAATGGCTTTATACGGGTTGAATACTAACTACTTTGTTTCTTTGCTAACCCAAACATCAGTTTTATACAGTTCTAGGTCTGTGTTTTTCTAATTGACCAGCAGTGAGTTCTTTAATTCTGTCAGGTGTTCAGTATTAACCAAGCCTGTGTTCCATCTTTTAACATCCCAGGACTGTACTTCCTTATACTGTATCCTATGCCTCCTCTTCTTAAGGCCTCTGTTATTGTACCAAGTCTGTATTTCTATGTTTTATGACATTGTGTGGAAGTTGTAAATATTTTATTCTACACAGAATAACTGTGCATTTGTGTTATCTGTATAAAAATGATGGGGGAAATTGCTTTCTCAGCCAGGCCAGTCTGTCTTTAGACAGGTGAAGAAACTCCGACACAACAAGTTTCTTCAAACTCAGCATCACATATTCCACAAAAAGCTTATGTCTGGTTGCTATCAGTTGCAACACTGTGATAGGACTACAGGACTATGGTGTCACTTGTAATTTTGCCTTGTGATACCACACTTTCTGGGAAGCTGGGTGAACTACTTCTTGCTTGGCTGGCAATAAATAAAATAGTATCAGTGCCAAACATTGCCACAATTATAACTATGCAACATCAGGGAGCAGAAAAGGTAACTGTTACAGGACTTGAAATATAATGCAGACATTTTGACAGTGTTTGGTAACCATGTGGCAAAGCCAGGGCCCTTACCGGAGGACAGACGCCAAGATGCATGTGGATTAATGAGCAGCGCTGGTGAACTTTGAAAAGGTCTGGAGGTCTTGTATTAGTTCTTAAGGGATGTTAAGAATGGGCAACCGCTTTCAGCTGCTGTGGATAAGACTCCCTCTTGCTGGTCTTCTGGAGCCCAGCTGGATGTGTCCAGAGACCCAGGGTCTCTGCCAGGCTGAGGGATGTGGCTGCCTCTGTCCCATTTACTGGTTCAACTGGTGGTGAAGCTGAGCATATAGCCCAGGAAAACACACATTGACACAGACATGGACGTGCGCAGGACACTGACAGAGATAGTCACACACGCTGCCAAAGGCAAGACACTGCCTTCAGCAGCACCCACAGATAGGACTCACAAAAAGCATAAGCACAGACAAGTCCCCTCCCTCTCTTGGGCTGGCAGAGAGAGAAGGTCAGTAGTGCAGCATCTGTATGACACTCTCTGGGTTCACAAGCACATGCACATTTACAGATCCCTCAAGTGTCAGCACAACTGCTCTGACCACCCAGCAGTTCCGTCTGTATTCTGGGACCTCTTACTCACTTCATGGGCCCCTGTCTTGCTGGCTGGCCCAGCTTGATGTTCACTATGAAACATGTGGCATTTATACTCTTGTTCCACACGCACTCACAAGTCCACCTGGCCAGATAGGCCAGCTTGAAATTTACCAGTGAATGCACAAAGGCCCTGCACTCTCACTGGGTTTGGAGAAGATACAGACACTTCATGCCCAGCAGCCACCACTCACCATATGGACTGTGACTGGTGGTCCCTCTCCAGCCACCAACACTGAGCCCCTCAATTGCCTCACTCATGTCAGTTACCCCACAGCTGGTTTTTGGGGCACATATCATTTCTGTCCCAGTGAATGGAGGTTATAAACTCCCACTTGCTCCAGTCACTGCTACCCCAATCATTCCAGTACCTGACATCACAGGCCAGAGTCACCTACATTCCCAGCTTAACTCCTGTAGTTGGCCCCAAATTTCACTCACATATAGAGGTCTCACCAGTTACTGGTACTTAGTCATTGCAGCACACACGAACATGAGATGGAGTGTGAAACTTTACAGAGATACAATTAAGAAAATATTTAGGAAGAAGACACAAGAAGATATGGCAGACTACAGTGATCAGGCACAGGCCTCAGCCAGAAAAACATGCAGACTGGCCCTGTTTTACAGCCAGCTAGCCCCCTTTATGATCCTTTTCTGCCTACCTCCTGCTTTTTTACCTTGTGACTGCCCTGTCCTCTGTACACCCCTTTGTGGGTTCGCATAGCTCCACTGATTCCCTCACCCCTCCCAGCCTGGTGTCCAGGATGTCTTCTGGTTTACAGTCATATCAAAGGCAAAATCTGGGTTGATCTTCATGGAAGGGGCATCTGCTGTTTACTGATAACCCATCAGCATTGTGACTAGTGAGGCTGTTATTTGTCATTGTTTCCATGTTTATTTTGTTAGATTTGTGTCTCTGTATATTTTGATTCTAGTTTCCCACTTTTTACTTCAGTTTCCCAATTCACCATGTTCCCAGTCAGAAAACTTTGCTGTAATAAATATTGCCATGCTCTTGTATGTCCTCATCAATTGGTGTGAATGACCAGGCTTGAATTTCCTCACTGTTCTCCCTGCCAGCTAGGTTTGTGTTCCTGTATGTTCTTGTTTATAGTTTCCTCCTTTCTTTATTATCTCCTTTTTGCATGGGAAAAGGTCCTTGAACAGATACCTTAAAAGAAGCACTCTCCTTCTACACAGCTTCACAATGTCTAAGCAACATAAAACTGTATTGTAAGTAAAAAACTGCTGCAGTGGCTGCTGATAAACTGTATTAGGATAAGTTATCATCCTTGATAATTTTGTGGATAAGACTTGTGGATATTTTGTGGATAAAACCATCACACTTGACCAGATGGTTCAAGGCAAGGTATCTCAAAGTTTGTTGTTCATCAGTGAGGGGAAAATTGAGGGTTCAACTCCAATAACATATCAATGAGAACTGTTCAAAAGAAGTAAGATCATGTGAACTTTAGAAAACTTATATCCAGCTAACTAAATTAATTAATATTTAATGTTGTTTATCTAGTTTAAGCTTGAATTACTCATGACAGTTATTATCATTTCATTTCTTTCAGCCTTCCCTAGCACCATTTCTTTAAGGTGCCACAGTTTAGTGCTTTCCTTCCCATTGCTTTAGCAGAGAATGCGAAGCCATGTCCACAAGTGCAAGGTGTTACCATGAAACCCTTCTCTCTCACTCTCCTTAATCTACTTCCCTCTCTCCTCCTATCTTACAGGTTTTGAGCGAGCTACCTCTTTCTTTTGTTCAGAAAATAGTTTTTCTGACCAACCCTGAATCATCTCAGGCTTCATCTCTAGGATTCATAAGTGAATGAATTATAAAAATAGGATGTCTGGGCAACATACATGGTTTTTCAAATGGTTTTGGGTATTTCTACTGGGTAATCTTATCATTCAGTATAGTATCCTACTGTACTGTAGTTCGATGTAATTATTTTCTAATTATTCTCCAAATATTTTTTTTCCTGATTTGGCCCTAATATCTGGCTATTGATCAGAAGACGAGATGGCATTTTATTAAACAAACCCCCTTCTCAGCTCTCTTCCTGAGTTGTGTAAAACAGCAATATAGATCAATACAAAGACTCTTCTTATTTACTTCTTCGGCCTGTCTTATCAGATTGAATTAGAAATTTTCAGGGGCTCCTTTAACACAGTTTCTAAAGTTATTCTCATCTGAATTAGGGTAAAATTTGCATTGCCCTGAATGACACCAGAGATAAAGTAACACACTCAATCACATTTGAAAATTTTTGCATAGTAGAAGTTCACGTTTATAAACTCTGATCAAAGGCTGACTTGGGTTACCCAGTAGTTTTTTTACCTCACCAAGCATATCAGGGCAAGGGATAAAAGGAGAGGATCATTTTCATTTTGATATGGATAATTACAGATAAATATTCTCAGTAGAAAGGATAGTGATGGCATGCAATATTCATTACTCTACAATTACCTTTTCTTGACTCTCATTGTACTTGAATCTGTGGTTAGATGGCAGAAGGGGGCTATGATGCAGAAGAAAGTGATCATGTCTGATTTTCAGTGTTCCTCTCCTAACCTATGACTTCAAACTGTCAATAGTCACTAACGGTAATTATGCAGCTTCCTTATAAAATAGTGGAGGAACACTGCTTTTCATTGCAAGTGCATAACTGACATCAGAAGGGCAGATTGCTAAAATTACTCCTTTGCTATGTATCACATCCAATTTCGTAGCTTTTAAGGAAGAATATCCATTTTTTCCAGGCTGGCCTTTCCTTTTGAATTGAAATAGTAGGTTTAGAAACAAGAATGCTATTATTATATAAAGTACCAAATGACTGACATTCATAGAAGGTATCTTTAACCAGAAGATACTGTTCATGATAAAATCAAAATCGAAGATCATGGACATAGTGACAAAGAGTAAACTGAAGCTGTGTGTTTCTAATATTGTATTCATAAATGTGAATTACTTTTGTAATTTGCAAAGAAGGATGTCCCTCTTTTGCTCTACCATCTCTTCTCTCTGATATTTGCTCTGGTATAAATATAGCTCTGACAAATCTTGAATAAGAAAAGAGACCTTCTGTAAAATATAATTTTCATAAAAAGAATGCTGCCACCACATTGAAGACAGTTCTTAAATAAAGCTAAAAGTTGTATGTACAAAATGAAGAATACGAATGTCAAATAAGCTAAATAGCCATTTTTTGTCCCCTCTACGAAGTAGAAACTGCAATGAACTAAATAAAGCCATCTCAAATTTTAATCCAAAGTAATGCTTCTGTACTTGAAATTCTTCTCTGTGCAAGGACATAATGCAGTTACGAACAAAAAAAAGAAAATCTTGGCCAGGAATCCTTTTTCCAAAGACTTAGTAGCCCTGCTACCAAGGCGGCAAAAAATCTCGTCTAGGTTGGGAGGTTTCCCTGAACTGTCACAGTGCTGAAAAAAAGCCCACTAGTATAAAATTCACTGTCTTTGTTAATAACATTTTTTTACTTCAAAGACTCACTAAAATCCTAACAGATATCTAACAACAGATTCCCTGACAAGGTCCTGTTTGAAAGAGAGGGAAGCCAATAAAAGTAAAGTGTAAATGTACTGTTAATGGCAGATTCTTGTAGGCATTTTTCCCCAAATTATACCATTCCTATTCAAATACCATCTCAAGAGTCTCAGACAGTGTCAAGCGCAATCATTGTTATTGCAGTTGCCAAGGTAATCAATTGAAATCATAATGAAGGGAACAGAAGGAAATCAATAGAGTCTGAAATTACAAATAAAGAGAAGCTATCGTTTAAAAGCATTTGGCTGAAATCTTCCATATTAATGGAGTTAGAAATGGCTATGTCATTCAGAAGCAGTGTGGTGCATAATTCACTTGAGTGCATTAGAACACCTAAAAGCTATTGCAGCAATTAGGGCTGCCTACCAAGAAAGTGTCCACCTTAGAAGAAGCTTCATTGAATTGTTTGTTTGGTTCCAATATATTTTCATGTTTAAAATTATAGTTTTTTTCCCCCAAAACAGCCAGCATGGTGCAATCTTGGTAAACATAGTTTCCGTGTTGTATGTGCAACAGCTCTTCTGGAGTTTTCTTTCAGTTAAATGTCCTGCTCAGCCCTAGCCCCATCCCAAAATTGTTTATACCCCTTCAGCTTCCCAGTGGTTGAGGGACATTCCTAGCTAATGGCAGTACTGAGCATTTGCACTCCTCTTTTACACAAACATTATACCAGTGTCTTCACGTGTATTATTTAAGGCAGATTTTTGGTGAACATATCACTGCACTTAGACAAAAGTATTTTAGGTGAGACCAAGTGAGTACTGTCCTTTTCTCTTTATTGTTGGAAATTCAGTAACTACAGTCCTTGGGCAGGTAGGACAACTGGATCCTTTCTGTGGCTTCAGAGACAGGAGCAGGCAGAGAAAGTAGAGTTTGATATTCACCTCTGCTGTGAGTGCTCTACAAACTAAATGTTATTGCACCTTACAAGGTCTGGTAAATAATTATTCCAGAGGAGAAGCTAAGCATGATGTTATAGTCTGTTACTGCATTCACTCGGGAGGCAGAAGATATGGGTCCCAGCTCCTGAACCAACTGGAGCAGGGAATTGAAGTATCCATTGGAGCAAAAAAGCCAAGTCTCTTCAAGCTAGCCATTTTTTTATGCAGCTATGTTCCCTCCCTCTACAATTCTGGTGAGCAAGGTGGTAAATATTTAATAATTTCATGCAAAATGGAGCAGCTTCTAGAGAAGCAGTTGAAAAAAACCTCTAACACCCTATAGCACTGCGCTTATGTGTTTCCTATGCCAAGCTAATTACCATTTTGTGAACAAGTTAGACTTACTTGTGTCCTTCCTGAAAGGAGTACTCAAACTACCTAGCTGCTTCTAAAGAAGGAGATGGACAAGTATCCACATTGCAGTTTTTTCAGCTGCATTCAGGAGAAGAAAGATTGCAGGGTTTTTTTTGCTTGTAAGCCATTGCCTTTACCTCATTGAAGTATGACTTGGACTTCTTAAGAAGATTGTTTTTAAAAGTCAGAAAGCAGGAATAAGAACAAAAATTAAGAAGATACCTCCTTGCTGCACGAAACACTGCTAGTAAAATGTCCAAGTATTGTGCAACCAAGAGCCTTTTTTGCTGCAAAATATCGATTGGCTTTTGCGTGACATTTAATAAAAACTTTCCATTACGAATTGCATAACAGCAATTAAAATCCTCATCAAATCTATCTTAACTGCTTATAGTCTTCCACTAGGGAGCATTTTCCTCGGCAAACATCTGCAGTAAAAGGCCATTTAATCTTCATAAGTGTAACAGTCAGTTATGCTAATTCATCTCTTTTATTGTCAGTTTACATTGAGATCTTGTAAAGATCTGGTCTTCTGCATTAGGTGCATTGAGGCACACTTTGGCATGCTCTGAGAGGACAAAAAAGCCTTTGTCTTTTTTTTTTCTGCCACACCATTTGAAGTTAAGCTGATCATTGCGAGCCTCTGAGAAAAAAGTTCAAAGTATTTTGCCCTGTAATAGGAAGTCCATGATTGCAAAGAGTTTTAAAAAAAAAATCTTGGATGGTAATAAAAATAAAAGCATAAAGTAATAACAAAAAAAAAAAATCATATAATCACTAACCAAATCTCTTTTTCTCTGAAAAGCATTGAACAAGTCATAACAGACGGGGAATTGGTCTTCATATCCTCACACATGAAAAATCAAGCAGGCTGATTTCTTCCCTATGTCACAATCCCAGTCCCTGGGGTTCCTTCAGCTCTTGTTTCTCCAGGTTTGTGATCTTTGGTTTGTCCCTTTAAGAGACTCCGGATGAATACTATCAAAATCAAAGATGTAGCAGACTTGAAGATAGATGGCTGTGTCTTCTGGTATCTCTAGTTCTGCCTCCTGGCATCTGGCTCCAACTTTGAAGGTGTGGCTCTTTTCTCGTTTCCTCTTCTTGATGCTCAGATCTCAGTTTCATCACTTATAGGAATATTAAACCTCCCTCCTCCTCTTTGTTTGTTTTTCTCCCCGACAGGATTTCGGTTTTTACTGATGAAAACAGGGACAATCCCATCTGTAAGAAAGACCTGAATGCCATTTGTATTTTTAAAGAAAGCTTTGCAAAGGAGGGAAAAAACATCTTACAAAGGTCTGAATAAAAGCCAAAAAAATAAATCAAATAGGTATTTACACTTTAAAGAATGTGCTGAATGTTTCTCTACTGTAAAGCCCTCATAGCAGATCAATACTGTTTACACTATTCACTTGCATCAAACAAGCAGTAAAAGTCTTTTACTTCAACAGGTTCCAACCATTTAACATTGTTAAAAAGACAGCTAAAACATCAATTGGGGGCATTTTCTCCTAAACTGAAATGAATTGATTAGTTTTCATGACATTCACTGCGGAGATGCAGGATTAGGAAAAAGGTAATATGGAAAGAAGGGAAAAAAGTCAGTACACTTCTTTTAAGTTAATGGAATAAGTTACATGCTTCTGCTCAGCAAGTGTAAATCTTCTTGAAGGGATTGACTTTTTTATAATACTGTATTAATAACTAATTCTCTACACATGTAGTATGGATTGCCTTATAAATTGATTTCACTGTACATATGTAAAAGCAATGGCTTTGAGAGTCTGATCTGTGATATTCGTCATGTCGAATCAGTTAGGCAATAGTGTAAATCTGTGATCAATGACATTTCGGTGGGAAGAGGTATTCTTTGTTAGTAAACTCTAAGAGAACTATGGATAGTAATTAAACAAAAACAAATTGGTCTCCTTTTTTGAGTTAAAAATCAAAATCATTAATTAGCTCAGCTAATGAGTATCTTTCTGTGATGCTAGATGAGCAAACCATTGTTAATAGCTACAGAAAGACAGTGGGGTTGTTTGTACCGTTTTAGCACTTACACTGCAAAAGGGGAAAAGGAAGAAACCTCCGAGGGAACAGAAAGAACAAGAGACTTGACTTTAGCATTGTTCAAAAAATGTCCTTTTTCCATGTGTCTTGTTTCCCTTTGTTTTGTCACTGTTTGTTTTGGTTTTTTTTTTCATTTATTTCCTTAATGGCTGCACTGTATCTTAAAAATTTAAATTTATATAATTGCCTCTTGCTTTTTAACTTTTAAAAAAAACTTCACTTCTAGGAGACATGCTTATGTATTTTACGGCAACAGGCTACAAATCTGAAGCCAAAAAGAAAAGACAATTTTCATGAGCATTCAAAAATGGTTGTGAGATACAGAACCTTTTCATACCTATCAACTATCAGAGTTGGTAAATATAATGGTGGAGACAAATCAAGATTAGAGATTGTTATTATTTCTGGTTTATAACATATATTCCTTCTTCTCCAAGTACTATACAACAGTTAGAAGCAAGTGGCTTGAAATCAATAAATTTGTTTTAGGGGATATTCTGAGCTTTTATATTGTAATTTGTGTCTTGAAAAAGAGAGCTTTTGTAAATAGATTCCATTAATGTATCTGACCTGGTCTTCCTTGGTTCATAAAATGGGTTCTCAGCTGCACAGGATTCTGTGCTAATCCCAGGATCCTGCATAAATATTCAGAAAGTGTCATGAAGCATCTGTGTACTATAATAGTTAGTCATATTAAGTAATATAAATTTGTTTAGGTAGCTTAATGAAATGACAGTTCCCTAGTCACTGATGTTCTGTTAATTGTACATTCATTGCAAGACAATGAAAATGTGTTTCGCAGATAAAGTTGAATTCACTATTTCTTCAATTTCCCACATAGTAAAATACCACTTTAAAAGATTGATTAGTAGTTTCTCATGTTTTCTGCATTTCCCATTAAGTACAACCATCATCACTTTACTGAGAGAGTGCCACAACTTGTCAAGAGCTCTGGCTACTATCCACTTGTACTGTTCCATGTGGGCATGAATGACACTGAGATTCAGAACCTGGGAAGAATCAAGGAAGACTGTAAATCCCTGGAGGTGTAATAAAAAACGATGATGCCCAAGTTCTCTTTTTCTCCATCCAGTGAGAGAAAAGAGGACAGCCAGAAATAGATAAATAATAAATATCAACTCCAAGCTTGTGATGGCTGGTGACATTACAAGAGTTTTGCTCTTTATACAATGGTACATTCTTTGATGACTATAACCTGTTAGAAAGGGATGAAATACACCTGTCCCAAAGAGGCAAGGGAATGCCTGGCAGCAGGCTGGCCAGCTTGGTCAGGAGAGCTTTGAACTGAAGCACTCGGGGAGTGGCGTCCAAGATGGCAATGCTCATGCCATTGTATCCAACTGGGGAATAAGTCAGGCCAGAGAAGCAACAAAGGTTCTTTAAATGTCCCCCAAGATAAGAATCAGAAGTCCAACCACCTCAAGGGTGTGCATGTTTATGACAGATCTTCCTATACCCCTCCAGGGAAATCTGCATGCTTGATTATGTCTCTGAAATGCCTGTACACCAAAACATGCAGCTTGGGGAATAAACAGCAAGAACTAGAGATCTAGGGTGGTCCTTGGGCCATGAACTCAATGCGAGATGGTGGGATAGCTCGCATGACTAGAATGCTGTCATGGATGGCTATGTACTTTTTTTGAAAGACAGATTAGCAAGACAAGGTGGTGGAGTTGCTCTTTATGTATGAAAGCAACTCAAATTAATTAAGCTCTGCCTAGACAAGGATGAAGAACAAATCAAGAACTTTTGAGTAAGAATTAAGGAGCAGGCAAATATGGGTGGTGACACTGTTGTGGGTGTTTACTACAGGCCACTTGATCAGGATGAGGAAGTCAATGAGGCCTTCTACAGACAGCTAGAAGTAGCCTCATGATCACATATCCTGTTTCTCTTGGAGGACTTCAACCACTCTGATATTTGCTGGAAAGTTAACACAGTGAGTCGCATACAATCCAGAAGGTTCCTGCAGAACATTGATAACATTTTTTTATGTAGGTAGTGAGGGAGTCAACATGTAGAGGTGTGCTGCTGGACTTTGTACCAATGAAAAAAGAAGATCTTGTTGGAAATGTGAAGATTCAGGGTAGCCTTGGCTGCAGCGACTGTGAGATGGTGGGGTTCAGGATGCTATAATGAAGAAGGACAATAAGTAGGATTAGAACCCTGAACTTCAGGAGAACTAAAGTTGGCATCTTGAAAGATCTACTTGGAGGAATCCTGTGGGTTAGGATTCTAAAATGGAGAGGGTCACAAGAGAGATGGTTAATATTCAATCACCTCTTCCTCCAGGCTCAAGAGCGTTGAATCCCTATAAGTACAAAATCGAGTAAAGGAGGCAGAAGGCAAGTATGGATGAGCAAGCAGCTTTTGGGAAAAATCAAAAGGAAGAAGGAAGTTGACAGAATGTGGAAAAAGAGACTAGTCACTTGGGAGGAAAAAAGGAATGTTGTCAGCTTGAGCAGGGATATAACGAGGAAGGCCAAGGGTGCCTTGGAATTAAATCTGGCAAATGATGTAAAAAACCAGAAGGGCTTCTTCAAATTAGATCAGTAGAAAAAAGGAAGAGTAAGGAAAATGTGGGCCTACTGCTAAATGAATGCCCTGGTGGTGGATGACACAGAGAAGGAGGAGTTACTGAATGCCTTCTCTGTTTCTGTCTTTACTGCTAAAGCCAGCCCTCTGGAATCTCAGAATCTGGAGGTAAGGGAGAAAGTCTGGAGAAAGAAAGACTCTCCCTTCGTTGAGGAGAATTGGGTTAGAGATCCTTTAGGCAAGCTGGACACCCACTGTTCCATGGGTCCTGAAGGAATAAACCCACGAGTGCTGAGGGAGCTGAATAATACTATTGCTAAGCCACTTTCCAATATTTTTGAAAGGTTCTGGAGAATAGGAGAAGTGTCTGAGGACTAGAGGAAAGCCAATGTCAGTCTTCAAAAAGGGAAGAAGGTGTACTCAGGAAGCTATAGGCCAGTAAGCCTCACCTCCATCCCTGGAAAGGTTATGGAACGGCTCATTCAGGTCATCTCTAAGCATGTGGAGGCAAAGAAGGTTTTCAGAAGTGGGCAGCTGGGCTTCATCAATGGAAAATCATGCTTAACCAATCTGATAGCCTTCTGTGATGGTGTCTGGCTGGGTAGATGAGACGAGAGCAGTGGATGTTGCCAATCTAGACATCAGTAAGGGTTTTGACACTATCTCACATAATATCCTCATAGGTAAGCTCAGAAAGTGTGGGTTAGATAAGCGGACAGTGAGGTAGATTGAGAACTGGGTGAATGACAAAGCTCAGAGTCTTGGGATTAGCAGCACAGAGTCTGGTTGGAGGCCTGTAGATAGTGGTGTTCCCCAGGGGTCAGTACTGAGTACCGTCTTGTTCAACGTATTCATCAATGACCTGGATGAAGGGACGAAACATACTCTCAGCAGCTTTGCTGGTAATACAAAACAAGAAGTGTCTGACACACCAGATGGCTGTGCTGTCATTCAGTGAGACCTGGATAGACTGGAGAGTTGGATGGAGGGGAACATAACGATATTCAACAACGGCAAGTGCAGAGTCCTGCAAGAACCAGTACATGTTAGGGGTTGACCAGATGAAAAGCAGCTCTGTGGAGAAGGACTTGGGAGTCCTGGAGGAGGACAAATTAACCACAACCCAGAAATGTGCTTTTATGGTCAAGAAGGCCAGTGGTATCCTGGGGTACACTAAGAAGACTATGAACAACAGGTTAAGAGAGATTCTCCTCACTCTGGTGAGGTCACACTTGTACTACTTCATCCAGTTCTGTGCTCCCCAGTTCATGAGAGACAGGGAAATACTGGAGAAAGTCCAACAAAAGGCTACAAAGATGATGAAGGGACTGGAGCATCTCTCACATGAGGAAAGGTTGAGAGACCTGAAACTATGTAGCCTGGAGAAGAGACGACTGAGAGGGGTTTGTATTGATGTATCAGCACTGGACAGCATTCAGATATCAAAGTCATTTGTTGCAAACAAATATATCTAAATAAGTTCTCAGCCCCCACTGGCTTAATTCTTGATGGTATGTGATGAAAACAGGCATGCTATTAGGAAAATCATGCATAAATTATTTTTATCTAATTTTAGTTTAAATAAGATGGAGATTTTATGGATTTAGGTCAACAGAGCTCATACTAAAAATGTTCACTGGTTCATTCTACTGAGTTTAAAGGATGGTTGCTCTATTTTTTCTTCAATCTATTTTTGTCCTGTTAGTAAGTACAATATGTTACTGTGGAGTAAAAAAAACCTCATTCCTGAAAATATTCAAGCGTAGGAGGCACTCCTGAAGTTTTGTCATAGACCACAGTCCTCTCCAGGGGGTTAACATCTGAGCATTAAGACAACGACTTTTCTGAATGTAGTCCTGATATTTTGGCAAATAAATAAGATGGAGCCACCACCGAAGCCCTCCAAGCACTCTTCTTTCTTGCTTTCTCAGGAGGACAAATAGTGGTTTTCACTGACACTCAAGGAGTATCATTTGCTGAAGAATTTCAAGGCTCAGCTCAGGTTTTGGTTCTTTGTATGGTGCAGCATTATCCTGTCTGGCCTGGGGCTCATGGACAACTCAGGGCTGAGCTATGTACACAACACCCCATCTGTTGTGTCCACATAGACAGGGCCATAGACAGGGAAACCACAGCTGAGTCCCTTGCACAACCCCAAATGAATTGCCTCTACTAGATGTTACTGAAACTTCCTTACGAACTATGTGCAAGAAAATCCATGTACAGTGCAAGTGTTGTCTTCCTTAACAGATATGGAATACATGATAACAAATATTTTCTTAGACTAAATATGCTTACTGAAAACTCCCTGAAAAGAAAGATACTTAAAATGTAGCCTCTAAATCTTTACATTTGGCATCAGTACTGAGCTGCTGAATGTATTTTACAATGAAAAAAAAAAATTAAAAAAAATAAAATCCTCTCTCTACAAAGCAAAATAAACTAACCAAGACCTCAAAATTTTACCTCTAATATTACTGTGCAAGATTTATATTTACATGAAAGAGAACAGACACCTTTCTGAAAATATGCTATTTGTCAGCAGGTTGTATACTGTACTTTCCAGATTTTTCTTTTGTATGAAGAGCTTCCGTAAGTGTATCTACTTTTACATTTACTATGGACAATGCTTACACTTTGAAAATATAATTTGGGCAAATGGACACTAATTATAACAATTGTATTTCACATTTAAGTTACTAAAAATGCCAGGTTGCTACTCCTTGAAATGCCATTTCAAAAATAGCGTCTATAAAATCCAGACATGCCCTTTATGTGACCTTCAGCTAGCTGACAATAGCTCTGAACTGGGATAGTCTTTGGGCTGGCTGTTTTTTGAAAAAGGGAGTGCCTGCAATAGATCAAACTTGAAACAAAAACTAACCTTTTTTTTTTTGTATAAAGTAAGGCCAAATTCAAACTAGAGGAATAACATTCTGGTTACTTAGCCATAAAGATCTTACTTGACTGAAAGCTTTGGGTCCCACTGTTGATTGCTATATTCACTGCTTAGATTGTCCATAATTTTTAGGCATGAGAGGTATTATTTTTTCTAAGCTAGAGCCAGTATATTTGGGGAATTCTTCCTGCAGAGTGTGAGGGTGTGAATATTTTCCCTGTAGAAACTCTTTAAAGGGCGGGCACCAACCTGCTTACAGTTCCAGAGGTGACTGAAACACAGGTGTTTGGACATTCCATCAATTTACTCCAAGGCTCTCTACACAGTTCTGGAGAGATACAACTTTAGCATAAGGAAGCGTATCTGAAGTAACTGTATTTTTTTATTAGTGAAGGCTGTTCAAAGTGTAAAAGTACACCAGGACAACTACATGCATGTACAGCATGGATATCATGTCAACCACATGGACACCCATATGTCATTTAATTA